>JBBMOI010000019.1:5142500-5237500 GCA_038088405.1 Porites divaricata | reverse complement strand
GTTTCTGCTATCACAACTGAACTGAACTCAGCTGTACTCAGATTGAACCTCAGAAGATGACTCTTACCTCCCCCCCCCATGCCCTCCCTCCTCACTCCCTCCACTCAAGGTGGGGCTGTACAAGACATCTGTGAGTGTCCTTTACTCATGCAAACATTTGACTAGATGTTTTTGAGAAAGTTATTGACATAAAGAAAAACGAAAATCTCTGTAATATGAACTAAATTTTGGCAATTTTAACAGAAAAACTATCAACACTTTATTCTGTATAAATAGAAACCACATAGACATTTTCTAACCCACCCCTCCCATCAAAACTTGAATTAAATCCTTCATGCATCCAAACTTGGATAAATTGTGATTACTCCAAAAGTCCTCTCCCATTCAAACCTAGACTATAACTATAGGAAATGATCTTTATCCTTCCATTTAAACTTGTTTGTGACTTAACGGCCCAATTAATTCCTCAACCCATCCAAACTTGGATTGAGCATGATATCTCCGGGTCCTTCCTTCCCATCCTGCCTTGAACTGAGTATGGCTGCAAGTAGTCACAAAGTCACTGCACTCGATCTGTGCAGTTTAACACAGGACGTTACATGTCGATTGAAATTGATCATCAGGAGGCTAGTCGATAAGTTGATAGTGCTCATTATTTGTCCATAATTGTTGATTGATTGGTTATATTAAATTTTGTTGATAAAGGTTGACAATCACCAGATCTCAGGATGGTTAATAAATTTTGATTGACTTCTGACACTTTTTCTGAGAATATCTGTTGAGGATTAATGCAAACTTTACACAAATACCATGCAAGGAGAAGGAATTGGATGTCACAATTCTTCGGATAGGATGTTACTCTTTTGCCAGGGATATAAAAACTGTTCCAGCAAATGTTGCAACAACTCAAATGGATGTCAAAAATTTTCTAATGGATGTTAATAATAATTTGCTAAAGGATATTGAAACTATTGCTTCAGATCACTTTTCATCTACCAATAGTTTCTGGAAAAAGTAGACAAAGAGCAAACTCTGACATCAATTTTGATATTAGAAATCCATGATCACACAAAATTTTATGATCAGCTTTTAAAGAACTGTCAATTGATTAGCATTGATTTTTATTGACAAAGATCAAATTTATCGACATATAACGTCCTAACTACAACTCTCTGGAGAATCTGTCAGCTTCAAACTGGAAAAATGGAAATAAATGCTTGGTCCAACTTAAGTTTAAAAGACAAATATCTTCATGGATTGTATCATCAATTTATATTTTACTTTCAGCTTATATGCATCGTATGCAAGGGTATACATTTACGCTGTGGCTAAATAAATTTGACTTATCTAAGAATCCCAACCAATCTAAACTATCATATGTCGATTAAGAAAAGTCAAGCGATCCTGAAATGCTTCATAGATCTCAAGTCTTACGTTGGACTCAGAAAATGAAACCAGATTTTGTGACACTTAGAACGTTTTTTAGCTTCCTCTTTCCTCTTTCCGCTTTCCGCTTTCCTCTTTCCTCTTTCCCCTTACCCGACTTATCTAGGAAAGATCGAAGCGACTCTGCTAGCAGGGTAGAATGCCGGTCATTTAGTGTTTTGACAATCTTGACCGGCAGTCGACCAGAAAAAGTTCTAAGTGTCACAAAACGTGGTTTCATTTTCTGAGCCCAGCGAAAGCCAAACGGTAGACTTGAGATCTATAAAGTATTTCAGGATCACTTGACTTTTCTTAATCGACATATAATAGTTTAGATTAAATGGATTTTTTCGATTTGTCAAATTTATTGAGAATAATAGGACTGCCGGTCATTTAGTGTTTTAAAAACCTTGACCGGCAGTCGACCTGAAAAAAGTTCTAAGGGTCACAAAACATGCTCCAACGTAAACAAAACGCTAGACTTGAGACCCATAAAGCATTTCAGGATCGCTTGACTTTTCTTTATCGACATATGACAGTCTGGATTAGTTGGGATTCTTAGATAAGTCAAATTTATTGAAAATACCGGACTGCCGGTCATTTAAGTGTTTTGAAAACCTTGACCGGTTACCAGCCAATGATACAGCCACAGCGATACATTTAACAGTGCGCGCGGTCGGTATATAAATATGGACATCTTATTAAATTCAATTTTTAGTTCATGACGAATGAAGAGCTACTACAAAGGACATTTTCTTGGCAATATTTCAGTATAATCCATACATTAAGACTTAATTAAGCTATCTGATTGCGCAGATCAAAAATGTAAAATCAAAGATCAATTCAGTTACAGACCGATGGACTCACCTGTAAAACTGAAATGTGAAAATAAATACAAAAACTGCTCCTGAAGCCAGTACAGGTCGAATACTATCAAAATCGCGCCGCTCAAATGTGTTCATTTCTCACAGAAATTAATTATAAGTTACGTTACAGCCATCGTCAAAATCAGCATCTCGTTGACTTCCTTTCCTCTTTTTACAAAAAACAAGATACAAATTCGTGTAGCTTATATGAACGAAAAAATGTTATGCCAGGCCGGCCCAGTTCCAGACCCCCGCATTCCGAGCATAAGCCACAGGTAAGTTTGAACTGCAGGGAATCAGCCTTGAATCAGTGATAGTACGATTAATTTAACGAATGATTCATTTGGCACAGTACGAGGTCAAAGAACACAAAAGAACACTGTTTCTTCAGTATTTAAAGTATAAAAGAATTTCTTTCATAGGATAGTGGAGTAGGTGGAACATTCTGCTTTTTGTGATCCGCTCTGCTTCAAATGTCTGCTTTTTTAAATCCAAAGTTATGAAATTTTTATTGAAATGTAAATCATATATATTAGCTTGTATTTTTTTTAAAGCAATGTTATTGCTACCGAGTATCTTTTTACATATGTTTACATATATATTTTTATATATTTTGTATCATGACCTGCTTCAAGTAAGGTGATTTCTTTTTATATGGCCGGTCACTGTAACTCTTTTACAAATTTTCATCATTGTTATGTCCATCACTTAATTTAATGTATTGCCATTAAATTGCAATAAATAAATAAAATAGTAAAACTCCACAAAATTGAAAGTACAGTCACACTGACTCCCGATAACTCGAACCAGTTATAAAGAAATCGAAAAAGTTCGAGTTAGGAAGCAAATAACTGGAATCCGCAAAGTTGCGAGAATTTACAGACGTTTGTATGGTGGCGGGCAAGTGTTGGGAGGCTCCTGCCGTGCACGTGACGTGAAGACGACTTGGGTAGAAAGGTGTCCGGCTTTTACTATACAGGGTCGAGGTTAGCCTGCGTAGCAGGTGCTTGGAAGTAGTTGGGAAAAAACCGGTGCGCGAGAGAGAGATACGCGAGGGGGAGATTCCCTCTCCCCTCGCGTGTTTCCCTCTCGCGCACCCATTCTTTTTTGTGCCCACTACTTCCAAGCGCCTTCTAAGCATTCTAGGTCAGGATAAGGCCGGACACCAGTTCACAATGAATACAGGTCTGTTTAACATGTACAAAACAGCTAAAACTGGAACATTGTAACAAAACAGTGGAATTTTTTTCTCATTCATTCATTCATTCATTTATTTTTGCCTTTAACAAGAAATACAACAATAGTATACAGAAATACATTAAAGATAATATACGTACAATATTCCAACTAAATTATAACAAGATCAAATATGGTAAAGGCAAGGAAGCCTATATAGAAGCCGGGGGCTTATAAACTATAGGCTTCCTGGAACTATAGGGTAAACCATACAAGTTAAGGGTACTGAATGAAAATTTCGATTAATTAAAAAAAAAAAATAGAAAAAAAATAAAATAAAAGGTGTGTAACTCAACAAAGATTCAATTTAACTAAGAAAGAAGGAATTTTTTAAGTCTTTTGCCAAACAAACTGATACTTTCACTGTTTCGAATTTCCCGACTTAGCGAGTTGAAAAACGTAGGACCTTGAAACCGAATTGAGAATTTTCGAAAATTAGTTCGACAATGAGGTATATAGAAAAGGCTGGAGTTTCTTGTATTATAAGAATGTATCTGGCTTGCAAGAGTAAACATATCACAAAAATAATTTGGAAGTAAGCCTCTTTTAAAAAGATACATAAATTTACCTATTTGGTATAAATAGATGTCTGAGAAATTTAAAATCTCCTGCTCTTTAAAAATATACCCGGCGAGTAATATTTTATCCACTATAAACTTACATTAGCGATGGAAGCCAGCAATATAACTTTTTCTCCATGTATGTGACATTACTGACTTCCAATAAATCACAAGTGCTGCTTAACTCCTTAGGATAGTAATGCGAGCCACCACTTGTGTTAGTGAACATGGAATAACCGTATGATACCTAGTATAAAATAAGAAACAGCAAATGTAACTACATTGTAACTGTTGATTTACACTGTATGTAAAAGAAATATCCCTTTTTCTATATCCTTTTTTTTAAATAAACACTCAATAATGAAAGGTTGTATATAAAATGCATACTCCAAAATCAGTCTTGATTGTTATTGACAAATACGCAAAAAAACTTATGTACAGTGAATTAAAAAAAAAAAGTTTCAAAAAGCATCCTCTTCGATTAAGAGAATGGTCGCTGAATTGTACATATTCGTTCCTGTCGTATTCATTCTTTTGCTTATACAGCTATTTCGAGAAAGGCTGTCAGAAAAACTGGTCATGTAGCAGCTGCTCGGAAGAGAAGTCACCAATGGTGCGTTTCCAGATCCCTAACCCCAAACAATACTAAAACAATGGGAAGAATGACATGTCATTGTTTCTAGTGACCAATTAGGAGGGACCTTACGAGCAGCTCCTACACAACTGGGCCGAGTTGTTCAAAGCTGGGTTAAGATAACCCAGGGTTAGTGCGAGATTTGAATTAAGATTTGAAAGCTTAAAAAGCATTTCTGTTTTAATTCTTTTTGTCCACAAGTTGATGATTGGAAGCTCTAAAAATAAGAGAGAAAATTCTCCGACAAAATGCTTTTAAACACAAGAAAAAGAAACCAGGGTTAAATTTAACCCCGGGTTATTAGCGCTAATCGGCCTTCGAACAACTGGGCCCTGGAAAAAATGTGCACGCGACAATCCCGAAAGGCAATATGGGATATGATCGATACACTGTTCCTGGCGACTGTGGCTGTCGAACCTACTTTTGTTGCTTTCTGTTAGCACTCGCAAACACATTTTCATGGCCTTTCCTGCCAATTCTTTCAAATTTCTCTGATTAAGAACAGTGAATCCAAAACCACCCACAATGCCTTTCGGGATTGTCGCGTGCACTTTTTCCGACAACCTTTCTCGAAATAGCTGTATATTTGAAGTCCTGTTTAATAGAGCTCGATGGTTTTAATAATAAAATTTCCACCCGAGTCCCTATGTGTTCCACGTGGCCTAGTGGTGAATCTTTGATTCGGTGTGTCGAACGACCCGAGTTTGATTCCGGGTAGAACTATTTTCTTCTCGCATCTTTTCTTTTCTTCTATTTGTTCTTTTTCTTTTCCTTTAGTTTTCATTTTAGGTATAACAGTTTTGCTATGTTTCTATATACAGCTTAAAATTTTTAGATTTACAAATTTTCTTCTCGACTTTACTTGCCGTTCCCCCGAAGTCCTTCGCGAGGTCCTGCGATTTACGTATTTCTAGTATAACATTTCATTTTCTTGGCTTTTTCCACTGGACTGTTTCTAATTTTTTTTTGTGCCGTGTTTATTACGTGACAGTAACAACCAAGAATTCTCGGATGACATTTTGGCCGCCATTTGACCTCGCTGCGTCGGGTGCTACGCGGCGTTACTGGGAACTGGTAAACTCACCTTACAGTCTTGGCATTCGTAGGTTAAGCTTTGTTAACGGTTGTGGACCTCGCAATGTGTACACAATAGCGCTGCTTGGTGGATTTGGAGCGATGAGAAGTGATCCACAGTGGAGGCAGTTCGTCACGGGAGGTGCTATGAACCTACTAAAATTTACTTTGCCACTGCCATTTAGTCGCAACAACGCCCTTTCAAACTCACTATCGTTCACAAATAAGGACCAGTTGGAACTAAATTCCTCCAGGAAGGTGACCACCTCTTCCATAATCTCAGGTGTGAGCCCTCTTTTAGGGCAAAGGAAATCGACGATTTTGTGAATAATGCCACTGCGGGACTTCTTGTAACGGTCGAACGCTTTTGGGACGTGGTTACATCGAATCCGAGAAGGAGTGCAAGTAAGCCGGCAACGTCGAAGTCAACCGTCTGTACCGTTCTCAGCATTTCTTTTATCCTCACTAGACTAAGACTTTTCCGAAACTGTTGCACATTCTGCGCGAATTCACGAGCCTGGCTAATTTCGCTCAAGATAGCGTCGGCAGAAAAGTCGACCTTTCGCTTTTTGGACGCCATCTTGGAAAGGCCTGGGAACAACAACACGCTATACGCTACTACGCCACTACGCTACTACGGTACTACGGTACAACCCACTTATTAGTTATTATTTTTTATACTACGTAACTACGAGTAGTAGAACAGTAGTTTCAAAAATCTGCCTCATAAAACGTGCCTCTCATGCTATAAAATAACGAGATGTGACATAACCCAGTCATCATGTAAACGCGATACGAAATCAAAAAGTCATGTCGGTATCTGTCGGTATGAACTCGCGCCGGTGCGAGTTTTCTCACCTAAACACCCCCTAAGAGGCATGCTGGGTCACACATCATAACACATGGTAACAACCGTCACACAACGAGGCTTCATTTTTCGTTTTTCCGCGCGCTAAGGCCATGTGATCAAGATTCTCCAATCAGCGTATGGAAACCAGTCTACCCCTCTTTGAGCGTTCGTGTACCATAAATGGCGGATGGTGAGCAATAGAGGAGATTCAACTCCCGATTCATTCGTTTATTTGAAAGAAATAACACACCTTTCTGAAGAAAAAAAGCACTTTCGAATACCTCAACAATTATGCGGTTGATTGAAGATAAAGAAAAAGCCAGAGTTTTCGAAGAGCTAGCAAGAATTCAAACATCGGAGAGCGATGCACGTGAAGACGGGTTTGGCGTGAAAGCACGATGTAAGTTTTTAATAATAGGCTTGCTACTGACCACTGTATTTTGTTATACTATTAATATAAGCTTAAATTTGCTTGCTTTCTGGTTTTTACGGTTTATTTCTACTCAAGCGTAAGATACATAATACCTATTCCTTTGACTTGACTCGTCACTTTCAGGTGGGGGGGGACAGGGGGGTCACAATCTCCCGCCTCCCGTACGTTTTTGTCCCTTTGTTTCCCGACTCCCGCCCTTTATTGTGTTTCTCCCGTTATCATGTAAATCACGCTGTTTGACTGCCTATTCAGATTCTAATAGGGGGTGCTTTGCCCAGCTAGCTAGCTTGTCCAAAATAAAAAATTGTGTTGTAAATCGAACCACTCCGCACTTTCCAGCGCGATCATTGAAGCGGCATTCCTTCGACACAAGTTTACACCACGCGGCAAAATCTTCATAATAGTGTTTTGTGAACTACAGTCGTAAGGAGCGAGCTCCCAGGAAGGTCTTCCATGCACGGATTTTTCCCCACCAAACCGAAAAATACTAA
Source organism: Porites divaricata (assembly GCA_038088405.1). Taxonomy (NCBI): domain Eukaryota; kingdom Metazoa; phylum Cnidaria; class Anthozoa; order Scleractinia; family Poritidae; genus Porites; species Porites divaricata. The sequence continues at coordinate 5,229,931 of JBBMOI010000019.1, read as the reverse complement.
GACCGATCAAAATGGTCTTTGACGACATTTGACCTGACTCGCTTGCAAGACAGACAAGACACTGACACGACTGACACAGTCGACACATGTGTACATATATATGTCATGCTATCTCATTCATGTCCTATGATGTAAACGACTTGGAAAGGTTTCCAATTTCACAGGAAGTATGCCATTTATTTTTATACCGAGCACGAATTTTCGTTTTTTGACTTTTCTCATGTATAAAATTTTGCTGTAAGCCTCGGAAAATGTTAAATGGAAGTCAAGAAACGTTCTTGGGTTCGTTTCTTTGACTGGAAGTAAGCAGTAACAAATAGCAAAACTTGCCTTTTTGAATTTCTCTCCCGCTTCTCGCTATCGTAGAGATCCCGCCTCCCGCCCTTTCTTCTCCCGTTTCCCGTACCCCTCCCGCCCCCTGTTCTCCCAGGCTCCCGCCCCCCTGTCCCCCTCCACTTTCAAGTATAGCACAGGATTCCCAAGTTCAGTGTAGGAAATGAGGGCGAAGATGTGGTTGATGAAAACCGCTTTCATGATTGTGTAGGCCCCTTTAGTTTCAGTGTCAACGAAAGGATATTGCTGCCAATCATGAAAACTTGATTGAACAACATGATAAACAAGACTCGTTTGCAGTACAGGCCGTGGGCATTGCAGCATTACAAGTGTGTTTCATGCGTGGGAATCCGCCATATTGCACGCACATTCCACGAGAAAAACATGCGTGAAACACTCGTGTCAAAATATACAGGCAAAAATACACAAGAAAATACACTCAAATTAGGAAAATTTGCGTGTAAAACTTTACATGCAGATTGTTATAATTTGTGTGTATTTGGTTTACTTGAGTTCTTACATCGCTGGCTGAGTGAGTGGAGTTGTACTTGTACGGGTGCCTTTAATTTGTTAGCATAAATCAAACTTTCAAGGCACATTCAGATGTTCATATTTTATGTTATGAAAAGTGATCCAAGTTTTTGAGTGAATGAACATTGTTTTTAAATATTTACAAGTTCTTTGCTTGAATCTACATTTGTAGACTTCACAGAGGTTATAAAAAGGTATCAACTAAACTCAGTTTCAGTGATCAATTCGCAACTCTGTATTGTGATGTAGTAACATCTCTGTTTTGGTGAAGGGTCACTTCTACATGTATTTTGTTTACAGCATTTCATCTCATACTTTTATTTAGCTCGCTGCTTTGAGGTATTATCTTCTGCAGCAATCTCCTTTCTCCTCTGTCCTTCCTGCAATGTAGGTACGAAATGAGAAAGGCTTATTATTTTGGCAAGAATTTAAATTTCCTTTAGCTCGGAACACTGGCATCACTCAGTCATGTCGTCCGTCTACGTTTAAGCAAACAATCCAGCGTTACTGCAAGAACTAATTTTAGTTCCCAGGTTTTAGTTTTACCTGCCGAGAAAGGTTTTCTTTTAAGGTCTATGTTTTCAGCAAAGAGTGTTTAATCCTTGTCAAGGGCAAACAAAATACACACATTTTTATCGTTTACACAAGCTTCTATTTCCAGAAAACGCATGGAATCAAATTACTTTAAATGTGGTCTATTTTTAACAGACGGCACGTCACAAATAACATGCAAATTCAGAGTGAAATTGTTTCCAAGTTTAGTAACACATTGAAATTTTTAAGCAACAACTAAGGACATATCATGAAGCTTGATGCTAATTCAGTGTTAGAAAAAACACATATGTGAAAGAGAAACCTTGTGTGGTCTGTAAAATGTAGTGCCGATTGTGCAAAAGCAAACCTTCTTGTCATCCCGATTGTTTGAACTCTCGCTAACTTGAACATCGCGCTTCGATTTCCCCTGGAATTCCTTCATACAACCAGTTACTGTAATTTTACCCAAGCTAACGCGAAGTAATTTTTGTTGCCCTTTAAATCATTTCCCTACAATTTTACCCTTGATTACTCGAACCAGTGCACTGAAGTCCGAGTGCCAACTACGCAAACTAAAAGATTGAACTTATTTTAAAACAACAGTCATGGCAAGTAGCATCCAAGTTTACATGTAAAATAGCGCTTCAGCCAACAGCCAAGGAAATCGTTCGTTACAAAACACGACGTTCGCGATCGTAGCATGATCATAGTAAGAGAAAGTGTACAGTAAGTTGTTTTCTCTTCCACTGTGAAAACACATTTTTCCACAATGTCGGTTTCTAATTTTACATCAGCCACATTTTCTGTTGTAAATAAATACACGCAACTTGCGTGTATTTTATCAGTAAAAATCAGTCACCGTAAAAGTACACTCAAATTTGCATGTAAAAAGTCTGCGTGTAAAAGCTCGTGTAAAAATAATATTTACACACGCGTTTTTGCATGGATTTTTCATGGAAATCCACCATATTGCACGCAATTTATGCGCATGTAAGTGCTGCAATGCCCGTGGCCTGTACTGTACTATTGAACGATTTTATTCACACTCACTTAGATACAATTAGCCTGCGAATGGTAACGAGTGAGGAGATAGCTGTATTCACCCGCGAAGATACATTGAAATAGTAATACATGACATAAGTAATGCATGTGCAATAACGAAAGGCTGTTGACATGCAATAGAAAATAATGAAACAGCTTACATTACCACCGGAGTTTAAAGCTTATTAAAGCTTTCGCTCCAATGACAAGCGATGTAACAGTCTTGGAAGCGTAGAATCTTGTAAAAACCATGCACTGTGGTAAAACTTGAATAAACTTGCATTGATTTCTAGACTTTGCTAACATTTGTATCTTTTACCAAAAACTTGTCCTGCACAAAGCTGAGATCAGGCGCTACTTTCATTTTCCTGAAGAAATAGATTCCAGGCTGGCAAGGCGAATCAAAAAGTCTCCCATTTAGTGCAGTACTTAACTGCGTACCTAGTGAATTACATGTCCTGGAGTTATAGAGTCAAGAATAAGATTAGTTTCCTTTTTTAGTGCATTGAACAGTTCTCTCCTAGGATCCCTATAGGCTATGCAGTTCATCAAAAAATGCTCCTCATCTTCTAATCCAGTTTTACATAATGGACAGATTCTTTGGGGTGGTAGTTGATAGGGTTTAACGTATCGTCCAGTTTCAATTGCTAGTTTGTGGTTGCTTAATCTTAGCTTTGTGATTGCTACTCTATGATTGATGTTTCTTACATTTGTGAGGAAATTTCGTAGTCATGGGTAAGTTTAAATTTCCTAAAAGTTCTTAGTTTGTTTTTTTGATGCGGGTCCTTTCGTTCATCATTGTGTATTTTGCTAATCCATGTTTGCCGTTCTACGTCTAAGAGTCTCTGTCGTATATAGTTCATGATTGCGGGAGTGTTCGTTTTTACTGACCATAATATGTCGCCAAGACCTGCGAGATTTAATAGTCGTTTTAATTTGCTTGACCAAAGTTCCTTTTTATCTTGACCAATTTGGTCTGTAAATGCTATTCCAGAGAGTTTATTTTGGTGCTCCAGCTCGCAAAATTTCAGCCAATATTTAATGGCTCAGCACTTTGTCTTCGTTCGCATTGGGAAACGGCCTACCTCCGATCTGCACGCATTTGAGCTACAGAATTTGTTAACTCCCAATAGCCACCTAATGAACTTTGTTTGAACAAACTCAATTGGATCATTTTCTAGCTTCCCGTCGTGATTGACCCCTCAGACCTCGCTTCCGTATGTGCAGGTGAGTATTGGGGAAATAACCGTGTCAAAAATTTTCATTCTGAGCTGTACATCATCTCTGAAATGGTCACCCATTTCCTTTCTGAGTTTCTACAAAGCTTTAAGGGCAACCTTCTTTATTTCCTGTTTAGCGTACGTGAAGGTCCCATAAGTACTAAATTGTAGGCCAAGATATTTGTAATTGCTAACATTGTCAAGTTTACTGCCTCTATAGTATAATACATGCTTATTCATGGTTCTCCCACAGTTATTAAAAATTAACACCTTAGTTTTATTAAGGTTAACCGACAAGTCGTTTTCCTTGCAGTATTCACTGAGGGAATCCAAATAATCCTGCAGTCCATTTTTTGATTTGGAGAATATGACCAAGTCATCCACGTAGAGCATACAACTTAACGGTAACTCATTTAGTTCTATGTCATTAAGGTTCTTGGCCTTAAGTTCGTCTGAAAGATCACTGAGATAAAGTTTAAAAGGGTTGGCGAGAGCATGCAACCTTGTTTTACACCGGTATGGCATCGAAAGGCAGGTATTAGCATATTTTCTATTTTCACAGATGATTTATCATTGGAGTACGTTGAATGTAAAATCTCAAGGAAGTGCCCCGTTACTCCTGCTAGCTTCAACTTTTGAAACAGTTTCCCTCTGGGGATACTATCGAATGCTTTACTAAAGTCAACAAAGCAGGTGAATAAAAGGTTATTTGATTTCTTAGGTTTAGATTTAACATATTTGTCAATTAATGCTTTTAAAATGAAGATACTGTCCTGTGTACCATGTTTTTTTCGGAAGCCACATTGTTCTGGAGTAATTATGCCCTTTTCAATTAGATAGTCACAAAGCCTGCTATTCATTATTGAGGTAAAAATCTTTCCCATGGCTGATAAGAGAGTAATTCCTCTATAATTCTCTGGGTTGGACGGATCATCTTTTTTGAAGATTGGTATAATTAGGCCATGGCTCCACAGGGTAGGGTACCTACCACTGGCTAGGATTTTATTGAAAAGGATTGCGAGAGGCCCTTTTACGGCCTCTTTGCCATGTATGAGCAGCTCGCATAAAATGTTATCTACTCCCGGGCCTTTCCAGTTTTTAAGAGGTCAATAGCAGTTACCGTTTCCTGTTCAGATATTTCATAATCTAGGGGCCCGAAGGCCTCTGATCTTGTTAGTGTGTACTCTTCATTTTGCTGTTTTCATGCATTTAACTTTTTAAAGTAACTGTAAAACTTCTCTAAGTCCTCAGATGTGTTTTTTGCATATTTTTGGATTTGCCCGGGTTGAATAATTTCCTAAGTTGTCTCCACGCAGTTTTAGCATTACTGAGATCAATGCATTTAATTATCCGATTGTAATGTTGGCGTTTCTTTTTTCTGCACAGGTGTTTGAAAGCCTTTTTTTTCTTGTGTAGACTTGATCTCAATTCCTCCACGTTCGGGTTTCGTGAGATATGCCTACCTAATGATTTAAGATTCTCTTTTTCTATGTTGCATTTCTTGTCGAACCATGATTTTTCACTATGCTTCCTCATGGTGTTATTGAATCTCAAGCCTGCTTGTTTGCATATGTCAATTAAGTTTGGTGAGAATAGATCAGTCATTGTGTCCACGTTATTGTTATTCAGTGCTGTGTTCAGCCTGTTTTTTGTTTCTATACTTTCTAAGAGTCGGCTTAATTCGTATTTCGCATTATCATCCCAGACTAATCTGATCGTTTTCCGGAGCACCTTTTTTTGTGTTTTAGCATTAATGCAAATGAAAGGGAACAATGGTCCGATAGGTGGGGTTCCAGATCATTGACAACAAAGTAATTAACATATCTGAGAATTCTACTAGAAATGATAACATAATCTACCACACTGCTCCCATTGTATTTGAAGCATGTTTTGCAAAGATCAATCAGAATCCTCCCTCTGCTGTTAGTTGTATTTTCGAGCCGTGAATAGGGATAATTATTTTGCTGTATCTATTTCGTAGTCTTCTGGGATTTCAAGAAATTGATTATCGTCATCATGGACCGCAAATTCTTGCATGCTGCCAGTACACGTGTTAAAGTCACCTTGTAAAATTACATCACCTTTGAGTATAAAATTCACAATTTCGCTTGCAAAATCGTCTAAAAGTTCTTGGTTGATTACTTGTGAAGTGTTTGGACTTATGTAAGCAGTAACTAAATAGAGATCCTTGCCCAGATCGAAAAAAGATTTTTCTAACTTTTTATAAAATAACTGAGATAGTACACGTGATCTGATTGGTCAAAAACCTATGGTTTATTATACCGGGAAACCCATAGGAAAAGGCATCTGGACCACAAGCCATAAACAAAACCAGCTATTGATCTGCAAACAATGATTTTAGAAGCCTTTCTTAATATCAAAAGCATCATTTCCACATTTTATTACTGCCAGAGCTTTAAAAGTAATAAAGTACAAAGCTGGAAAGCGGTTTACATTTCACAACGATGCCAAATCGCAGAGAAAGACAACAACTGTGTGAATTTCTGGTGTAGAAAGTCTCCAGGAAAACTTAACCATGTGCCAACCAGCAACAAAACGGATAGTTTTAGCATTCTTGATTTATTTTATGTCAAAATTAAATTCCTTAATGAAAGAAATTGTTCCAAAAAGAGATCTCTGATTAAGGTATGGTAAACAAGCTGCCAACGATTATTAAAGATGTCAGAGTTTCGGGCTGGTTTTTTCCAACATTTGCACAAATCATTCAGTGATATCGATGCCATAACCTACCTCAAACCACCTGATTTTACAAATCGACAAGTATTAACGCGAACATGTGGCTACGGCAAAGAAACCTGTCTCCACCGCTGACATATTTCCATCGGTCGCTGTACGTACATATAAAGTTACATTCGACAACTTCACAAATGCAGCCACGTCATTACCGAGGCATTTCTTAATCATAATAAAGTCCAGAAAACAGATCTTAAACCACTGCAGCTTGTAAAATGTGAATGAAGTCCTCCATTACGATAGCTGCCAGTTCCGTCTGTAAGCATGAAATTCTTACGGATCGACTCAACAAAATACAGCTGCATACAGTCTGATGTTCAATTAATTTCTACTTCTGTAGTAAACAAACCATGAACTTATTCTTTCATTGTACATTCACATAAATGAATGTTGACTTTACCTGTAAAACAGCTTTCATAAGTTATCATAATGAGTGCAAAAACTCGTGTTTTGAAGTGCTGCTGTTTGTTGTTTGACTGAACTGAGTTTTGAGAAAGTTCAGCGCTATTAAATCATGAGTCATGATTGGCTTATGATGACTTTAGAGAGAAGACATGGCTTGATCATGGTACTAAAACAATATTTTTTACCTGTAAAAGACCTCCATTCTACTAAAAGTTTTTTTTATAAAAGCAATAGACCACACTTTCTATGGGTTTACCGGCGTGATAACCCACTTGGGATGTTGGGAGAACACAAGAAAAGCTTGTAATCACACCGGTAAACCCATAGAAAGTGTGGTCTATTGCTTAAATAATCCATAGTATATTCTTATTATGTGAGACCAGACAAAGCGATTTGTGCATTCGGCCATCGGTGCTTTAGCATAATTACGCAGCTTTCCATGTTCATAGCTATGTCGTTTACTCTGAGTTTATCAACATCGTTTGTTCCAGAATGAATAATTATATGATCATACACATTCCTATCCACCATTGCTTCAATATGCTGTTTCATTTCTCGTGTTCCTCCTGGTACATATTGCTTGTTGACAAATCGTTGCGGACAAAATTTTCTTTGTTGGATTCCTCTTAAGATGGAGTCGTTGATCATGAGTATGGGGCCATTTTGCGCCTCTGGTTGCTTTTTAGTCTCCTTCTGCACTTCATGGTTATAAAGGCTTTCCTGCTGAACATCCGAACTGTTTGAATGTTCTCTCGTCATCGCTGCTGTAGCTGTAGATACAGGTTGTGTAGATTGTTCATTTAACACCTGTGTTTGTCTCTTTGGAAACTGAGGGTCAAGTACTGCAAATCTGTCGTGCGTATTCACGGTGAGAGTCTGATCCCTTGCCTCTGCTATGATTTCTTCAGTAACTCACCAATAACTCACCAAACTTACTCAGACCCCCTGGAAAAAAACCTCTGTGAGTAACCCCCACCCCCTCAGAAATTATCCTTTAGGGCCTTCCCCCTTCCCTCAGAATTTCCGTTACCCTCCGTGGGGGGTGGGGGTGTGTGAATGATTTCTGGAACTTTACAATGTAAGTTTTTCAGGATTGGTCAGAATTTCCAGACTGAGGTATTAGTGGAAAGATCTATCTTTGCTGATGTTTTTTACCATCTTGTTACATGTAGCTTAAAGTGAAAGCTAAATAGGTCCAGGGAGGAGATTACACATCGTTCCGTATGGAAAAAAACGACCAAAGCTGTCGTCAAAGGGTTAATTAAGGTGTTATTTCCAGGATTTTTATTAACTGTTTTTATTTAAAATAAAACCGTGGAAGTGTCCTGATAAATATAAACATTAATGTCAGTTTAGGTGTAAACTGAATAGTTGTTTATTTTTTCCCAGCACCATGAATCCAGCAGAATAAGAAAGTTTGTGACTAGAGACTGTAGCTGCACACTGGTGATGAAATGTTATAATAAGGGAAGATGCTGCATTCAAGGACCTGTTGAGAAGTTGTCTTGGCTTCATACTAATTTTATAACAAAGCAAATAATATATTTAATACAGTGCTATAATGGTCAGAGTCCATTCTCTTTTCTCTGCAGGTATATTTGGGAAATATTTAACAGCTGATTTCACATTGTTGCATGTATTTCAAAGAGAGTCCAGTTATTTTGACAATGATCATTAATTCTGGTCACCTGTCCACATTAATTGATATTAAAATTTAATTTATTGTAAGAGTTGGACTGATCAAGAATGAAAAATATAATGACATCATTTTTTCGGAAGATTTGACTTAAGTGTATGAATTCTGCTTATTTAGTATGCTTCAGTTGAATTTCCAGAAATTCAAATTCTCAAACCCTGTGCAGTTAGCAGCATTCATACAGCAGGTTTGTACAATCTTAAAAAGGTCTTGAAGTAGAAAGTTCTTGAATTCACTTAAGGTCCTTGAAAAGTATTGGATTCCTTTATTAAGTCTTCAAAAGTCTTCAGAATTCAATACCTTGTCTACACCACACTGTTTTCTGTGAAATTAGATTATCTCGCAGAGGAAAATTTGACTTGTCCTTGGTCCTTGGTGTTAGAACCTGTAAAACTCATGGATAATCTAGTTGTTACAACATTTTTGCGTGAACAATAGTTTATTTCTGTTTCCTTATTTCAAATGCTATTTCTGTACCTCAGATGCAACTTCAAGTCATACCCAGTCACTTTGCCAAGTGTTGTCACGGAAAGTGGTATGGCTAAAGAAGTTAAAATAGTAAATGACTCCATACTAGTTCAAAAGGGGAAAAGGAATGCTGATTTATCGAATAAATCTTAGTCCTTGAAAACTGTAATTTTTCCTTGAAAAGTCGTTGAAATTAAATTTTGTCTGTCTGATTTTGTACAAACTGTGATTCAATATAGTCATGTCAGTTTTAATCTGTTGATTAAATGAATCAATCAATCTCTTGTTGCCACACAACTGGAACAGGGATTACTACATGTATTTTGTGATGGACGCACCGTCTAACCAAGAGGTCATGGCAAATAAATGAGAACCTGTTTAAAAAGTTTGGAAAATAAAAATAGTCTTAAAAGAAAAGAGAATTGATTTTCCATCATAATAGCACTTCAAATTACAATTTAAAGATATAGTGGCCATTATTCCATTCTTTTGGGGGATACTTAGTAGTGGCCATGACCTGAGCCAGCTTGTAACTATTTGAGAAGTATATTGTAGTAAAAGAGGGTATAGGACAAACAGGCTTCTCTATTACATGCCTGATAATGATGCAGAAAAGCCCTAGGAAGAGCTGAGCAAAGAGGGTAAAAATAGTGGAAATGTGTTGTTGGTTCTCTCCCTTGCTCCGAGAGCTTTTTTCTCCAGGTACTCTGGTTTTCCCCTCTCCTTAAAAACCAACACTTCCAAATTCCAATTCGATCTGGAATGCATGGACATGTTTAACAGAGATCTTATGACCTCCTAAGTGCTCCTTGGGAAACAAATTACAATTACAATAATTATTATAGAATGGGTTGATTTTCAGGTGAATTATTGAATTTGTCTTAATTTACTCTACTATACAGTGGAACCTCAATTTATAAAGGAGGGCCAAGTGAATGGAAAAATGTGTCCGCTATAACGAGGTTAAAAATAATTATATAATTACTATTATTGGGGTGAAACAAATTGTTCGTTATACCAAGGACTTCCTTATATAGGTGTTCGTTATATTGAGGTTTCACTGTAGAAGTAAAGGGAAACAAAATCTTTCAGCCACTTGTGCTATATGGCTGACCATAGAATTTATTATGACAATGATGGGATTTCTACTTTCTCTGTTTGTCTGCCATTTGTTTGTTTTGTAATTTTTCCCGTGTCAGTCCATTTTTGCACCCTGGGGTGAGGGGGAGATAATTATGTCCCCAATCTGAATATCAAAACTCATCTTTTCATGTGTATAGTTAGCCATGGCCTGTTGGTATAATTGTTTTGTGCTTTTCTGAATACCGTACTCGAGGCTAGCTAGTCATGTGGTACAAGGGGCCTTTGGAAGGAGGTCAGACAGTTGTGTGGTACAAAATCACTGTGCTGGGAGGCAAGGATTGTGGCCATTGCACAGTTTTCAAAACAGGGTATCTGCTGACCAAAATCACATGGCTCAACTCTAAGTGGATTTCTCTGCAAAGGTTACAAGTTTATTGTTAGATGTAAATTATAAATTTAATAATGGGAACTTCGCCCTTATTATTACATATATATATTATTAGCTACATGCTCCCTCAGGTGCTGAGGCACAAAATACTATCATTTGGAAATCTACTCCCTTTCTTTTAAAGGATCAATGGTATTTCTAGCTTTCCCGCATAACAGTTTTTGGCCAGTCAAGTGGCATGAAACTGTTATAGTTACATGCAAGAAAATTCACTGGAATAAGGCAGACAAAAAGCTCTCCCCAATGAAAAAAAGAGAGGGAGAGTTCCAAATGGTAGTATTTTTTGCCTCAGCACCCAAGGCAGCTTCTAGCTAATAATATACAGTGTATGTTTTTGTATACCCACTACCTCATTCCCACGTGTTACCTTTAAAATTATAGATAATAGGAAACGAGCCTGGCATTGGCCATACACATCCACATGTCTAATTAGAAACCCAAAAAGTGAGATTTAGCTCAAGTTATTCATAATCTCACAGGTCCAGTGACCATTTTTTTGTTCTTGGTTTTTTTGCACATTTTTCTCTGAATCAGGTTTTTCTGTGTATTGTCAATGAGCATTTGCAGAGTGCAGCTCATTTAATAAAATAACACTTCCTGTGGCAGAACCTAAATCTCTGGGAATACAGAAACAAGTTTTCCTTGAAAGACTTGCTCATGTAAATTGGAGAACTTGGTAGTATTTTGACAGTATGAAAAAATGTCAGTGGTTATTTACACCACCAAGGAAAAGTTACATTAAAAACTTGTTCTTGACCAGTAAAAGGGGCTGATAGGATCCTCTTCTCAAAGTTATGCGTCATTTGCAGCTCCATCGTAATTTTTCATGTAAAAGGCAGAACTTGGCAAGTTCTTTGCCTTTTCAAGGTGCTCGCTGCTTGAAGGAAGTAAGCCTAGCCCTGACGCTATTCAAGGCCATGTTTAAAGATGAGTTTACTTAAGCTGCATATCAATGCATAACCCACAACCCTGCCAAGTAAACAAACCCCCTCTTTTGCAAAGGAAATTTTAAGGTAGTGATCTTTAAGATATTTCAAGGGCAAGTGGAAGAAAAAAAGGGATTATAATTTGAAAATTACACCATTCATGCAAATTAAGAGTGCGTAAGTGCACAACGAGCCCTTAACACACTATCCACTATGTGCTTGGCCTAAAGCAGAAAGTCGAAAGTCAAATCCTACACCAGGAACACTAGAATTGTCTTGCTTCTGATAATCCAATAATCACAGCATTTATACAGAGCCCTACAGCAGCAAATGTCTTCAAAGCCATTTCAAAAGTAATATTCCATCAAAAGATACAGTAATTTCGTTATACTTTATTAAATTAATATGCTCCTTTCTTAACTACCCGTTGTAGATCACGTGATATTCTCTGTGGGTTAACACCTTTAGAGTAGAGACCTTCAAATACATCATTTCCACGAAGATCATAATGCACTTTATTTCTGCCCCTAAATTTTGCATAATGCATTGTCTTTGATTTCTTTTGGGACCACTGTAATGCCGAGGAGAAATTAGAATCAATGGATATGCAAAGCTATGGGGATAAACATGGTGCATTATCATCTAAGTGAAAGTGTGAATATATATATAAAAAGTGGCCTTCTCCATCTACACCACCATATAAAACTTGTCTACTCTTAATTTTGTTTCAAAATTGAGCCCTCTCCCTACCCTGCCTGCTGGTGACTAAACGGAAGAGAAAAGGGGTGAGAGGGGTAGCCCACATCCACCCCCCCCCCCCCTCCCTCCCTGGGAGTGGTGTGGGGAAAGGGGTAAGGGTGGGTGAATAGCGTTTTTCATCAGCTTAATATATGTAACGAAGATAAAACGCACTTAAATTTTTGCATTTTCTGTGTTATCAACAGGTTATAATAATTTTTAGTACATATATTTTGTAATTAATATAATTTGTCAATACGCAATTCTGCCTTTGGGTTGCATAAATATTTATTCATTAAACTATTTCTAATTTGTTCAACAAATATACGTTTCTATCCAGCAGTAAGTAATATAGAGATTATGTCTTTGAAATCAAATGCTGTCAACCCTTAAATTCAGAAAATAACCCCAGAATCGTGAGATATATACATAACCGAAAACCTGCTCCATTTTCTAAAACATAGCACTGCGGCGATATTTGGAGCAGAGGGCTTTTTAAAATACCCCATTTTTAAGGACACGGCAGTGCGGATTACAGTGCGATACCCTTGACTACATGTTAAACAGAACTCAATCATTTAGAATACGCAGGGCGGCGCTCTTTTGAGTATACAGTTGTTAAAAATACTCTGTTTTAAAAAAAAAAGAGGCGCTCTTCTGAAAAGTGAGGTTTTAGAAATACCACATTTTCAAGAATACGGCTGTGCGGCGCTCTTTAGAGTAAACAGATTTTAAAATACTTCACCTAAAACACGAAAGTGCGGCGCTCTTTTGAGTAAAAAGATTTCGAAATACTTCACCTGAACGCGAATGTGCGGCGCTCTTTTGAGTATACCAATATTACAAATAACATTTTTAAGAACACAGTAGTGCGGCGCTCTTTTAAGTAAACAGATTTAAATAAAGTTCATTTTCTTAATCTAAAAAACTGCAGTGCGGCGCTCTTTTGCGTATAACATACCACTGCGGCGCTCTTTCGAGTAAAAGAAGGATGAATATATGAATAAATTATCCGGCAGTGGGGTGTGGGCTCCCGCCCAAACCCCCCTCCCCCACTCCCCTCCCGGGAAGGGGGGAGAGTGGGGTGTGGGCTCCCGCCCAAACCCCCCTCCCCCACTCCCCTCCCGGGAAGGGGGGAGAGTGGGGTGTGGGCTCCCGCCCAAACCCCCCTCCCCCACTCCCCTCCCGGGAAGGGGGGAGAGTGGGGTGTGGGCTCCCGCCCAAACCCCCCTCCCCCACTCCCCTCCCGGGAAGGGGGGAGAGTGGGGTGTGGGCTCCCGCCCAAACCCCCCTCCCCCACTCCCCTCCCGGGAAGGGGGGAGAGTGGGGGAGGGGGGTTAGGGTGGGGAGAAATGAATGCGTGACGAACAAAAACAAACCCCACAGGACGTCTGCGGGGAGGCTATAAAATCGCCTGATACGAGACTTCATCACACAATTAACAAAATCAATTCCAAATCAGTTTTATTTTAATTCAATTTCAATGGAAGATTACATTCTAAACCCATGGTAAGTTAGGTAAGCCTGAAAGAGGAAACAAAATGAAGGTAAAAAATTTGTTAGTTTTTTTTATTATATATTTATTTATTTTGATAACTTAATTTGAGGACATGAAAAAACAGCCTAGCGTAGTGTCAGTTAGTAAGTAAAACCTAGTTGCAAGTTATTTGTTTTTAGAGTTCCTTATTTTGCTGCCGTTCTTACTCAGTTTAGTAACTGTTACCAAAGTGATTTAATGAAATTATTAATGAAGCTATGTTACGATTTTTTCAGTTGCATAATAAATATAAAACGCTAGAAACAAATGCATTGAAATAAAGCACTAAAGTGATGATTCGATTTTACTTAAAAATTACTCTAATACTTCAAATTAGTGTACGCACTTTGGCATTCGATGGCCAAAATAGAAAAGGATTGCCAACTAAGAAAAAGTTCGAGAATAATGTCTGAGAATGCTATGTTCTTATTTCAGCTCGGCCTATATTGTAGCAAGGCGCACTCTGCTCTTTAAAATGGTAATACAACTTTTAAAACTAAGAATTTGAATTTTTAGATAAATGATAATTTTTTGCACTTAAATGCATTGGGCGAGTGTTTTAGTATAAGCAAACGCAATCCCCCCCATTCAGAATGTAAAAAATTTTACCTACTTAAAAGAACTCGAAAAAGTTTTTAAATATCGCGGTGACCGAGAAATCGAGCAAGATATATTGTTGCAAGTTACACTCTTTGTTCTACCTTTCCTGGTATAACGTTGTACTGGCTTGAAATTACGAATGCATAACAGTGCATAATTTTTACAGTAACGGAATAAGCAGGGACATCTGCTGGAAGGACATATTTATTTCAGGGACGCTATTTTACAGAATACATACAAGATTAATTCAAATTCTTCTCTATGCCGATATACAAACAAAAGAAATATAGAAAGAAATACATGTACCTACTGTGGCTAATGTGAAATTCTTTTGAGAGTAAGACAAAAGACAAAATCTTGTAAAGTACGTTACATTTTTCATGCTCTTAACGGTCAGTGCATCAAATCCCTATCTCTATTCAGAGAGGGTTGTTTTGATCTCCTTGGACGATTAATGTACTCATCATTTTAATAAATGATAAATTAATTAACCTAATGTAAAGGGATAAGTGGAAATCAAAAAACGCACTTCTGACATTTTAAGAATATAAAACTTCTAACATATGACAACTTGAAAAACAAATTGAATAAGGTGACTTAGAAATCGAAAGATCATGTTGAAAAGTTTAAACTTTGCATGCTGGACCTAACGTTTTTTATATCGATCGAATATACTAGCTGCCATGATGTAATTTGTTCAATTGTTTCTAAACAACCTCTACTATAAAATTTCTTTTAACATAAGACAAGTTAACGAAATGTGGAAAATACATGACTGTACGATACGATTCTAAATCTTCTCTGTGTCTAATATACAAAAAAAGAGTGTAGAAATAAATAAATGTGCATCAATGAACCAAGCCTACAGGAGACAGAAGCTCTAGTAGGCAAAATAATTGTTCACTGAGACTAAAATTTTAATGAAATTCGTAAGCAAGTTAGCAGACAAAATTTGGAAAAAATTTATTTCAATTGTTCCTACTCGATCTTAAGCCATTTTCACACCGGGCTCTATTGGACCCCCTAAAACATAACGTTAAAACCTTTCACGATACAGCCACTTAATGTTATCAAAAAAGTACTCATCATTTTAAAGATCTATTTATAATTTAACAACGATGCAATGTGACTTCATTAGACGCCATGATGTCAAATTTCTTTTCTGAACCTATATTTCACCGTTGTAGCCTCTAAAAATAGGTGTAAAGTCAAAAACACTAAAATAGGAACGTGTCTAATGAAATCATTAAGTTGGCAAACATTGTAGAGAAAATCTTTAACAATGGCAATGACGTCACGATGAAGTCATATGTGATAAAAGGAAGAACTGAAAGCATCCACCATCTTAGATTTGCCATTTTGAATTAATTAAATGCTTTTTAGTTTGCTTTAAAAACTTCTAAATTGAAGGAATCTTCATGATCATCGATAATATTAAATTTCATTTGTTTATAAAAAAGATATCTTGGAAGAAAAACGAATCTACCAGTAGGATGAAATTCAGAAATAAGTAAACATTATTGTAAATTAAACTTGACAACTGTCATTTTGGTCATTTTAAACTCTTAATAACTGCCTAATAACCTGGGTTGCAAAAGCAGCTAAAATAAAATTGATAACTATGCAATTTTTTACTGAGTGTCAAACATGGTTTAGCGTGGCGATGTCAATGTTGAAAACACGTCAACAAGACTTACCAATATTTCCAGATTAATTTTAGGAAAAGTCGTTATCTGAATGCTATCTGAATGCATGGCAAGTAAGAGACACTTTTTCAAAAATTCTTTCACTTCCGATTTTTGCTAGCTGCATGCCTAACGTTTTGAGTTCTAGAAGAGATTTTCAACATCTTAGAAAAATACTTTTTCCCACGGTACTAGATTCAAATGTTTGAGATGGAAAATTGCACGAGATTAACCAACTAATGCATGATAGAAAATATATTCTCTTTTTTCACCATCCCATAAACTTTTGTGTTTACCCTTGCATGGGTAAATGAAACTTGAATATTAGAGCGATTTTCGTATGACCTTGAAATGAAAGCGCGCGAACAAAACAGAAACGACAAACGAACGGAAATAGTAGAGCGATTTGATTGGTTTATCGAACGGACAGACAAACGCGCCTGGCTTTTCATTGGTTAAGCGAACGCTCAGGTGAAAAAACTTCATGCTCGAGAACTTTCTAGAAGTCAACCGATACTTCGCTTTGACGTCATACTATAACACGATTGGCCAATCAAACAATGCCTTCTCCATATTAGGGTTTCTTTGGCGGGAAAACGAAGAGGCCATGTTTTGATCTTTGCATCCATTGGCTGATGAAACAAAAAACGAACACTTACCGAAACCTTTTTTCAAGGTCATACGAAAATGGCTCTATATAGCCAATGAAAAGTTTCAGCGGGCGGGTGAACACCTCAGTATTAAGCTCGACAAAATCTTGCAACGAAAGTCGACAGGGGCACCCAACTTTCATTTTCGGAAAATATCTGTTCCGAAGACGTTTTGAGATCTAGAATTTTCGGAACATGTTTTGTAAAATTTGTTGCTTGCTTGCCTCTCCTAGAATTTTCGAACATCTAAAAAATGGTATAATTACCCATTTTTAACGGATTTTTGTTCTAAAAAGGTCACCTAGAATCTTCGGGAGCCTTTTTTCTGGCTGAAATTTTCGAAAAGATTGGTTTTGATCCCTATAATTTTCGGATCATTGGACTTTCAGCTAGGAAATCCGAACAGATGAAAAATTTTTAGGGGATAAAAATATGCCTATATCTATGGGTTTAAATACTTAAATACATTTAACAATGCTATGTTTAAGTGCTTTTCAACTATATTCTCGTTGGGTGCCCCAAAGACGAGTCTGTGAAAGATGTACCGAGGCGAAAACCGGGAAATCTTGGAGAAATACTTTCCTTTTGTGTAGTCTTTCAATCTACTTTCGATTTTCTACGTTTTCTATTTGTGTTTGTGATTTGTATTTGATTGATAATGTGGTACTTCTTTATTAGTCCGCAGTTAAAGAGATTGATTGCACTTTACTATTTTGTTTTAGTTCCAGAGCGATGAACCGATACAGCTCTAATTATTTAATGAATTTAGCATCATCAAATCAGTCAACGAGGAAAGATATCCTCAGCTAATGTTTGAACAGGAAAAAAATCATTTGCAATAAAAAGTTGAGAAAGCATGTGCGATATTTACAAAAGAAAAAAATCTATATTTTAGACAGTTGTCACCTTATTTTGTTTTTTTATTTTTTGCCATGGTAAGGAAAAGGTAAGAATGAAAACAAAAGCTGTTCAAAAATTGTGTGAACTTGACATCAGAAACGAATTCTGTATTTCGCTGGGTCGTATTACCAAGTTCGTTAATGATCCAGCGCAAGTTCTTGAAACAATATTTAAAAAATACATTCCTAACTGCTTCTTTTCTTAAGCTTACTGATACTTATCAGAAGCAATCAAAGCTTCTTCAGGCGCCCGAATCAATCATGGTGATAAAAGTTTGATTAAAAAGATCAACGAAACTACTGACCGAGATCTAATTCGAATGTTGGTGGTTTCATCCGGGTATTTGTCGCAGACTTTTTTTTTCAAAACACTGCTGAATAAGCTGTAACGAAACTAAAACAAGGTTATAGGTGTAATAGTCCTATAGTTCTGAATCTAACTTTGCCGTACTGAAATAACTTTGGAATAAACTATTTCATAAAGAGCTGACCGAGAGAAAAGAAGATACTAAAAGAATATTTTTCCGTTATAGTCATCGAGTACATCAACTTGATTTCAATCGGTAGATAATAGGGACCTTAAGCAACGACGACGACGACGTCAGTGAAAACGTCGGAAAAAAAATGAATTTCCTTTCTTTCAAACTTAATCGCGTCTATTTGGATCCGCTCAATATGTCAAGTACAGGCGACGTTTGCTGGAGTTGAATTCTTAAGGATTTTATTCAGGTTAAAAAAGACGAAGGAAAATTCGTCGTTGTATGTCCACGTCCTCCATAAAACGTCAAATTGGGAGTTTTCACGTCGTAGTCGTGCAGTGGACGTCAAAGAAATGTACTACAAAGCGTGATGCACGTGCAGAGCTGTTGTTTTGATCATTAAACCTATTGTTTTTTGAAGTTGTCGTCGACGTCGTCGTCGTGGTTGCTTAAGCTCCCTAATAATTCGGTCCTGAAAGGATATTTTAATTCAATCCGTCAGGTCGTGAAAAAACTAGAAGCTCTCTGTAAGAGAGGTAGCTCACTTGGTTCGGATTTCTCAAAGCAAAGATTAGGTGACGCGTGCAGGCAAATGAAAGTTCAAAGATAGTGAAATTGGCTGAAACATATTTTAGGAAACCTAGTTGAAGAACATACACAAGAAAATTAAAATTTTCTAGTTCTCTTTTTTCTGTGTCTAACAAAGCAAGCAAAAGAAGAAAAGAAAGAAATATGTGTACATGAACCAAGCCTAAACTGAAGAAAAGACGCTCTATTAGGCCAATCATTGAATGAAATTCTTATGCCAGTAACCAGACAAAATGCAGTAAAAATAATTACTCAATTCATTGGAACTTTTGAGCCCATGTAAAACAAAGATCGAGTGATTAAATAAACCAAAACCAATTAGTCAATCTGAAAATCTAAAAGAGGTCCATTGAGGGTTCTATTCTTGCGGTTATTTTTATTCAGTTAATTTCAATAAATCCCAAGTATGAAGAATTGAAACCGAAAGAGAAATACTTCTTTTAATTTCGATGGTTTCGTTTAAAGTTGTTGATCAGTGCAGAGTAACTCAATATTTCGAGAACCAGTGTAGCCTTCTCTCTTCTTCTTTTCACTGCTATAACTTTCTTAAGCTTTTATTTGGATTTCTTGGATACATTTTAAAACATCTTTTGAAGGAAAAAATTTTAAAATTGAAAGCCTATTGAAGATTTTTTTCTTAAAAATGTTCGAGAAACAATTTTGTATTTCGCACGACAAGTTTGTAAATTGCATAATTATTTAGTCTATAGTTTATAACCATTGACAGGTGAATTAAAAGTGGAAATTAATAAGATACTTATCCATCCTCCAGGCTTGCAAATAGTCATCATTCAAGTGAACAAGACGGACACACTTTAGAGAATTGTACATCTGAAAGGAAGAAATATGACACAAGATTAGCTGATAGTTTCAACTGAGATTGCCAGACGGAAGTTAATTTCTAAAACTTATTTACCTGCATTTCATTATTGCCAATCAAAGTAGACGTCCAAAAGGTTTACAACTCTAAGATAAATTCTACATACTTCTGTTGGCCTGAAAGAAATGCAGAATTACATCTCAGCCCAAAGTCTTCATTGAACAGGACTCAGTCCCTCAAAGGCCGAAAGTCGCTTAATTATCATTATGTTCTTCCTCAACCCCAGTCTTCAAAACTAAACATACACCCCTTATTACATCTACGTCCCCAGGGAATTACGAAAATCCTCCGAGAATTAATCCGATGCAGAAAAGTGTCAATCAAAAATCTACAGTTCGTAATCTATTATAGATTTGCAATTTTATCGGATTCCCAGGACCCTTAGCTTGGGGAAGGACCGCAATCCATGTGAAGTGCCATTTAACTGGGCCATTGCGCGCCCACGCTTTTCAACTCAAACTTCTGTATTTTGAAATTTTTAGAATCTAAAATGGCGTTTAAATTTTTATTTTCAATTTTGACCCTTAGAGAAATTGTTTTAAGGCCGGTTGTACCTTATTTGATATAGCGATTTGTGAAGTGAATAATAGAACAAAACACAGCCAAACTGTCGGCAAAATCCATCTAGAAAACTTGCATGATCCGAGTAACAATTTGTTACATCGGGTGAATGAAAAAAAGAAAAGACAGAGCAAGAAAACAAATTTCTACATATTTGAAAGTTCTGTCTTCAGTATACGAAGTCCTGTATCTCACTATTATAGAACTCTAGACTGAAAGGGTTACGAAAAATTAAGCATCTGTTCACTTAATTTATAAACTGCACGGAAAATGAATTGCTATTATAGTAATAATAAAGAAATAAATGAATAAGTAAATAAACATAAACACATGAATAATGGCATGCAGACAAAAAAATGAAACTAAGTTGTTAATTTAGGTAGCTTAGTAGTTTATCGTGTCGTAGCTTGGTGAAAAGATGCCTCGAAGTTCTTGCTTATTGTTACAAGTCTAAAATGCCTGAATTAATCTGCTTACATTACCCAAGAAATTAAATATGATTAACGTTTTTGATAATCTACCTTATTTGATTCAACCACCGGTTATTTCAAGCTTTATCCCCCAAGGTCTAATAAGGTATTGCCAGCTAGCAATCCGAGTGGCATCAAAATGTATATTTGATGAGAATATCTCTATATAGCATTACATTTATATATATCAACCCGAGCAAGGACTAAGAGTGACCTAGATATATTTGTAAGCTATCCAGCATGAAAAGAAAATTATTTTAAGTATTATATATAAAGCCAAATTAGTTGAGTGGTATGTTTTTAATTTCTGATTTCGTTATTATCGTAAATAGTCGAATAGTTAAACACCAGAAAAAATCAATGTTTGCCAATGTCGCGAGTCAGAGGCAAGAAAAAAATGCGACTCTTCAACGAGGATGTCGTTTTGTTATTTTCTTTGATAATGTCTTTGCTTTCTCAACGAAAGTAGGCAGTCAAATAAATATATATTTTTTGGTAGCTTTATGATTATTAGAAGACTGAATAAGAACCAATTTAATGCCATTTTCTATTTTGCTGGAGTGCAAGGTATAATACTAAAGATAAAATTCTGGATTGGCTTTTGATGAACGCAAGGCGAATTTTGCACTTTGTCTAATATTAAAGCAATAAACTGATCAATTAAAAAGAGTCGCAAACATTCCCTATCGTCTTAAAATGGCCACGACGTCCTTCACATGGTTTGCTTAAGGACCCACCATTTTGGATCTTGTATAATTGTTCCCGTATACAAAAAAAAATCTGGAATTCACCCCATGAAGCTCAAAGGAACAATTTATGTCCTTCCTTTCTGAGAGTGAAGCCCTTCTCCTTTCCCTCTGCCAATCGTAATACACTAGAGTTCGTTTTTTTTTATTTTCTCATAAAGATCAAAGGAAAAATTTCCTGCTCCTACTTTTTGGGTGTTTGAAGCCCTTCCTCCTCCCCTCTTTCAATCGAAATACACTCAAGTTTGTCTTTAAGATCCCCGAGAAGATTAAAGGAAGAATATCTGTCCTAGTTTTTCGAGTATGAACGCTCTCACCCTCCCCTCGACGAAAAGTAGCTTCACAATCAGGTCTCCCAAAAAATAGTGAGTGAGAGCTAAAAATGAACGATTTAATCACCCTTGGGAAGAGAGGAAGGTGAATAAAAAGTTAGCAAATACTTATCTCCACACTCGCCGGTTCGTGGTGAAAAGAGACAAGTCCTCTATAATGACTGCAGGACTCCTGCAGGACTGGCAGCTCTTAAGCGATCAACAGGCAAGGTGACCCTGGATGGTCTAGTCTTCTCTGTCTTAAGTGCACAGTCTAACGAAAAACAAGATCAATGATCCTCTCAATGAGTACAGTCAGAATATAAATAAGCGAGTAAATATGTATTTATCATTATACTACACTTAAAGAATTTGTCGTTGCAGGTCAGTTAAAGAGGTGCTTTGAACAGCAGATTGGTCAACATGTGTTCGGTAGTTTTCTCAGCTAAGTTTATAGATGCAAGCCGACCCGATTACGTTGGACTTGATTTAAATGATCGAGAAATATGGTTCAAAAAAATCTGAAAGTTCGTATCTTTTGAACCCCAAATTGTGAAAATTGTACTGCCGTCACTTAAGAGCTGGATTCACGAAAGCATGCTAGCGTTGGATAAAGCTTTTCCTACGCAGCATATTCTCTTTGCTGAGATCAAAACGTTTAGGCTTGCAATCATGCAAGATTTTAATGCTTGTATAAATGCGCAGTTCTTCTAGCTTTGAATCAGCTTCTTAATTTCAAATGGCGAATTTTTGTTAATTTTATGTCGCTTTCCATTTACTATTTAGCTTTACTTGATTGTTGTCATAGAGGTCTCCAGTTGCAAGGCACTAAGTCAATGAGCTCAGTAACAGACCTTTTTAGCTCCTGTTTTGTTTTCCCGATGTAGGTCAAGTGATAATACGCCAGAAAACTGTTTGTTTCAAATTTCTTCATATTCACGAGCATATGTACGAATAATTTATTACTCTTAGGGCAAATTCCCCTGGGACCTTCGTTAGGAAAACAAAATATACGTGCTAAAGAGGTCTATAGATAGAGCGATGCAAAGAAATATCGTTAAGCCAGCCTAGTCCCTAGGCGTTCTCTCTTGACCCGTTGTCCGCGCGAAGTCTGGGAAAGAGCGGCGAGTATCTCTCGGTGACGTCACAGCTCACGGTAGAGTCCAGGATTGACCGCGCCGAGAACGCCTAGGGACTAGGCTGTCGTTAAGCCAAACCGCAGCAAGGCGCAAAAAAATGCTTGCAAAAAACGAAATTTCATGTATCTTAGTTTTAAATCGCCGACATTAAACGAAACGTCGGCGAAAAAGTAGACAACTGGACGAAATTCTGCGAATTTTGTCCTTAAGTCTTTTTCACAGTACTGTGGGTATACATGTATATATCCCAAGTTAAGCCTACTTTAGAGTAGACTTAGGATATTTACAAATAGGACATGTCTAAAATAATGTCTTAATGTTCCTAAGTTATATCTCAGGATATATCTTAGGCAGATTCAAGTCAGATTAATGGTTAGCCTATTTAGATCTTGTGCTGAGTATTTGTTATCTTTATTGTACTTTCCGCTGTTTTTCCTAAATTTCCTATGTTTTCTTGGTTAAAAAGCTAGATTGATAGCTCTGTTATGTTGTTACAGTGACTTTGAAAGCGATCGAGACTAATGATCTATCTCGCCGTTGAAAGAGTCCACCATATGCCAAGGAGTGAATTCTAAAAACAAGTCACTTGCCCAGTGAATTTTGTTTCTGAACGAAGTTTTTAACTAAAAAATTAACAGCTATAATTGATGAAAAGACTATGAGTTGTGAAATATTAAATGAAAATCTGCAAGTTTTGTTGGTATCAGTTTGAATAAAAGTTAAAACATAATAATTAAAGCAGAAAACTGAGTGAACCCGACAGCAGAAATTCCGGCAACAAACAGTGAATTATCGAAAATAACAAAAGACCACACAAAAGACGCATATAAGCAAGACTTTATTGTGCTTTCTTGCATGCAGCGCATCGCAATAAAATATTAAAAATGCGGTATTTATGCCGCATATTTACTGATCATTTGAACCAAGCCGAGAGTAACGTATCATTACGCCATAGGGTTTCAAACAGTGTCTCCGGCTAAGCCAAAAAAAAACTATCGAATGAATGTTGACCAATATTTGCCCAAATTTGTAGCACCTAACAAAATCTCCTAGCCTTATAAACTGTTCATGAAACACAATTACCTCATTATACTAAATATCAATCCTATTGGAGTTTTTGCTCAAATTTTAGATGAATTGATTTTAAATTTTTGCGATCATAGCATGCGATTTATTGATCTTTTACAAAAGTAGAAAATAACGCTTCTGAGAGAAACAAAATTCAATTTGGAACAGGCAATTAAAATAAACTGAGATCATACACTCAAAGCTTTTGTTTTATGTCAACACATCGAATGTTTTCAGAAACAGCCCATATAAAAATTCACCAATTAATTCCATTTAGTTTTTTTTCAAAGCAAATACGGCTTTTTCCGTCGTCCTTAGTTGTAAAAACAACTTAATAGTCTATAATAATATCAAATATACTTATCTGTCCTTCCGTTCGCTTGTCGGAATGGGCTTTCCAAGGACTCTGTACGCGCACTGTTGAACAGGAGGGAATGGAAGTTCGTTGAACCATGGATAACGCGCCATCGATCTTACAGATTTCTGTGTGACAAGACAAAAGATATCAGCGAAGTAATTAATTTCCTTGGTGCGTTTAGTCCTCACAGGCTTTCCTGGCTGTTTTTTATGCACAATCATTTCCCTCAAAGTTGGTGAATATTAATTCAGCGACGCCGGCAAAGGGGGACAAATTCTCACTTGTTTAATTCCTGTTATTTTTAGGCAAATGTCTTCCGTTTCATTCGTACTTTTCTATCGTAAAATGAGATCATAATCAACACCAGATCAGCGCTAGATTAGAATAATTTTGAGGACCATCATAATCAATAAAAAAAATGTAAATTATTTTAAAAAACGTTACCAAGTATGAAATCAATTGTCCATTTGAATTAGAAAGAAGGACACTGAAAGCTAGTTTAGGTTACAATCAGTATACTTAGATACTATTTCGCCACAGAAAATGGTATCGAATTCTCGGAGACTACTAAGAAACAGATTCTAACTAGGAAAAAGGTGAAGTTAAAACTTTTCATTACCTGAAATAGACAGAGACTGGCTGAAGGATCCCACGCCAAAGCCTTCGAGGCATTCTCACTCAGAGAAGAAGCTGCAGAGAAATGTTGGAAGAAGGCAAAAAGAGTGAGTTCGTCTAATGAATACTATTGAGTCAGTTTCTATTTGCTCCAAGCCTATCCAAATTTTATCCTACTGAAAAATGAAATTAACGGAGCAGCAACTCAAGTTTACTTCTACCATTCTACGACAATCGTGGGATGTAAGAGTTTGGCCGCGAAATTCAGTCAACACGTGTACACGCCTTTACTTAATAACACTTCTGCAGTTATAGAGACAGGCTCTGATGTATAAACCTCAGAAAGAAATGACATATTAAGAGAACAAACCTGTTATCGTCTTGACTAATATAGCAAAAATCAATCCACAAGAGGCAAAACCACAGCATTTAGGTCACCTTTCCAGTCGCTACTTTCAGTTCTAATACTGGGTGTGTTCCTTGGTTTTATACCCTCTGGTACAAACGCTGACTAAATTTATTCAGCTCAGTCGAGAAATACTTTTCACAGAGCTGAAAAAAAAAAAAACAAAAGGAAGTGTTACTTTATGACTGTTCCAAGAAATATGTAAAACCCCAGCTTGCAACCTGTTGTTTTCGGCTTGTCGGAATTTCGTGCACTGTCTTGTACAATGTACGTAATCCTGTGCATGAAGTGCATGACGTGCACACAGCATTTTGCAAGCTCCTTGCCTTAGTTTTCATGGTATTACTGTCTAAATTGTGGTGGTGGCCGGTGCAAGTTAGGTGACGCTTGCTTCGTTCATCTGAATCATACACCCGCTGATGGATGGCCAGAGGACAATTGATACTACTTGTACTCGTATAGAAATTTCCTTTTTTTTCCTGTATGACATAGCGAGGGCAAACAAGATGTATTTTATTGGGGTTTGAACAAAAACGCCTTTACTCGTTGATGAATCGTATACATCCATCGTCACACTTGGAGAAAATGCCAAAATGAGGCGACAGAAGATTATCATTATTTGTTCCCTAGCTTGTCATTGGTGTATTAAACACAACAAAAACTACAAAGTTATTTCAGTATTACCATTCCTATACATGGTGTTACCAAGTAAGTTTGAATAACTTAAATTCTATTCATGATACAGAGGTAATTTGGGAAATATGAACATAGTCATCATGTTTCACAGATTTAATAGCATATCAACAAGGAAAGAGTAGAGTTCGTTAAATTTTAGCTCCTACTCTTGAAAAAGCTCTCTTTTGGATATCTAGCCTAGATTTCTTAATATAGAAGTTATTAGACGAGGAAGAGCAAGTGTTAAAAGAATGAATACTAGCAGTATATATCGCTGAATAGATCTTGTCACGGTTTTCGACGCTATCTTGACGAGTAGGCAAACGCGTGAGAAATTACAGTATTTGTATGAGAATCTAATGTCGAAGTAATTTCCGTAGAATGGCTGTTCTGAACAAATATGAATTATAAACTAAAGCGTCACTCTAAAGGATTCTACTGAGAAAATTTGGGCGTTAAATGCATTAGAAGACCTAGAACCACTTTTTTAAACTCTCTATACATTTGTCTGTAAGAAAGTCCCGGGAAAAATTACAGATAAATATATGGAAAATCTAAAGCAAACTTTTGGGGAAATTTAAGAACAGGTAAGCCACGAAAATTTTTTTAGTACAATCCTTTGTTTTGTCGCTTTAGTTTACAAGTCATATTTTTTTCAGAACAGCCGTCGGTCTTACGGACATTATTCCACATTAGATTCTCATTCAACCTTTCGATTTGTTATATCGTGCATTAAAGGTCAAATGAACCAAAATTTCGACCTTTTTTATTTTAGCTCAATTCTAGTGAAATGTGTTTAATATGAACAAAATAACCATACTATGAAGTTTCAGCTCAATTGAAGCAAGTATCTCCGAGATATTCCCAATTAAAAATTGCTATTTTTTGGGCCTTATCCTCGTAGAGCGGTCGGAAAAACTGTCGGCAAAAACAGCTTGTGACGTCAGTGTTGGTCAGGTGAAAAAAAGCGGGAAATTCAAAACAAAGGTTTTTGAGTTGACTGGGCGCAGAAATTATGGTAGTTTGTGCGGCCATAAACCTGGAAAGAACAAGCAATTTGTCTTCAAAAGCTGCAAGCCGTGGTTATAACCTTCTTATTATTTTATTTTCTCGAAGAATACATCATAGTAAAACGGACTTTAATGACATTAATTTCCTTGCGTTGTACTGGAAATGTGCGTGCGTTGGTCCGATTTTTTTCAAGATGCATTCAAAAAATGTGTTCATATAAGGAAGTTCCTGGATATATAAGGTTCGGAGCTCCACTGTGACCACAAAAACAAACTATCTTCGTATAGTGATTTGCCCAAAGAAATTCACGCTTGTCCACAAGGTTTTTTAACTTTGTGGTACTCGAGCTGATATCTCGATCGAACACTGACACTTCGCAGATCACTAATGTAAACAAAATCCTCAATGTAGAAGTTTTGGCGTTGATATGTGGGCAGATAAAGAGTTAATATTTATCTAGAAAAACCTTCCCCAAGATCGGTTTCAAATAAACTATAGTTTTTTGAACTTGATCGTCTCGCGCAGATAAATTTTGCTTTGTGTTGTCAAGTTGAACATGCACAACACTTGTCAAAAACCTACGCGTAAGTAAGATTTCCTTCAAACAAATTTAAAGTTACATTATTGCAAAAACTTCTCTCCAGTAATGTATATGATTTAATTACCGCGACTGAGGTCACTTTAAAGAACCACAGGCGCCAGGTTGCAAAACAACAAATTTTCATTAAAAAAAAAACATAAAGGCTCAAGGCTCTAATACCTGCTGACAATAAAGAAGTGAATTTCCTGTACGAAAACAACCTACCTAAAAATCTTGAAAGCAAAAGATCAGTTGCCAGCTTTGCATCCAAGCCACGACTCACCATTTAGCTATTTTTAATAACTGGTTCATGCGAGGGTCTCCATTCAAGGAAATTAAACTTGGCAAACAGAATGATTTGAAAACACAGAAAACTGCACATAAGGATTTGTTTTGCTCGCTTCAGTCAAATCCAGCTCCAGCTATTGTTTACGGGCAAAGAGCCGATTGTTTTGAAGTCACTGCCCGCAGTTGTCGTTCTCAGCTACTTCACAGCGAGTGAACTGATAGCAAAATTTGCGTACAGAAAGAAAACAAAACTATGTAATTAAAAATGAAAAAAGGAAAAAAAACTCTGACTATTATTACTTGAGCAACAGAAAAATGATCGAAGTAGTCTTTTCTTCTCGAGTAAGGTTGCTGGCCTCAGTTCTATAGTTCCAAGAAAGTTTTAAGCGCACAAGTTTGTTCACTCGCACGCGTTAGCATTACGGTTCTTTGACTGAGGACAAGGATATAGCTGGTTCTGCAAAGGTAAATATATGCGGGCATATAAAAAGAGCAATCGTAACTACTAATAAGAGAATACAAGCGCTAAGCGGGTTTTAATTCAGCCCGGCGAAAGAAGGCGAAGCACTGGACGCAAAATCAACTCACTATTCGAATGCACAATTGTCAGAAAAATACAAACCTCTTTGGAAATGTTCAAAACGTTTTATTCCACATTGGCAGTAATTTTCAAGTGACGCCTGCGATAAGGGATGCGCAGAAGCTTGCGCAGAACGTTTTTCCACCGTGAAGTCGAGGGACGGTTAGGAGAGAACCCTGGGAACGAGGTTGCGTGAAGTGCTAAAGAAAAATGTAGCGATTCAAAGATGGCGGACAAATCAGAGGTAACCAGTAAAGTAGTGAAATTGCAGTTAATTAAGCAAACCTTCTTGTGGTGTAGTTTTGTACTATCATAAGATGTTAATGAATTTAAAACATTCCATTTATACGACTTAATGATAAGCTTATTTTTAAAAATATTTTATTGTCTAACAATGTGGTAAGCCCAAGCTTAAAATTTTTTCTCTGCACCCTATTTAGACGTCAAGAAAACGGAAGAGGGCGAAAGAAGAAACTTCCGATGTGCATATTCCTGGTATGTTAAGATAAAAAAATATAACTAAAATGTCATGCTACTTTTTCAGTTACTAGTGGGTGAAGTTCGGTTAAAAATAAGCTTGTGGTCTTTGGAATAGATTGTTTTTGTTGTTGTTGTTGTTATCTTTGGTAAAACTTCCGTAAAACTCCATACATTTATTGTGCATGCAGCAATTTCATTCTATTTCTCGCAATTAGTCAAAAGAAGTCAGAAGAGAGTCAAAGTGAGTATGCATAATAAATGTATGGGGCTGTGGGGAAATCTTAAGTTTTCTTCTTTTTTTGTTTTTCATGGGCATGATTTGTCCTGCAAAGAGTACAAAAAAGAATTTTAGAATAGCTTTGCTCAAATACCAACACATTTTATATCACTACAGTAGTGTACTCGCTCTGATCAGCTGCTAATTGGGCAAGATTTTTTTAGTTGCTAGGTGTCCAAGGCATACATAATTGTGTTTAACTTGATAGTGGACATCAATGTTATGGTCAGTTGAGAGCTGTTATACTAGAGGTAATCAATGATTACGGATCTGCGTTCATCACTTATGGAAACGAAATTGAGACAAAAGGAGTCCAGTTTCCCAGCCGAGATGCCCCTTATAAAATTAATAGGTGTGGTTAATTTGCAGTCACCTGTGATAGCTCGAAAATTTCTGCCTTAGTGCCACAGGAACACCAGATTAGGAGGCGTTCTGATGAACGCAAAAACAGTATCGGCCGACCAGTGTCACATCACCATATCATGGGCTCTAGTGTATAACTCATTGAGGTGATGTGTTTTTTTTTCAACCCCTCCCCACCCCACAAACAATGTTAGATGCATGTATCCAGAATTATTCCCAAGTTTCAACTTTGTATAGGGTGAGGGAGGGAGAACTGCAAGATATTTTCAAAAAGGTTGCACTGTTTTTTGAGGAAACTTTATGAATGCTCAATTTTTTAAGCAAGGACCAGCTTACAAAAAAGAAGGACCGGATCCTAATAAAGGATCTAATCAGCAATAAGTGAAAATATAAGTCAAAAAAGCAAGGCTGATTTTACAGTAGGGAATATATTTGACCAATATTTTATTTGTAAGACCCTGAAGAAGGAAGGCCGTGCCTTCCGAAATATTGGTCAAATATATTCCCTACTGTAAAATCAGCCCCGCTTTTTTGTCTTTTATGAATGCTGCATCACTGTCCCGAGGACTTTTGTCCAGGATTGTACCTTCATTTGACAAACATCCTGCTTACTGCGAGGACTCAATGTCAATGTATGTGCTCATGTACAGTGGTGGAAATGTGATAGTGAATCTTAAGCCTGGTGATTAAAATAATGAGAAACATGTATTTTTTAGTCAGTGACACAGGCAGCCCAAAAGAACAAAATCTGAGTCTGACTCCCTATGGGAGTTGAACCTATGACTCTCTGGCTTCCCCACTCCCCCCTCCCCGCCCCCCATACACACACACAGTTATTATTCTGGTACAATCAAGTATTTAATACAGCTATTGTGTGGCACAAAATTTTTGCAGGAGTTTATTTTTGGGGATTGGCAACTTTTTGTGTTTTGCGGGAACTAAT
Organism: Porites divaricata; assembly: GCA_038088405.1. NCBI lineage: Eukaryota > Metazoa > Cnidaria > Anthozoa > Scleractinia > Poritidae > Porites > Porites divaricata. The sequence continues at coordinate 5,199,565 of JBBMOI010000019.1, read as the reverse complement.
TTTTGCGATTAGGACAGATTGGTTTTTCTTGCTGGGAATTAATTTTTGCAATTTTCAGAAAGTACCCAGTACCTAGCATTGATAATGTTTTCATTTTTATTGAGTACATCCAATAGAAATATATATTTTCAAGCAATAAACCAGTATTTCTTTGTTTCTGAATGAAAGAGACGAGTTATGAGTGAACAGACACAATTTCTTAGTACTGTATTTTTGTGTAGCGAATTTAAGTTAGAGAATATTTGCTCTGGAGTAAATTTTTGCGGGAAATATGTTTGCGGTAATTTTTGTTGGCGGGAACTTATTTTTGCAGATCGCTGGAAAAACCGCAAAAATTTCAAAAATTAGAACCAGTAAAAATTTTGTGCCACACAGTAGTTACATGGCATTAACCTTGGTTTTTTCCAAATAGAAAAGGCAACAAACATTAACATAGGAAAGAAAAGAATAAAGAAAGGGAAGAGTGCAAAGAAAAAAGAAAAAAGAAGGAGGTTAGCAGAGGCAAGAAAGGTTTGCAAACAGTTAATGGTGTTTTATAAAATTATATATAAATCTGTTGTTTTTCAAAATCACAGTGTAAATTATATCATTGTTGGAGGTAAAGTTTGTTCTCATGTTTAACCAGTATAATTTTCAACCTACTATGGGTTCTAAGGTTAGTAGTCTGTGATTACAGTGTTTCTCCTAGCTCCTTGCCACAAGGACATCTTGCAAGGAGAAAAATCTTCACCTTAACAAGAGAAATTCCATACTGTTGATGTTAAATGTTTTTTTTATATAGTTTTCCGATTATTTTCAATTTGTTCCAATTTAAGTTTCTCCTGGTCCATTGATGCTAAAAGGGAGCCCGAGAAAAAAAATTTCAAATTTCACAGGAATTGAGAAAACACAGGTAAAATTTTCACATGTAAAATTTTGAAGCTTTTGAAGATTCTTTTCTCGGGCTCCCATAAGAATATGTTTTACTTTTCTTCAAAGTTATTTCATAAAACTTAGCTTATTTAATTTTATAGCCCACGAAAAGTGCAAAAAGAATGCAATATGGTTGAAATTATTCTGATACAAGGTTTTTGTCCACTGAAAGTTGAAATTACTCAATGAGTAATGGATTCCATCTTAAATCTCTTACAGCAAAAGGTCAATCATGGGCAAGAGGATGTTTTCACAGCTGAAAATAGCCAGCTCCAGCCACAAGTCAACCCTTATACAGAACATCTTTTCCAAGCAGGAAATGTCCATCATGCCCGCTCACCATTAAAGATCTCAAGCATACTAGAGCTTATTTTATTTGCATTAACACCCAATGATGCAGTTGTCCCTGACTGGTGTGATATCATCAGTGTTAGAAGTCTACAAAAGGTTGTTATTGTCCTTGTTAGTGGCATTGGAGCTGTGGAATTTAGTAAACACCAAGAGCACTTTTCCCAGTGTAACACACTCTTTGAAAAGGTAATCTCTTGCTGAGTTTCCCTTGTATGATGTGGTTTCTTCAAATCAGATCTATACCGTAAATAACCTACAAACACCCAGGGCTTCTATTTAACAATTAGTCGCCGAAGGTGACGTGACTATTCACCGATATTCACGTCACCTGAGGCGACTATTGTTTTAGTATAATTACATTGATGATTATTCGAGAAAATAAAAGTATTGATATTAAAATCACCGCCCGGTGATTATAGCAGGATAAAGTGAAGCTCCTAGCCAATCACAGTGCTCTATTTCGATAATCATCAATGTAATTGTACTAATTAAGTTTAGGGGTCCAAGTGGGGTGTTTGATAGATAGAAGACATCACGAAAAAAGAGAGACGCATTCATTCTTATAACTGTAACAAGCTCAACAAAACTAATATGCTTTCAGCAAAAAAATTGAGAGAGTTTAGAAATAGCAGAATATCCACTCCTTTAATTGATACGTTTAGGCCGTCTAGAGATCCATATCGCTCTTTCAAATCCCAACATTGAGGACAGAATTCTCGCCCTGGGTTATTGTGCTGCCATCATTAGTCTATCCTTACTTTGAACTTGACATTTATGAACAAGCTGAAATAAACAAACCCTCAGGATAATCAAGCAAGAAACTGAATGAATTGAATGATTTTGCTTCTTTTTGCTGTTAAATTCCTAGTATTTTGAAGCAATTCTTCTAGAGGGCATGTATTAGAAGGGGTGTTTATTAGAATGGTGTGTCTAATAGTAGATATACACTTCTTAATAGTTAAAACTACTATACTAGTGATTTATGATGGGCTGATAGAAAAAAAGGATGTATTATTTTATTATTTTGCCCTTTAAATAATTTGCAATTTTTTTCATATGTAAGCTTAGTTCTATAAATTCTTATCATTAAGGACTGCAAGAGAAATATGTGTCACTTAATTTAGTGGAGATTTAAGCAAAACAAAATTCTAATGATTCTTTCATTGGCTCTTTCTTCCAACAATGTTTTAAATAGCTAACTTTCCTCTTGGGACAAAGGGTGACATAATGGTGAGAGGACTTGACCAATTTTGCCTTGGCCACACCATCTGTTGGCTGAGTTTTTGGCTGGTTCAGCCTAGCCTGCACTAGCAGAGATTTTTCTCTAGGTACTCCAGTTTCCCCTGTAGTGTTAAACCTGATAATATACAGCTGCAAGTTTTTTGAACAGCTTCAAAACCTCTGATATAGATCAACTCATTCTTGCACTCACTATAATTATATTTAGATTTGGGGTTATTTTGGTCTAAAAAATTAGATGTAAAGTTTAGCTTTATCAGATATAAAGACATTCATTAAACATTAAGTTCCTTTTTTTTCTTTATGAATATTAATGAGTTTTGAATTAGTTTTTATTTGTTATATAAAACTGTGATGAGGAAGCCATACCGGGTATGGATTTTGTGTCTCTTAAATGGACTCCTTTTATAAAGGGGCTTCCTTGTAAGGATAGTTTGATGATGCATTTACATTGTTAAAATATCATTTTCATTCTTTAAGTTCTTTTTATTTCAGTGTGTGGCAACTTTCGCCTCAGGTCCAGATATTTCCGTACGGCTACCTCCGGAAAATTTATTATCCGTAGCCATTTCAAAACGAGAGATAAAGAGGAGGAAACAAGCTGAACAGAACGGTAAGAGTATTCGTATCCAGTGTGAGCAAATATTGCCGACACATTAATTGTGGACAGTGCCTCCTTCAGCCCAAAATATTCTGTATTGACGGCATAAATTTGTCCAGAATCTGATCAAGAGCTCTTATTGGTTGATTTAGTAACATTTCACTCTTACAGCAGTTGTTTATGATTAAGAGACAAAGGACTTAAGGTCGCAAAGATCAAGTCTACAAGGTGATGAATCTACTAATTAAGAAACACTCCAAATATACTGAAAGCAAATTTTGCTTTTCAAGAACTATTTCACTTTTGGTGGTGTCAAATTTGCAGCATTATCACATGAGCCATACGGCCCCACCCGCAATTTCCTTGGAAAACCATATGAAAAAAAAAAAGTCCCGTATGAGGGCCTTACACTTCAAGTGATAGAGGCAGAAAAACGCGTACGGTTCTGCTAGAAGAGGGCGTACGAAACGAGGCAAATGCTGCCATGAACGCGTTTTCGCTCCGCCAGAAAAAATTTAAAAACACAACGGTCATATAATAAAATGCGTATTGACTGAGTTGGGTCGGGTCGGACGTGAAGATATTTGGTTCTCAGGCAGGATGCACGGACCTCGTTACGCTACAGTAGGTCCGTACGTCCAGACCTCGAACCAAATATTTTCCTGTCCGTCCCCCCCACTCAGTCAATACGTACATATAACTCAAGGAGAAACACAAACTTGAAAAATTTTACATTTAGAATCTCATGACTACCAGATATTTATGAAAGTATTAACTTATGTTAGAATTTAGGAATTTTTGAGGCCAAACTGTAGACGTGTATTCACAAAGTATTGCTCTTTTTTTTCTGGCATTGCATTAAATTACTATCTTTATTAAACGCAGCCGATACTCCAAAAGGAAGAGAGCATTATGTTCTGACAACTGAGGAGATGCAGATGAATGATTACCCTCTTCCTGAAGATGACGATAATCATGCTGATTATAAATCGACACATGATGATGGTATGTAATAAACATTATTCGTTCAAAATATTTGTACGTTTCTGATTGGCTAAAATCTAAGGCATATTTTTAAGATCATAACCAGTTACTGTCGACCAAATTTGGAAGAATTTAGCGATATGTGGAAATAAAAAACACAAAATTGCCAGATTATTGAATAGTTAACCGAGAAGACCTGAGGACGAATTTGAGTTGTTTTGGTGAGTGAGTACAAAATGGTGGAACACTTCAAAATTATCTTATTGAATCTCAACAACCTTTCTTGAAAGAGACGGTCATTTGCATTGTCAAACAATAAAAGAAAAGCATGGGCTACCATTTTGTTCCTGAGTGCAATCATGCACAGGAAAGCCATACATGTCAATGTTTTCGTATTTTTCTGCCATGTTTGCAGGATCACGGTTTGTTGAGAACCAAAAATTTTGCTACCATGGCAACGTGACGTAACGGCTTCTCTTCTCTATTAAGAAAATCTCGCACTTGTTAGTCCTTTTCGTTTTAGAATCAAAAGGTCTCTTTACTGCTCCACCCTACATTAGTCCAATGTAAGGTTACCGCAGTGGTTTGTCAGTGTTACCCATTCTTTACACAGATGAAGAGAAGCCAAGTTTCTCTTCTATAAAGGAAAGACCACCATCGCGTCGCAAAAACTGTGCAAACGGTTACTAAAAATTATTTGTTTCTAGGTTTCATTTCAACCAAAGCGTACGAGAAATCTACCAGCTCTTCAAAGGAGTCCTCTTCACACGAGTCGCCAATGTATGCTGTTGACTGTGAGATGGTAGGTAGGCTTCTAAAACACTGCAATGTTTACTCTATGTAAGATAACATCCGCTCAAAGTCATGCACTCAAAGGTCATATCACCCGAAGTCCTGTTGCCCGAATCGCAGAGTTAAATTAAGTTGGATTTGCAATCTCCCGTTATTTTTACGCTAGCCATGTAAATGTTACCTGCGTAAATAAAATAGAGTAAGTGAGCTAATAGCGTGGGAGATTTAGAGTCGAGTTCACCGCAAACAGTAAAAGTGAATTTGTACCACTTGACCAAGTGTTCCCATAGCTTGTGCTTTACTGTTCACTACTTCTACCCCAAAATTAGTAGCTACCGGTTAGCTTGGTCTAGACAAATTATTTTGGATTGTTTTAGCTGCACTTATTTTATTTTAAGAAATTCTCAACTTGCATCTAATGTCTCTATATCTCTCTAATGTATTAAGTTCCGCGCGTAAACGTAAAAGTTGAGAGAGGTTCAACTTTACGTTTACGCGCGACCCTTCATACATTATTCTATTCTATTTACGCTCGTAAAAATAACGCGACAGTGGAAATCCACTAATACGTAGACACGTAGCCTACGTTACGGTGGCAGCGGGGGATAAAAGCGCTCGAGTGAGAAAAGAAGAGGACCGATTCCTTTCATTCTCCCTTTCTTGTCTCCCCTTAAAAGTTTTTGTTTGTTTGCTTGTTTTTATAGTGTGAAACAGCAGAGGGATTGGAGCTAACAAGAATATCAGTCGTCGATGAATCGTTTAATGTGATTTACGACACACTTGTTAAACCTACCAGACCAATAATAGACTACAAAACGAAGTAAGTTATCTCAAGCTCCTCGCGATTAATCCAACTCGCTCAAATTATAGTTGACCAGTAGCTGAAAAGGGGCAACTTTTGAAGCCGTAGTGGCTCGGCAATGGATATGAAGAGCAATGCAAGCCAAGACTTAAGTTTAAATATAATGTGGCTCAGCAATGAAAACATATGTGTCTGTATATTTAGTGGCTTGTGGAATGGTTGCCAACCAGGACCTGTTTTGTTGTTTGTTCCAAAGTGGGGCTGTATTCAGTAGTTTAGTCGAATACCAAGAGAGGATAGCTTTATCCTCTCTTGCAAATTTATTTAGAAAGACTTCACTCCTTTTCACCAGATTTTAAGTTATGGGTCCGCAGAGAACGGCTGCCGAGGAAGTAAGGCAGCGTCTGCAACGCAAAGCAAGACAGTTTCTTTTTTTTTTCTCAATCGTACTAGTGTTTTTTGTGACCTTGCCGGTATGGGTGCACCTGCTAACATGTGACAAGTGATCTGCAGTAAAAGTGCAAGTAAACTGAAATGGAAGTATTTCCGTAATGTTCTGCGCTGGAAAAAATCTTCCATCGATAATAGAGAGATTTAGAGTGACATTCCGGCAAACAGCCAACGACAGACTCAAGTTGAAAATTTCTCAAAATATCTATAGAAAATTACGCAAAAATAGCAACAGCGCAAAATCCATCAGTCTTACGGGAAATCCTCTAAGATCTTCAAATTAAGGGTATAGATACTTACTTGCGTCTCTCCTTTTTTATGAAGGTTTAGTGGCATTACAAAGAAGACACTTGAAAATGTTACTACAACATTAGATGATGTCCAAAAATGTTTGATCGATCTTCTGCCGCATGATGCAATTTTGATCGGACATTCCTTGGAAAATGATCTGCGAGCCTTGAAGGTGAGTCCGTTTCACAGTTTAGTGTCAACTGTTGTCCGGCGTTTTGCAAGATTGCTAACTACACGTCGGCAGAAGAACTTCGTAAAACTGTCTGTCATCTTTGTTTTACTATTATTATTATTTGCTTGTTAAGTAGTGTTTTTGTTTAGTAATTTAATATGACACACTTATTTGTCATTTTCAGTCTTCCAGTTTATTTGTTTCATGGGTACTCAGAAACACTCAGTTATCAACTAGATATCAAGTTAAACATGACAACAGAAACGAAATTCAAAGTTTGACCTACTTTTTCAACTATCTTTTGAATGTCTCCAAATACTATCCGTGGGTTTTACTAGCCATTTTTCCAAAATTTCCGAGGATTGACGGTAGACTGTTTGAAAAATATGTCCGACTCTGGAAAAGATTTCAGATGTTCAAATAAACCGCCATCTTTGCACACTGTAATTGACTGATAAGATAAAAGCAGTCACGATCTTTCTCCGGGGGGGGCGGGGGGGGGAACAAGTCAAAATATTTACCAATGTAAGTTTGTTCACTCTAGACAACAGAAAATGAAAAACTTTTCATCTTAAGGACGATAATGGCAAAATATGGGTCAGTGGAAGTGATCCAGTAGTAACTGTGACTGTTCTCACAATAAAGAAGAGTTACGTAAATCTGTCTAAACTTTTTCGCCGTTTCCTCCTCGCGAAACGTCTCCAGCGGCGAAGAGCGAGGAGAAACGGATCTTTTCGCAGGCTAGTCGAAACTCGAAATGTACATTTTGCATGACTATTAAATCATCGTCTGGTTTTGATCAGTCGACCGTGATTACTCGCATTGTCAATTTTATCATTTGTTTGCCCCCTGAGATACCACGTGACATAGTTTTTATCCCACCAGTAGGCCACTTCCCAGCTCCAAAAACCCTCACTTTCAAAATGAGGCTAGGTGCACAACCTTTCTTGTGAAAATGAGTTTTATTTGCATGAGAATGAAAAATGACTTCCATATGAAAGGCTGAGCACCTACCCTCGTTTTAAAACAGAGGCTCGGGGGAACTCGGAAATGGCCTTTTCTAGATCGTGTACAAAGGTGGCGTGTATAGTGAATAAAGTCCATTACGGTAAGAGGGTAAACACGTTAGATACCATGGACAGCAGGGCCATTGGGAAGAGAAGGAGTATCCGTCTAGATGTTAAAACGGGACGATGTTAAATTTGGATGGATAATTCGAAACTAAAAAGGGTGTGTTGCATTCTGGGAAGAAAAACATGCCTCAAAGTGCTAGCAATCGTAAGAAAGAGAAGGAATGGGTCAAAAGTTCTTAAATCGTAAAGAAAATAAAAAACGTGACCATTATTCCACCAAGGAAGGTTTCTCTCTTTTTCCATTCGTTTTGGATTCCTAAAACGCACCTTATGTAAGACGCGTCTAATTTCCCTAAAAAAAAAATAGCCTTATTGAAACCTTCAATTTTTAAGGTATTCTTATTTCATCTGTCAAGATATTCTTTGATTGTATACAAAGCATTGTATTTCTCTAATGTTTACCTTATATTTGTTTCTTTCTAGCTGCATCACAGACGTGTGATTGACACTTCAGTCTTATATGACAGTAGTAGTGGTCCTTCATTTAAATCTTCACTAAAATGTCTCACCAAACAGTTTTTGAAGTAAGTGTTCAATCGCGTGCGTACTTTCCACATTTTCCCAAAGGCATCTTAGTAATTCCCAGTTTGTTTAGTGGCAATAGTCATTTGTAATCTTTGGCCTGCACTTCTGTGTTTCTTGCGATGTAATTGAAACTTTTTCTATGTACAGTAAAAAGATTCAAAATGGATCAGATGGCCATTGTTCAATCGAAGATGCTAAAGCTTGCATGGAGTTGGTTCAACTGAAAATTAAAAATGGTAAATTTGTTTACTTTATCTTCCCAAGAGAACAGATTTCTGTCTCCGCGCTGTGTGTTACAAGAGTCGAAAATCCATCCTTTAGAGCAGGTGTAGTAGTATGCTACGCTAATTCCCAAAACTGTCAGCAAGAAAACGCATAACATTTCCTCACAGCAATGCATACTCATTACCTCACCGCATAACGAGGAGAAACGTTGAAGTTCTCAACGGCCACTAGGAAGTGGGATGGGGGAAGGGGGGTTGGATCGCGAAAATTGACCGTGGTCCCGGAGCACGATCATTAAAAATGACCATTTTTCAGACGGAGTGGCCAAAGTTATAGTCGAGGGGCGCAAAGCATTACAACCGCTGCGAGCATGCGCGATCCCGAGGAAATGCGCACGATTATACAATCTCGACCCAGAGCTCTTCTGCGCATGTAGAGGAGAGGGATCAAGAGCTCTGGGGAACCCTGGAGCAAGATTTGTCTCTGATTGGTTTCAGCAAAAAACAATAAAAGTGTTTCTGATTGGTCTATTCAAGTTTGCACAAGAGCGGTTGAACGTGCGGCGTGTCTGGCGTGTGAGCGGGTTTTTTCCCTAGACATGTTGAAGTAAACACTGCCGGCCGATTCTTGAAAACAACATTTGAACGACTAATTAGGCAGAATTACTGGATTTTCCAATTTTCAAATAAAATAGCTTAGCTACATATCGAAAATTAAACCGTGAATCAGAAAAAGATTTGAATGCAAAAAAAAATTAAATAAAAATACACCGAGATCTTTGCCAGCTATAAGTTAAGAAGCGTGACACATTGCTGATTTTTCTTCGACTTCCACGTTATCTTGTTCACACGAAGTAGCCGAGTATGAATGAAAACTTCAGCTTCTTGTCGTAAATTGTCCAAAGACAGACTTTCAAGAAAAAAAAAACAGGAAAACTAAAAGTGATACGTGTACAATGCGACTAGATATTTATAGTTCTCTTCTTTTCCCACGATATCACATTTCAAAGCAGCTTCGCTGAAGTGTTAATGTTCATGAACAAACATAAATAAAAGGACGCTAAATTCATATTTTGGAAAGTTTTATTGGAATTTCCATACGTTTATTTTAACAAGCCATTCGGGTTTCACTTACCACCTCGTGAAGTAGTCCACAGAAATATTAATCAACTGTCAAGCATACGCAAACTTCAAGTCTCAATCTGTGAGTGGGAACGTTTAACGGTATTTCCAAGAGCATGCGCTGTGAGGCCCAAATAGCCAGATTTTGGCTACTCCGGCGCAGAGTTTCCCAGAGCTTACGGGCGCATTCCCAAACCCGTAAGCACTGGGGTCGAGAATGACGATTATACAGAATTCTTGCGACGACGACGAGAACAGTGGCTCGAATGTGAGTAGTAGAAATGTAGAAGACTAATGCTTGGGTTACATCTCGCCTGATCTCCAAGTTTACTTTTTTTATCAGTCGTCGAGTGGACATACCAATGTGCTTGAGAGGCTTCGAGGAAAGTTATGCCTGGCAAAGCGTTTCATGTTTTCTTGATTCTACTATTTTTCCTTGCCTTGTTAACTTTCTTCCTTGTTTGTTTGTTTTTTTCAGGTCCAAACTTTGGAAAACCATCAATGAATAAAGAAGGGTATGCAAACTTAGTTCAAAATATTCACGTAAAGATAATTCCATCAGTTATTTCTCTCAAAAGGAGACCCGGCCCGTAAGCACTTGCTTATGAAGCTTAATTCACGAGAGAAAGTTCACCTTGCTTTTTATAACAGGTTTTTAAAAAGACGATCACTCTCGGCATTAATAACATGTTGGGTTTTTGGTGTATGCTTTATCTTGCAATTGTTTTTAAGAAAGCAAATCGTATCTCAGACTAGGGTGGTTCATGTTTAGTATCCTACAGGCTTGAAGCGAAGCTGATGCTAATCGTCATAGAGTATGCTTTTTTGACCCCTTTTTTGATTCCTTTACGTTTATTTTTATCACTTGCCAAGCCCTTCTTTGGAGTGAAACTATTTTGGAGTTTTTACAAATTATAAATGTATGAAGAAGGATCTGTTGCCAGTCGCAGCAGGGGAAGAATATTAGAGAGATTAAGATTCACGTTTGCGGAGTACGGCAAACGGCAAACGTGAGTTGAGAATTTCTCAGAATAGAAAATAAGCAGGAAAAAACTGTCGAGAACGATTCTTACGGATAAAACTGGCATAAAACTACTTATTTTTGTGTAGAAGCAATAAACAGTAAACGAAAAATAAGGGAAAAACTTGGTCACGTGGTACAAATTCACGTTTGCGGTTTGGCGTAAACGTGAATCTTAATCTCCCTATTCTCCCTATTGTCTCTCTCGCCCCGGGCGCCGCTACAGCGCAGAAAAAAGTCGCATGTATAAAGGTTGCTTCAAGGGAGTAATAATTAGTGCATTGGCATTTCTTTCGTTTTTTTTTAGATATATGGTGCGAGTTAATACAAGAAATGATGGAATACATATCTTAAGTCATCGTTTCTCTTTTACGTGATATTTATCAACAGGTTATTTGAGAGGATCGCTCGCAAAGGAAAGATAGGTATATTAGACATTTTTCCTATAATTTATATTATTATTATTATTATTGTTATCATACATTGTACTCACTAAACTGTCTTATTGGCTAGGATCCTACAGTTAATTTTGGTAATAAGCACAAAGTACAGATTAGTTTCGTGCGCGCGCAATACACGATTTCCACGTGCAATTTCAAACTATGTTCCTTGGTACGGTGTGTTTGTCGTTATTTTCTTCAGTACAATTCTGATTAGATTCGGCTTTTGTGAAATCCGGTATAATCAAGGACTCGGTAAGTGTTTTAAGCCTTTGGCCTCGATTGACAAAACTTGCCTCGATCTTGATTATTCTGAAAAAAAAAAAAACGCATCCAATAATTTTTAACCATGCTCAACTGAAATGGAAGTTTTGATCATCATCGTTCACGATGAGCCAAACATCTTCATGCGCATCTAAACCTGAAACTGAAAATACGTGAACTTTTTCTTTAGATAATTATTCCTCGAATCGCTCTGGCGAAGGTGTAGCGCTGGATACTTCACGTTTAAAATCACTGACGGTGATCCGCTCACCTTACAGTTGGCCTGCGTGGCAGCCGTTTCCGCGCGAGTTCGTCAAGTTGGAAAGAGAGCTAAATAGAATCCACTTTTTTTTGCTCTCGGCTGTCACAATTTTCCTGTTTTGACTGTAACTCAGTTGGTAGACAGAAAATTACTTCTTCACCGAAGGCCGCGCTCTTTATCTAGTGCTTTTTGGTTGGTTGTTTCTTTGTTGTATGGCGTTTGTAATGAAAACACCATACAAGCAGAAACTCGCTGGCAGGAATCTCACACCCATGGAGCTTAATCATTTAGTTGTCTTTAGCAAGTGTTTTTGGACAAGCTTGTTGTACCAAACAAAGCGTTTACGTAGTAGAAGAATTAAACCTGTTTACTCTCCCAAGAGAAGTTCCCGAGAACTAATTTTTAAATCTATTGTTGTATGAATAGCCCAGTGATTTGAGGCAAACCAACTCAACCGACGTCTCATAGCAACTGAAGACTGTCATCGTGAGTCGTCGTAATCCTATTATCATGATATTGTACTATTCGTAGGAGCCATGCTTGACTCCCCAGGAGTGTTAAGAAAATTTTCTAGTGGTGCAAGACACGCCGTTTCATGTACTTCAGATGACGAGGTAATGTTGCTGCTTAAAAACTGAACTCCTTTGGCTTAATCGTTGTATTTCAAAAGCACTAAACATATTTGTCCTTACATGCCGCCTTTCATTGGCGGGAATGATGTCAAAACATGCATGTTGACTACAAAACGTTTCTAGTGTAATTGGGTCAAATTAAAAACATGGTCGCTCACCCCCTGGGCCAAAATATCAATATATAGCGCCCCCTCGAATACGCTCCCCTTTCCCCTCCTCCAGTACTTTCTTAAATAGTAGAGAGACAATCACTTTTTAAGCTTTATCTTCAACATTTATACCGATACATACGGTTGATAACCAGCGCCCTCCTCGATTAAGCGCTCTCCTTCTTAAAAACGCCCATCCTTTGCGCCGAAATTTTCAATAAGCGCCTGAGCGCTTATTCGAAGAAAGACGTTGTTAACTTAATATAACGATCACTTACTTTAATATCGATGAGAGAAATTTGCTTTCTTGGCGGCCATTTTGAACTTTGCGTCCCACTGGTGCGAGATCTGCAACCAAGAAATCTTCGGAGCCGCTCGTATGTCTTATAATATATCACTTCATATTACTCGGCAAGCGATCGGATCTTCCGAGAGCTTTCCTACTGTCCCAGACTCCCAGTATTTCTTGGCTCCAGATCTCGCACCATCTGGCCGAAAAATTCGAAGTGGTCGCCAAAAAAAACAAATACAGGTACCATGCATTGATGAAGTAAGTAATCTTTATCTAAATATTTTAACCTGATCGGATGTGAAAACCACGTGTGTGTTAGCACCTGTAGACGATTAGTAGGCCACAAGTGACCATTGTTCTTATTTCTAGGTGGTGTCCCATGCGGTGGAGCTAGTCAAAACCGCAGATTTACTGTGGGCTCATTTGCATCAACCCGAAATGTTCCTCAAAGGTCAGCGGCATTATAAGTACAGACGGAACCTTCAACAAGTTCTTTAAAACGCATCAAACTGATTCGTACACATTCATTAAGACAAGAACTGAAACTGTTTTGAACTAACTTTTTCTTTTATTTTCGCAGGGGAAACGTCTAACGATAAGGGAGGAGAAGATCAAAGGTGGAAGGTAAGTTATTGAAATAAGTCCTCGTTTAGTTTTGTAGGCCAGCGGAAAAGAAATGGCCTTATAAAAATGACTGGACTGCTTGTCAAAAAGTGTTAAAGAAGTTTTTTGGTGGGGGGGGGCGGGGAGGGATGTTGGGGATAGCTTCTAGGTTATTACATTTTTCGAAATATACTCCAGTTGACGGCAGTGTCTTAAAAATTTTGTGTATCCTTGTAGAGCTCTCTTCGTCGGCTGATGTAGGATATGCAGTTTGAAAACATTTACTTCAAACAGTTGTTACAACTTTGATTCCGATTGTTCTGAGGTTCCTGACTTAAACAAAGCACTTTGGTCGTCACGTTTGTAAAGTTGTTTTCTTTTTGTCAACAGGAAGTGTTAAAGTCAGTAGACTCTAAAATCCTACAAATTCACCTGGCCGTACCGAAAGATACTTTGTTTTTTGTGATGTTTGGATGCGGGGACTTATCTTTCGTCACAAGGCAAGTTGTTATTTTTTGCAAGTTTTGATATTATAAATCCTACCTATCTACTTAAAATGGAATCTTGGGCCATTTGGTTATTACAATGTTTAGACGCCGCGATAATCCTGCTACCAGTTTGATTGTTTGATAGGTATTGGTCAGTTACTAAGTCCTGTAGTGTTTCACTAAGTTTCCACAAAAATCACCTTTCCTATATCGTTAAGGTTACCGTCGCTGGATAGCAGGGTAACGATAAAGGCCCTTATTTTACGTCGGAAATGAACTCGTAATCAGAGTGCACATTTGACTAACAAACCTGAGGCCGACGGTGCGCTCGTTTTACCCCCTTTTCTCCGTCAGCTCCCTTTTTAAAGCTACTTTTGAAAATCTACACGGAAAGAAATAAAAGGCGAAACAAGGATTTGAGGTCCTACCTGGAAATCGAACTCAAAATCTTCCGCACAGAAGACCGCGCACGTTTGCCCCATGAACTAACAGCCTATCAAAGACTTTTAAGGGCTTCATCTAACTTGCGTGCGTGACAGGCGCTCAGAAGTAATAGGCGCAATGAACGGGGCGAGCGAGAGAGAATGCAACGACCAGGGCGCGCCCCGTTTTATTTCGCATATAATTTCACGCAGGCTATCTCGAGAGCGGAACGTATTACCAAAGCCTTAAAACGTTCACGTTGCGGAAGAAAAACTGTTATCATCGTATAAATCTTTAATATTGGTATCTCTTTTTTTAGACTTCAGAAGGAGCGAAAGTCAAATAAAGCAGAACTAAAGAAAGCTGTGAAAATTGCAAAGAAGGGCTTGTGTTTTATTAAGATCACGTGATAGTTTCAACTTGACGTAGTCATTAGGCACGAAAGAAACCAGAGTCGACTCAGCAACAATCATTTCAAGTCCGTGGAGATGTGAAAGACATGGATTAAGGTTGAAGTTTCACTGTTTTTGCAACTGAGCTTTTTTGTTCAAACCATTTTTAAACGTCAAAAGTTCAAAATGCCAATTTTTTTAAACCTTTTATTCGTAAAATTTTGAAGAGGAGTACCAAGGTTTTCTTTAGATACGTTTTGCCAAAGTCGTCGTTGAGATATATTCAGCGTTAAAATTAATAAAACTTTTACGTTTAATTTACATTTTAGCTACTGCTTTAGAGTCTGGGAATTAAAGGCACACTGGTAAAATACACTTGTAAATGTTTTATTGATGCAGGATCGAATCCTTGCGAGATGCAAGATTTTTGTAATAGCTATCACATAGTGTCCTCATGACACCATACTTAAAATTTTGGCAAATAAGAATTCCAAGGTAGACTGACTAACTGTTGCTTCTGCAAATATCTAAATGAAAAAGGCAAGATCAAAATGTCGGCAATATATGAAGTGCTTATTGAAACTATTCCTACGAACGTTCTTGGACATAAGTGACTCAGTTTGCTTAGCAACGTTCCCGTGACCACCCCTTATGTTTGTTCTTTTTCTGCGTGGTAGGCGCGTGAGAAATATGGGCGTCCGTCAAGTGATGCGCGAGAGAGACGAGAACACGCGCGAAGAGAGAGGTAGCGTTTTCTCTCCTCACGCGATGATAGCGCCGCCGTTCATTTTTGCTCCTATATTTCACGTGCGCCTGTTACGAAGACTACAAAAACACTTTATTCGCAGACGTAGAAGGGAAGCGCCCTTTATGGTTATTAAATAAACAGGCACTATTTTGTGTCGCCTTCAAATTAAATCAGTCATTTATTTTAACATATTACGTCCAGCACGAACGTGAATAAAAAAAATTTCTGATATTTACATATTTTATCTATACATCTAAAGGTTATGTTAAACTAATTTATTTACATCGACCACAAGACGGATGTGGGGTGGACAAACTGTTCCGTCGCTTTGATAACAAATCGGTGGGAGAATTCATTGAAAAGAGATATGACATCTTAGCCCGTATAGGGTTTATAATTTACAGCCCTACAGATTTAAAGACATTTATTGGGCTTGGATTCTAACATTTTTCAATCTATCATGTCGTATAAATTGATTTTTCCTGTCTCGAAACAAACAAAAATTGATCAAATATCACTTGTAGACCTGAACTTGAATCTTCCTGGTAGTAATAGTTGACACTACAGCTGCCCCCGCTCTGTATATTGTCGGTCAATAGCATTCTTGCTCGTTGTGTAGCTCTTTGAAATATACCGATTCATAAGGAGGATTTTCACACATATTCCATACAGTAGGTGAGATAAATACAGGAAACGCAAGGTTCCATCCCGGGGGGAGGGGGTACTCCCTTATACGGGCTTAATGGGGACGTGCGGCCAGCCAGGCTATGTTTTTCGGGATTTTCTCTTAAACAGGGTATCGATTTTATCATCTTTTGTCTTAATCAGGGTATCGATTTTATAGGACAAAAAAAGCAAGGCTGATTTTACAGTCGGGAATATATAATCTTTTAACCAATATTTCGGAAGGCACGGCCTTCCTTCTTCAGGGTCTTACATATACTGAGACGTTACAATTTGAAAATAAGAGAATAGCGTGCAATATGATATTAGGGACCTTAAGCGAGAACGACGACGACGGCAGTAAAAACGTAGCTAAGAAAATGAATTTCAGTTCTTTCAAACTTAATCGCGTCTATTTGGACCCGCTTAAATGTCAAATGCAGGCGACTTTTCCTGGAGTTGAATTCTTAAGGATTTTATTCAGGTTCAAAAAGAGGAAGGAAAATTCGTCGTCGTATGTTCACGTCCTCCATAAAACGTCAAATTAGGAGGCTTCACGTCGTAGTCATGCAGTGGACGTCAAAGAAATGTACTAAAAAGCGTGATGCACGTGCAGAGATGTTGTTTTGATCATTAAACCTTTTGTTTTTTGAAGTTGTCTTCGTCGTCGTCGTCGTCATCGTCGTCGTCGTCGTAGTTGCTTAAGCTCCCTACTAGGAACTTTAAGATTCAACGACGCGGACGGCAGCGAGAACGTCATAAAAACAATAGGCTTAATAACCAAAACAACAACTTTGCACGTGCATCACACTTTTTTGTACATTTCTTTCCTGTTTTGGCGCGACTACGACGTGAAAATGCCTAATTTCGCGTTTTTTGGAGAACGTAAACAAGCAACGACGAAATTTTATTTCTATTTCTGAGCTTGAATATGGCCCCTTGAAATTCAGCTTCAGGAGGGTTCGCCTACATTTGACAAAGTAAGTGGGTAGGAATAATCGCTTTAAAGACTAAAAGAACGCAAATTCACTTTTTAAGCGACTTTCTCGTTGCCGTCCGCGTCGTTGGATCTTAAAGTCCCTTTTAAGATCCAACGACGCGGACGGCGACGAGAACGTCAAAAAAACAATAGGTTTTACAATCAATACAACAGCTTTGCACGTGCATCACACTTTTTTGTACATTTCTGTCCCGTTTTTGCACAACTACGACGTGAAAATGCTCAATTTCGTGTTTTATGGAGGACGTAAACAAGCAACGACGAAATTTTATTTCTCTCTCTGAGCTTGGATACGGTCCCTTGAAATTCAGCTTCGGGAGGGTTCGCCTACATTTGACAAAGTAACTGGGCAAGAATAATCCCTATAAAGACTGAAAGAACGCAAATACACTTTTTAGGCGACGTTCTCGTGGCCGTCGCGTCGTTGGGTGCCTTCCGAAAATATTGGTTAAAAGATGATATATTCCCGACTGTAAAATCAGTCTTGCTTTTTTTGTCCTATATTTTCACTTATTGCACAGCTGATTAGATCCTTTATTAGGATCCGGTCCTTCTTTTTTGCAAGCTGGTCCTTGCTTAAAAAATTGAATTTATCGATTTTATCAATTTTCGTCTTAAACAGGGGATCTTTTCTTGGACGATAAACAGCCCGCGCGTATGTTCTACGAATGTCTTATACAGGGTATCGAAAATCGGAATTCTGTCTTAAACAGGGTAGGAAAATCAGCGATTTTTGTCTTCAGTAAACAGGGTCAGGGTATGAGGGGCCGGGCCGCACCTCCCCACTCAAGGATATATCGAGTACCCCCCCCCCCAGGGGTTCCATGCACAGTTTCAGGTCGATTTACACAGCTTTGATCAAAACATTCTCAGTTTCGAGAATAGTTATTCTAAACCATAAGACTGGATACAAAGTGAAACGACTTCCCTCGGAAAACTGGCCACATGAAGGAAATATCACATTCCATGACGTATCACTGACGTATTATCCAGGGGGTCCTCAAGTACTCAAGAAAATCAACCTCACAATCAAAGGAGGAGAAAAGATTGGTATCGCTGGTCGAACGGGCGCAGGAAGTCTTCATTTTGTCGCTTCTCTACTGCGCATGCCCGAAGCCGATGGAGGGATAACGGTGCGAAACACGACGCTCAATATCAATTCTAGGCCAAAGTCCTGTTCTTTTTAGTGGATCACTCAGAAAAAACCTCGATCTTATGAAGCAGTTTCAAGACACAGAATTGTGGTCCGCTCTGGAAGATGTACAGCTGAAACATTTAGTTAAAAGCCTAGAGGGGCAGCTGAATCATGAGTTATCGGAGTACGGGGGAAATGTCAGTGTAGGAGAACGCCAACTGATCTGTTTGGCTCGATTGTTGCTACAGCAGAACAAGATCATTATCTTGGATGAGCAGACTGCACACGTTGATCCAGACACAGAACAAACCATCTGGAAGGTAGTTCATGAGAAGCTGAAGGACTCGACAATCATCACTATAGCTAACCGTTTAAACACGATAAGAGACTTGGACAGGATTCTGGTATTAAAGGACGGACAAGTTAAGGAATTTGACAGGTTCGATAGATTATTGAATACAAAAGGAAGTGTCCTGCGAGAAATGGTTGAAAGGCCCAATACCATTGGGTATCATCAGTATCATCAGTGCGAATGTTGGTAATGAGGAAAATCTTGGATTAAGAAACTACGGGAACGGGAGATAACCCATCCTCGGAGACCCAGGGGCAGATAAAGGGGGCGAGGGAAAGTCTAAACAGGCGGAAAAATATATGGCACGAAGAAAAGTAAAGAACGGTGAGAAGAGCCCCTGGGGACAGTGTCTTACCAGACCAGTTCCAAACGGTCGCCGCCGTTCTGGCTTCTGATTGGTGCCAGAAAATTGTTATTTATTACAAAATCATCGACTTCAAAGTTCATTCTATCTCTTTATGCACATTCAAAATATCTCAAAATGGACGCCATCATTTCATTAAAAAAAAACTTGCAGTCCTGTACATTTCCTCTGTACAAGGGAGTTACTAAACTTACTAGAAGGTCAGCATATAACCTCCCTCCAAGAAACAGGTTCAATATGAGCTCAGCAAAGAGTTCCAAATTACCAGACCGCATCCAGCAATGGCTGAGAAAACAGTCAGAACGGTGATGAGCAAGGTATGTTCAGTTCGTCCAACAGGCACTTGAAAAACGAGGAGATTCTCCTACATAACATACGACAAAAATCCTTAATAACAATACCAACATAATGTTCTAAGAAATCAGTATTGCCAGAAGACCCGGGGGGGGAGGTACTCCCGCGAATTTTGGATAGGGGTGTGCAGCGAAGGTTCGTGAACCCTAACCCTATTTAAGGACTAAGAAAGCAAATACTGATACCCATTTTAAGGCCCAAAGCCGAAAAATGACACCCTATTCAAGGGAAAAACAAAATTATTAATAGCATGAAAAGGAAACTTTATTTCTTCTCTGTAACATTGGATGTATAGCATCAAGCATAAAATACTAGAATGAGCCTAGTTTAATAATATGCAATCATAACCGGCGGGCATTTTCACATTCCAGTATTAGATAATACAATTAAGCTACCCTATCTAAGGACCACATCAGGGACACAGAAACAAAAGGGTCAAACAAGATACCCTATTTAAGGACCGAGAACCTCAAAAACCATACCCTATTCCGCGGCATGTGCATATAACCCATATATGGGAGTACCCCCCCCCCCCCCCAGCCAGAAGAACACTAGCCTGGGAAAAACAGCCGACATTTCACGACACCACCCCTGGTTTCCCCGCGAAATGACGTCTGAGAAGCGAGCAAAGAAAGTCCACACTGATAACGAGCCAGTGCTTCTGATTGGTTGTGACACAACATCAGTACGGAATTTTATAAGATTTTGACATAAAAGTTGAACTTTATTTCAAAGGAATAGATCGAATTTGGAGGGTTGAGGATAAATGTCGTCGGTCATGGATAAAAATGGTGTAGGTATGATAAAGTGTTGCGGAAAAGTTAGAGGGAAATTTTCTGAGCCTTCTGCCCTAACAGTTTCCTCCTTAATCACCAAGTTCTATTGTTAGACTTAATAACACATGGTGGTCCGAACTCCCCTCAAGATTTCTTCAATAATTTGGAAAAAATGAAGAACAGCTCCCCCAAGAAACTGTCGGCCGACTGTTGGTCAACAGTCAGTCGACTGTCGGCCAACAGTTGGCCAACAATTGGCCAACTGTCAGTTAACTGTTGGTATACTGCCAGCCGACAGTTGGCCGACAGTCGGCCAACAGACTTTTAGGGGAGCTGTTCTTCACTTTTACCAATAATTTATAAAGTGCAAAAGAGTTTGAAATGTCAAAATGACAATGGTGTCAAGGTGTTGTGGTAGAAAGGCCAATCTTGAAAAAACCTTTTTTTGGAACCTTCCATCCGTATCTCACAAGTGGGCATGCTTTGACTTCCTACTTTTAGTTTATTTCGTGTACATGTATCTTGTGTTCAAAGTGGGAGGGGATGGTCACCTTAACCCTTTAAGTCCCAGGGTGACCAACATCAATTTTCTCCTAACTTTAACGAAAATGATGAACAAAGGAGAAATGCTTTTTGATCTTTTATCAGGTTCTCTCATCTAATTCTATAAGACAATTTACAAACAATAGTGTGGAGAATTTGTATTTGGATATTGGGGCTTAAAGGGTACGTTAAACATTGCTGTATTTTTTTACTATAACGCCAAGAGAAAAAGTATCTTACTACCAGCGTGAAAGCAGTGTTCGAATTGGAAATCAGGGAAAGTTTCTTGAGCCACCTCCATAGTCTGTTTAAATTACAGGAACCCGGGCTAACATGTACATGTATAAGCACGTTAGTCACTGAATGGGAAAGAATGGGCTTATAAATAATAATCCACATCCTCATGCGAACACACACGTGCGTCTCATTTTAAATATGATAATAGTTATTGAAACAATGCTGATTATCCTAGAAAAATACCTCATTAACTTGAGTAAGTGTGATCCAGTCGCAGTATCTGGATGATTTTCTTTTACTACAAGGAGCCTTGATCATTTCACCTGCACACTGTGTTGCAAAATTTTCCATTCCTGTGGTACAGAATGCAGAAATAAAATCACTGGAATTATAATGAAAGTGGTGAGGTCTCTTCAGAGTTGAAGGGTTAAGTTCCAACCCAAAAAATCATTGTGTTTCAGATTTGTGTTTACCCTTTTAATACCCCATATCCAAAATATATAAATTCTCCAGGCTGATCTCAGAATGTATTCTTCAGGCACATACCTATTGTACAATCATAGGTTCTTCACTGCACAGAAAGCAATAAAAAGCAATTTTTTAGATTCATTTGCATAATAATACACTTACCATGATTACATTTTCCAAGAATTGTTGGAGGGGACAGAGAAACAGGGACAAATTTGTCTTTTTCAGCAGCCTTGTGGTACCTCAGATGAATTGGTATGCTAATATTCACATTCATGGATCTCATTCTGTGCACAAAAAATGAAAACAATAATAACTATCGATGTCTTCTGTATATTTCTGGATATTCTTATTCCAGCAAAAATTTTTTTTGTGTCTATTACTTCATTGTTTTATTATTTTTTAAAAACAGGGTCCTGGTCCCCCAGCCCCTCTCCCTGAGGGGTCCTGGCTGTGTCTTTCACCGTGAGGATCTTCTTTACATTTAGAATAAGTATTCTACCTTAGATTTTTTAAAATTTCAATGCCACCCCCACTCAGCCACCATCTAATTTTAACACTCATAAAGAAACTGGAGAGTATGGCTCAAGGACATACAGCAATCAGTAGCCAATGAGTCAACTCATGACCTACCTAGAGTTCACCACTGCTTTAGGAAATAAAAAGACCTTGTGTGGAGAGGAATGATGTGCCATCACCTCAGTATTTATAGCCTCTGTGATTAAAACCTGAAAATAATTATCATGGCTATTAATCATGAGAAGTTGTGGTAAACACTGCCAAAGAGTGCTCAATACACAATTGTGTAGAGTGGTGTATAGAATTGGGTTACTAAATGAACACACACATGATTCACTGCAACTCTGAGTTTCGTGCTTACGCACTCATCAGGCAGATTTAATGATTTCCATTAAATCTGCCTGATGAGTGCGTAAGCACGAAACTCAGAGTTGCAGTGAATCATGTGTGTTTTCATTTATGTAGTAACCCAATTCTATCATGGCTATTATATATAACAAGCAACCTCGCCATGACCTTAACACCAGTAGAAAATAAAAAAACAGGCTTACAAATTAAAAAAAGTTAGATTATTAATACTGATAATGATTTTTAATAGTAATTTTCATTAATTTTGAGAAATTTTCTGAGCTATTTCTGACCTCAGGACCACCAAATTCCTCTTCATTCTTGATTTGATCGGGATCCACATACACACCACTTGGAAAGTATTCCACTAACAATAGCTGGCAATCCTTAAGATCAGAATGGCCGCTGCCTGAAACTGTCCACTCCACATAGGTAGTAAGGTCTCTAATGCCGGGAACAAACATCATGATATATAGTTCATGAAGGCCAATGATAGTTTCAACTATCATTCACTATGAATTACTATTAAATGGATCAAGATAGTGTACAACAACTCATGACAGTCAGAACTGGAAATTCCTTGTTTGCTCTTGGGAGCTCTGGTGGCTGACTTTTACCAACCTGCGTTAACAAATAAAGCTATGTATGTATGTATGTGTATGTATGTCCCCGTCCCCAAGCTTCGCGTGTAGGAAAATGTAAACAGATGTCATAATATCCACTAAGGGTCACCTTGGTCAAATAACCTAAACTCAGCTTGATCATGGCTCTTTGTAGAAAAAGGAGAACTGTTTTTCTCTTCAAGTTTGTTGACTTTCTAGGGAGGATAACTGATTATTTTTGATATTTATTCAATTTGTGTTTAGCTCCATATTTCTGTATTCCTGTCTTTTTTAGTAATTTGACATGTGTCATTACCTGACTTGCTTAATATTCCCTTTGCACTTACAGTTTTGAACCCAGGCCTACTACTTATAGCCATGCATTTGGTACAGGAGGCTTAGTGTGCATGAACATCAGTTCATCAATAGAGTGTTTTCACATGACGTCACGGCGGCCATATTGGTGTCCCAAAACAATGAAACGGCAGCCATGTTGGTGTCCCAAACCGATCCTGTGGGAGTTGAACTCTTTTCTTATGCAAACACTTTCTTTTGTTCCAATAAATTTGCATAGATGCTGGCCACGTGAGTGAAAACACTCTATAAATGGATGCTCATACTCAAAAAACCAGTTTGATGAGATAAAACAAGTTTGACTAGTACAGAAGTTTGGGCTATCAAGCAACTTCAAAGGCTTGACATCATTCAGGTAGAACCTCCTTTTCGTCTTCTCAATCAAAAAGAAGACCAAAGAAGGTTCTTTTCGCAAGGTGTTCTGATCCGTCCATTTTTTACAACATAGTAAGCTTATTTTTATTGATTAAAGCCATTTTTAATAAACACTTTTAGTGAGTGTTTCCTAATACAGCAGGTCTGACTTTCTTGTAGACACAAATCACTGATTAACCATTGTCATTCTTTGGGTATGCCGTTAAATATATAAAATGAGGGCATGCATAGTCCACAGTTTGAGCAGATAGAGTATAAATCAGTAAGCACAAATTTACCTATGGAATCCTGGCTTGTTTCGACCTCTCTGTACAATCACGTTTCCACATGAGCCTTTGCGTTCTTCATAGGAAAAACAAAATTTAAAACATACTAAAAGTAAGGTACAGAAGATAACTGTAAAATTTGTTTCTCTAACGCGACTACAATCGCATTTTAGAGACATTTAATAAGCAAATCATTTCACACTAGAAGGAAAGAAAGGAGATTCCCTGCGTTTCCCTTGAGGCGCGCGCCAGTCCGCGACGCATAACTTACCACAAAGTATTCTCTGACCAGCTCTGCGGGCTCACAAACCACATGGCAAAATGGCGGACCTGCGAGAACCTTTCGAGCTATGTAAAGTTTTACAGACCGGTTCATTAATTGGAATCGCCAGACATCTTGATGATGATCATGTAGTTCTAACTTTTAGAGACAGAGGAGTTCTTGTTTATAATGTGAGTAATGAGCAAGCATTTTAGGCGAGAACGTACAACAGAAGCCCGGTGGTGACTGGAACTCTGAAGGGAAACGAAAAACAGTTCGAGTTAGCAGGGAATTCTAGTTATCGGGATAAATTTCAGTGAAATTTTGATTACGGGAAAGGAAATTTAGATCGAGTATTGGGAAATTCGAGCTATCCGAGTGACAGTTATCGAGGTTCTACTGTATAATGTTATGAACTCTTTTGATGGCACTGATTCTTGTAGGTTCTCAAGCCGTTATTGTACACTGATTTTCGTTCACAGCTTCAGCACCAGAAGCTTATTAATAGCTGGTCTGTAGAGCAAAGAGAGGAAGTAACTTGTGCTGCCGTTCACAATCCAGTCGATGCAAATTTCTTAGTTGCTGTAAACAAAACGGTAAGCAGAAAATAATTTGATAATGATGATGATAAAGTCTCTCTCTCTCTCTGTCTGAACTTATTTGCGCATGATTGATTATTATTTTTCATTTACCTGATTGAAATAAGGTACGTAGGTTATGTGGATTACAGTCCACAGAGTTGACTTGAGGAGTACTTTTTTGCAGGAACTTTTTATGTGGAAAGAATCTGATTCTGATTTTATGAAATGTCAAAGATTCCAAGTAAGTACATTTTACAATGTGTACATAATTAATCTGGTAGTCACGAGCTTCTAAATTTAAATTTGTTTGAGTTTATAGTTCTCCTCAGTCTGAGTTCTCTTGGTCTATTATGGTAGAGTTTTGAGTTCTTCTGCAAACAAGCTGAAACAAAACTCAAATGCTTTCTCTATAGAAGAATATATTCCATGAATAATGACTGTTTCGTACAGGCTGCAGCTGATTCATTGCGTTTAAATTTGACCTTTGTGACCTTTTTGTGACTTTTGGTCATTCGTAAACAATAGCTTGAACATTATACAGGTATCAGTGTTCGGACAGCTGAGCAGGGGGGAGGGGTACAGTACAGCGTTTAAACACTTTGTGGAATGGAATTTCTGTTGTTGAGGTCCTTCGAAACGTTCCTCTTTTGGTTAGGAAAGAGGAGAGATGTCTGTATTCAGCAGCTAACTTTTTTTCTTCCTCTTTGGGATTGTGCCTATCACTTAATAGAAAATTGGAGAATGCTTGCAGTCTACATGTAGTTGTATCTCTGACCACTTACTGCTGTAGGTATGCTGCCTTGTTAAGTGTGAAATGGTGAAGGCAGAACTGGAAAACACAAAATTTATCTGTGTTGATCCAAAATTAATAATTATTTGTTAATGAGATTCTCTAAAAAGTTATTATTCAATCAACTTATTTGCTTTTTATTTTTTAATTGTAGACAGAGAAAGAAATATTCAGTGTACTTGTGTGGAATAGCTTGCAACATGATCCACTTATTATGTTTGAAGATGGTTCTTCAAAGTTTTTAGCAGAGATTGTTAGTGCTAGTGAAAGAAAAAGAGTGAAAAGACATAGGACAATGAAATCTACACAAGAGTAAGCTAAAATTAATGTGTAAAAATTTTGCCGATATGGGATGGATTGAATTTAACATCTTTTTTTGCTGTAATTACTACCCTACATGTGTGTAAAGGGAGCTGTTCTCTCACAACTCTCGTGTGCTTTCTAAAATTCTCAGGTTGTTATACATGTAGACAGTGGAATCTTGCTATTACACAGTAAATCCACCATTAGGCAATGAAAATTGGGTTACAAGTGTTTCAACAGAGTTGCCTAGACCTAATATATTGTGATGGTTTTATTAAAGGAGGGATTTCTATTTCTTGTTGTTACATTGTCATTAAAATTTCCCTGTTTACAGTCAACATCCAAGTACTAAAAGGTTTCAACTCTACTTTTCAGTTTTAGAATTCTCTGGAGCTGTGTGTTCAATTATCAGAATGAGCCATATTCTGGGTCAATAGTAAAAGTGGGTATCAAACAGTAATTTTGTTTGTTTATTCATTGATTTTGTACATGACTGGATACAAGCTTACGCATCTCGATGTGTGTTGGGTGGGTTTTTTGCTGATACTATTAATATATTCCCACTTTAACCTTTACATTTTGTTTGGCTCTCTTTTATATATACCTGATTGGACTAAAAACTAGGAATAATAATTGACCAATAAAGGCTGCATGGCTCTTATCTAAAATTGTAGGGGGCCCAAGTATCTGAACATTTTTGTACCACTTGGTTTGAATAAAGAATTTTCTTCTTTGACCTACACTTTTTTCTCATTGGTAGTGTTTACACTAGAGCCTAAATAAGCTAAGAAATATTTCAAGACAATTAAATGTTAAATTCTTCAAGAAAAAGGAAGCTTCACACACAACGGTTTCATTTTCACTTCAGGTTAACTTAAAGCTCTTTTCCCACACAACATAATGTTGATTGACATATTTCACCTTTTTCTAAGCTCAAGAAACCACAAGTTAGCTAAGTTGGATTTAAGGATGGTTTTCAATTCACTTGAAAATTTCTTGAATCGTTTCAACTTTCCGACTTTAATGAGGTCTTCACACATGTATCTTTGGTTAAGTAAAACTTAACAGCTCTTAAGTCTTACTCAGTGGCCTAGTGTAAAGACAACCATTGTCTTTTTGTTGTCATGCTGATAATCAACATTGCTACCACTTGACTTTTCATTATAATTCTACTGCTTCTAGTTGTGAATTGCCGACATGTACTGGTTTTTGCTTTCAAAATTGTTTTTTGAGTTACCAAACTTTTAACTTATTTCAAGTTACAATTTGAGAGATGCAATCACCCATCACTCCTGACTTGTCACCTAAGTAAATGAATAATTCTATGTAACTGACAGGGTTGTCAGAAAGTTTTGAAGTAGACCGTGCTGTAGACAACTGAGTTGTCAAACTAAGTGGCCAGTCCATGGATATTTTATTTAAAAAAAAAAGCATCCGTAAAAAAAATGCGAAGCAGAGTAGCCGGCCGATACTAACCAAGGAGGAGGTGACGTGTAGTAACTTGTAGTGTTTGTTTTTATTGTTTTAGGATAAGGACAAGTACAAGTATGTTATAAAGGTAACTAATCATAGCACATCATGTCAACCAGAGAACAAGCAAGCAGAGTTTGAATTGATATCTCCAGTAGAGGTAAATATGCCGTTAATATCTTGTTTATAACTTGTGTATGTTATTAGCCTGTATTATGTTCTATGTAATCATTTTTATTAATTAACTCAAAAAGTGCTGTTTAAAGTATTTTGTTAGGCTAGAGCATGGAGCTACTTTAAGATCGCCCGGTTAGCTTAATTGGATAAGCACCAGTCTGCCGAGCAGGAGGCTGCTGGTTCAAACTTTGGTGAAAACAACACTTAGAAAGTGCTGCCATTGTAATGACATGTGTAGTCTGCTTCACACCTGTTTTTTCTGTTGTCACACAACACTCCTCCCCACAATCACCTGCTTAGATGGAAGGAGGAGGAGCATTGCATGATGACACAAAGAATGTCTGGGGAACAGGCTATGACATGTGAAGATGGTTAGACTTTCTAGTCTTCTTGGATAAGGACAATAAACCACTGGCCCTAAATTGTTATCCCTGAAAAACCCCTGAAGTCAGATGAGAGTGGATGATAAAATGATTTTTATTTTCAGGGCCCTGTTGCACCATTCAATAATTTTTGCAACTATGCCTGCAATGTAGTTGCACCATTGCAAAACAAGTTGCACAAGATCTTGACTAGTATATCTCACCTTTGAACTCAAATGAAGAGAACCTGTCTACAATGTTTATGCTGCAGTTGTTGGTGCAAAGGTTATGTGTTGTCCGGGATCTAGCTTCATGCAATATGGTTGTTTTGGTGAAAACATTGCAAGTCATGTCCATTTGCAACTTGTAGAGCTAAAAAACATGTATCTAAACCCCATTTTTTATTTCCCAAAGTGAAATACAATGAATGCGTTTTTAATTATTGATAACAGGAAACCCAACTTCTGGCCTGTTGCATCTGTGATGAAGGACATCATATCACATCTTACTGTGAGTTCAATAATTAATAATTATTATTATTACTATTAGTAGTAGTAAATAATCATAAAACTAATGATAAATTCAAGGGCTTATTGCCCTTGCCAGAGATGGTAAGTTTAAACAGTTGCAGTTTCAGTTTATTCATTTGCCAGAATAAATACAGTCATTCAGTGTAAATTATTGCAAAAATAATAGTTGATGGTTCATTTTAAGCACTAAGTGCTGTACACTTCTGGAGACTTTTCGACCACTTTTTCTGTAAAATTTGTGCCTGGACCACAGTATCCCATTCATGTATCAGCTGAAATTTTCTGAAAATTTTTATGAGCTAAATGAGACATCTCCTGGGGTTGGAGACCTATTCGAACAGACAGATGGTGTTGCTATGGGTTCACCACTGGGACCTCTCATGGCCAACGCCTTCATGTGCAGCATCGAGAAACAACTAGAGGCCAGAAACAAGATGTCTGCCTTCTACAAATGCTATGTCGATGATACGCTTAGCACAATGCCCAATGAAGAAACAGCCTCTGAGTTCTTAATGACATCAAACAACAGTCATCCTTCTATCAACTTCACAATGGAGCTTGAAGAAAATGGCAGACTCCCCTTTCTGGGAATGGATATCATCAGAAATGGATGCCATTTGAACACAAAGGTGTACCGAAAGCCTACAGATACTGGGCTATTGTTACATTATCATAGCCATGTGGATGAAAGATATAAACGGTCACTGCTGAACACCATGCTTAATCGTGCTTTTAAGCTCTCTTCTACGTGGAAACTATTTCACCAAGAGTGTGAATGCCTCAAAGTGACCTTTTCCCGTCTGTGCTACCCAGAAGAACTTGTGCAGTCTACCATCCGTCGATTTATTGAGTCAAGAGTGTCCGAAGATGCACTTACCCAACAACAAGAGCTTAAGAAACAAGACCCAATCAGAATCGTGCTGCCTTTTAAAGATCAGAAGTCTGCAAACTCAGTGCGCAGACAACTAGGAGACCTCAGCCGTAAGATCAATGTAGACATCAGCCCTGTGTACACGAGTCGGAAAATCAAGGATGAAATCAAAGTGAGGGAAAACAAGCCACCCCTTGTGAATCAACAATGCGTTGTGTATAATTTTCAGTGTAACCTGTGTGATGCAGGGTATGTTGGCTATACGTGCCGACATCTTCACCAACGGATTGAAGAACACAAGGGATCGGCCATTGGAAATCACCTCAAGGAGGAACACGATATAGCCCCAGATGACATTGCGCAGTTTTTTAAAATTTTAAAAAAGTGTCAGAGCAAGCTTGATTGCCTTATTTTTAAAATGTTTTTTATCAAAGAACTGAAACCAACTCTAAACAAACAATGCGATTCCATCCGCGCAAAATTATTTGTTTAGGTCGGTTTTAATTACTTCAATTGTTTTTAATTGTTTCTGTAGAATATTTTGTTACTTTTTTTTTTTTTACATATTTACATATTTTATCACATTTTTTCCTGTTTTTACCATTTTAATATATTTATGCTAATTTCATATTTTACTTGCACTTGAAAATGGCCTCGGAGAGGTCAAAACGTCGTGACCTTTTAGCGTTAAGTTTTATAACAAAATCAATATCCAATAAATTACTCATCAAGGTTGTCTTTCTGATGCTACAATTCAATGTAAGTTTTTGTTTGTCCTTATAAACAGGGTCTGATGGTTCACTCTGTGTCACAGAAATAGAAACAGTGCTACGTCCACAGAAAATGCAGTTAGACACAAAGAAGCCTTCACTTAGCTGCAGAATACTTCACAGATTGCATCCTCTACATACTGGCTCAAGTAAAGACAGGGTAAATTTTTTTCTTTGGTGTTTGTCACTTGTTTTTGTTTTGATTAGGCTTAGTTTTCTTTTTGTAGATTTTCTTTGGTTACATGTAGTCAAAAGAAAGGAGGATTGCTTTGGCATCACCAACCAAAATATTTCTTTCCTTCTATGAAACTAGTATCTTGAACATTTTGTATTGCTTAGGCACCATTGCTCTCTGTAACTTTCTACACAGGTTGCAGTTGCCTTGTCATCTATTGACAATGGCCATGTTTGTCTCTGTGGAAGAAGTGTCATTGATGGCAACCTTACAGGTAAAAAATACCTTAAATAGTCTTGAATGTTTAGTTTAATTTGGCATATAAATCCATGTACGAGTAGTTCATGTTTGTCCTTTCTTGTCTACTAATGCCTTCTTCAGCTTCCTATAGTTGGACATTATCTGTGATAACATACATTTACTTTAACATTTTAGGAAAAAAAGTATTTTTGCCTTATTTATCTTAGACCTAATAATGGTTTGGAATGTCAAGTATGGAACTTTGCAGTCTTGGCAAACTCTGGACAAAATTACAACAAAACAGCATTCCATTCCACAACCAGTTCGATCTGATGGGGCATGCTGTGTACATTATATTCCTGGATTCATCTGTGCTGGCTTTCATCACTGTGTGGCTGTTTGTCAATTCTCTTTGGATGCATGCTCATTAGCTTCAGCTCTTGGACAGTTAGATTCCACTGCAAAGTGAGTACAATAATTTAATGTGCAGATCAATATACATTGTACAGTCAAACAAGTGTTAAATGGTCGTACCTTGGGAATAGCTTACTGACCGTTTAATACAAGTTTAACAAGCCTAATAGTTACTCAAGAAAATGAAGATGATCAAAGAGCAAAATATCTATCCCATTACAAATCAACCAGAAAGTGTCTTTGCCTCTTCTTGTGGGAAAAGAAAGGAAATAAAAGGCCACTTAACGCCATGCGCAGTGTATCTCTACAATAATTATGTAACAAAAGACCTGATGAATTTTTTACCGTGTTAAAATAAAGATTTGAGATTTGAGATTGAGATTGAGATGGTACGCTGTACATCTTGTCAAAGTGACTGTTTAACAAAGGTGAAAACAAAAACAAAAAACTCGTTGGGAAAGGAAGAGGTGACCGTGACCACTTAATACAGCTCATTTTTAAAGCAATTAAGGGAAATGACTTGCGGGACGTTGGTAAGTGACCCCTTAATAGAGGTTGACCGCTTGATAGAGGTTCGCTCAATAGGCCAGGGTGGTCATAACGCATCGGAGATCGGAGAATTCTCCTTTTAATACAACACATAATTCCCCGGCAAACGTTCCGTAACCTATGACCATTTTATATTCAGACGTAGAGCCTCTTTCAAAATTTTCTCCTGTAACGTTACATCTTTCTCCTGCTACTAGAATTCTTGATGAAAACCCTGATAGGCTACCGCAAAAAATACCATAATACTCTCAAATTGTATATTATTGCATTTATCAAAGTGGCCTATTTGATTTTAAGGTATCATTCTCTACATGAGTCTTATTTCAAACTTTGTTTCTTTCGTCTTTGTAGGTTTCTTGAAGATGAGAGTTGTAAGCCTCAGCTACTTGTAACACTAAAGCTAGCAAGACCAGGCGAGGTAAGAACAGGTTATTGACCTCTCAGTTTTAGGGATTATCTGTTAACTGTGATGATCTCGTTGACTGAATCTTATTTGTGCAGGCGCTTCAAAATTGGTCAGAGACAATGAGAAAAGAAGATGAGTTGGAGAAAGAAGTGCTTAAGAAGCTCACTGATCCATTACAGGTACAATTTCTACCTTTCTCCTTTGGAACTGGTTTGATATTATACATGTATATAAGAACACTAACAGGTTCTGTCTGCCCCAAATAAGCTAAAAAGTGGGCATGGAACGACAGGAGCCTGATGATTGTGAGATTAAATGATATGATTATACCGAGGCCTGGCCCCCGTTCCTGGAAACCGATTAGTGATATCTTTTAGGGAAGTAGGTACATGTATTAGTGTTTGTCATTGTGGTTAGATATCGAGAAATTTCAAAAATATGGTCCAAAAAAGTCACAGAATTGGGTCTGAAAGTGGGTAAAGATTTGAATAAAAGACTGAAGTATATCCCATCCTACAGACATGTAAGCAGTTTCCTATACCCGTCTTGAATCACGGAAAATTGACTCTATGGTTGGAGAAAATAATCGTTTCTTTTTTCTCTTTCAATCTTTATTTTCAGACACCAACGGTAGAAGCGTTTTCTTCGGAGCTGAAAAATTACATGACAGTAAAGCTTTTCAAGAAAGGTGTGTACAAATGAATTTCAAAAATTAACCACACTCACATATCATAATTTGGGAGTTTAAGAAACGGCAACGACGACGGCAACGAAGATGTGAAAAAAGGTTTTGCTTTCAACTACAACAACAACAAAACGACCATCCACGTGCATCAAGTTTTTGATATATCACTTTGACGTGTTCTGCGCATCAACGACGTGAAATTTCCTAGCGCCATGTTTTTGTGGAGGACGTCAACACACCACAACAAACTTAATCTTTTCTTTTTGAAATTGAAAGTGATCCCTACCAAATCCAGGAAATTCGCTAGCATTTGTCATAATCGCAATGATGTTTAAAGGATCGAAAATTCATTTTCTTTGATACGTTTGATCCTTTTTTTCTACCGTCGTGTAACTCTTGGTTTGTCGTTGTCTCTTTGCCTTTACCTATTCACCTGAAAAAAGAAACAGTAATAAATGAATAAATAGATACGGTAATTAGATAGATACATGTATATAATTAATAATCCCGAAAGAGATTCTTCGTCTGCCATTGATTTAGAACTGATCAAACTGGACTTGTAAATTAGTTTTCGTTTTTGAGGAAGAGGGGTGAACGGAGTACTTGTAGGAAAACCCTTTGGAGGAGTGCGTTTCTTGAAAGTCCCGGTAAGTTTTGGAACTCGAAGTTGTATCTTTTAATTCACTGAAAAACTTAACGCACAGAAGAAAGCATCTAAGCTTCCAAACAAGTCCGGCCATTTTGTTTTGTCATCTGCTACATTTACTGTATCACTTTTGAAACTGTTAAAGCCTTGAGGTTGAATATAAACACGACAAACTTGAAACGACTTTCCGAGCCCTGTTCATTATCGTAACTTTTGAGAAACGGGCCCCAGAGAAGAGAACCAGCAACAAATTAAACTTACATTATGGCGTCGCCTCTGAGATTGGAACTTAGGCCATATTGGTGGAAGGCGACAGCGCTCATTGCTGCGTCACCCTTGTTCACCTTAAATATAAAAACACACGCAAAATAGACAAAGGAGATTTTAAAACTAGACATAGTGTAATTGTTTTTCCGACCAAATTCTCTATGTAGATAACAAAGGCAAACCAGGGACAACATTTCATGGAAAGGTAGGTCAATTAACCTCGCTGTGCCTCTCAGTATTTTCGCGCTCTACGTCTGACGCACGCTTGCTTCGTTCACCTTAAAAATGCGCTAAAATAACGCCTGTTATGCAGGGTATACAGGTAGTTGCCTTCAGTCTAAAATGCTTAAAAAGCATGAATGTTGTAGCTCATCAGGCGTTTTGTAGTTCATCCAGTTATCGGTCTACGTGTCTGTTCGTTACTGCTTGGTTCGTCTATTACTGATTTCAAGCTTTTATCTTCTGGTTAGTTCGGCAAGAAAACAGAAGTGTTATCTCAGCATTTTATATCTGCTGTTCTGTCCAGATGTATCAGTGAAAAGAGCTTTTGGCCTAGGGAGTCAGTGTCCGAACTTCTTAAAACCAATTGTGTTCCTGCCAGGTTAGTGCTGAAACACTCAAAACCTTAATTTCCATCAAACTGTTTTACTGGTTCCTAGTCAGAGCAAATCAGGTTATTGTGGGTTGTGTGTTATTTATGCAGATGTTGAAGCTGTCGTGGGAACATAGTAACGTAAAAAGGAAAAATAACTTAGTTGAATAATATTAAGGCTACGTTCACGCGGCACTGGACGAATTTTCGACCGGTTGAAACCGGTTTATGCGTTTAGATGTTCCGTTCATACGGGATCACCTTAACCGAACGGAAATTTAGACGTCTGGCCGTTTAAAGTTGCCTGTGAACAGAGCGAAAACATTAAACGATCCCGGGTGAACGAAGTGCATGGTCAAATTTTGCCGCCGGTGGAAAATTTGTCCGGCGCCTTGTCTACGTAGCCTGAGAGTGCCGATTTTAAAGATAAGTTTTTGCTCGAGATTTTTGCAACTTTTCTTGTTGCATTTTTGAAGAGAGAGACCGCAGATTGCCATATTTTTCCTGGAATCATCGACGAGATTGAAATAGCTGGATACGGTTTTAAATACTTCTTTGTCATTTGTTTCAACATCTCCAATTTGTTTGCGAAACGGTCTTAAACATGCAGAACTAGTCGTAACTTCACAGAAAATTTACTCAATAGGTGTCATTTCTCTGTATATTTCTTTTTGTGCAAATCTACATTTCAGTGTAAACTCTTGTCTCTCTTCTCTGTCTTCGCCAGCGTCGCATCAACTGGTGTCCTAAAAATCAAAAAGAGAAACCGGGATTTTGAATTAGTACTAGTTCAATTTCGAATTCGTCGCGGTCACTGGATAGAAACACTGAAGACTCGTTTATACAAGGTTAGCCTCGACCAAAGGTAAATATATTTACAAATTCCAGTAAGAAGACCCGTGTAAATTGTGTCTATTGTTTTAAACTCAAATTCAGGCACCTTCTCCCCGGTATTTGTGAATATTTTAATTAAGGTCGAGGCTAACCCTGTACAAATAAGTCTTCTGCGCTTGTATTCAGCAGTTACGACGAATTCGAACTGGACTAATAAACTTGGGCGTAAGCCTTGATTTTTCTCAGACTATATAAATATGTTATGTATTTCGTCCACCACACCTAATCGGCTGGTGCCGAGAAATGGGTTCGACCGTATACTAAGTAAATTAGCCTGTGTACAGACGTCCTCTCCCTCCTCTCTACTTGAATTTTTTTTTCAGGGGAGGAGGCGTCTGTGCACAGGCTAGGTAAATTGGTTTTCCCGATGGGATTTCAAAATGTCTTCCCGAGAACAGGTCGCCCATCGTGGGGAAGCAAATATTGTGTCAAAGATTTTTGTTCTTTCATCTCGTTTTAGTTGCAGTAAAGACCTACTGAATTGTGTTGTGGAAAAAAATGATCGGGTGAGCAAATAAAAAGAATCATTTAGACTTATCCTGTGCATTTCATACTGAATTGACATGAGAACTATTGTTTATTTTGTAGGATCTTCTCAAAGAATGCTTCGAGAATATCAAAGGAATTTCTGAGAATTCAGTTGTTGTTTGCTTGCGTCACGTCCTGAGGTTTGTGGTTCCTCCTTTCTCAATTTTTTATTAAGTCTACTTCTGTCGCAGGCTACCGCTACTTTTGGGTATGGAGAATAAGTCGAGTATGCTCGTTAGCATGTTCCTTGGAAAGCTAAAAAGCTAATTATCTTTCATTGTTTCTGTTGGAGCGTAAGTACCGACTACCGAAAAATGTTTTACAGATAATAGTCTGTAAATCTCCCTTTTCTACGAGATGTTTAGTTAAGAAAACAACAACAACGGGATTTATTTTTAGGAAATGCGTTTAGCCATCTATGGATGCGAAAGTACGGTTGAAAAGTTAATATCATCAGGATTCTTGCAAGGTACTCACGGACCTGGTTCCTACTTACTGAATCCAAAACACGCGTTATTTTCGCACCACGTTGTTAACTTTGCTAATCTGCACGTTGAGAGGATAAAATTTTTAATCCATTTCCTATTAGAATGGAGTCCTCTTCGAAGGAAAACGACCTGGATGGAGTACAGACCGAAGATGATGTTCATAAGATGCCTTTGGACAAGACAACTGCCAAGTATTTGTATCCTGAAATATGCAGCATATAGCAATTGAAATTAAGTGAACCAGTTTTGGTGATAATTAGAAGCCAATTTCATCTTTTAGTAGAACTATATATATTGTCTTAACAAAATTTTTAGTTGAAAATTTATATTCTATGTGGAGACTCTAATTTGCCGCTTGCAGGTCTTTACTCCTTAACTGTTTGTAAGATCATCGATACTAGGTTACCCTGTAAACAACGTTTTCCTTCTCCCATGCTTAAAGCAGCTGTCCTTTGAAGACGCTGTTGTAAGTATATCAGTGTTAGTTTGTATCACCGAATTTTTTTAATTCTTTCGCATGTCATATCTTTTATTTGGTGCCTCAAACAGAATGAGTCATGGTGCTGTTCACTCCGCTCAAATGCGTCCAAAAACACCAAAATCTGTAGTATCGTTTCATCACTTGTTAAGACCAGGCCTCAGTTGTTCAAAGGTTGGTACATTGTATCGCTATCCACCGTGTAAATCACTATCCCGCCGCAGTGGATGCGCCGCGTCAAAGAAACTATTTGCGCTGTCCGGTGGATGGAGATTTATTCAGTGGATAACTTTATCCAGCTTTTGAACACCGGGGCCAGTACAACAATGTTTTTCCATCTGGGGCAGAGACGTATATATCACCACTGGAAAGAACAACACGGTCTTTTGAAATTTAATGGATATCACTGTAAGAATATAGTAATGAGCCATATGAAAGCACTTGCCCATTAGCTTTTACTCGAATGCTCAGCCTTAAGCATTTCATCCACAGACTCAAAGTAATCCTCTTTGTACCTGAATATAAACCGTGTCAGTCACGAGAAAGTACTGTACAGGCCCCTAAATGATCCCGACTGTCATTTAATTAGTTTCTTAACTTGGGAGGGTCATTGGGCTACTTATTGATAGAAAACTTCTCTTCTTCCTTTCGCGCAGTTGTTAATGAAGTTCCTTCTGTATCTTATGGACGGTGGTTTAAATAGCTTTCAAGGTGAAATGGACTGCGAGAGGCTAAAATATCCACAGGTAGACTTTTTGTCATTTATGATGGTGATTCGCAGAAATCTGCCGAAACCTAATCTAAAAAAGTTGGTGATCCTGGAGATCTTAGTTACTGCCGTGATAATTTGAAGTAACCAGTTTTCACTGCTGCACACATGCTTCTGAATAATTATGCTGTACATGTACTTTAGGTATTGGACTGGGCAGGATTACTGTTAAACGCTCATTACACTCAGCTGGTGATAACCCCTGAAGCCCACGAATTACTGGTCAGCTGTCACAAGATTGTGGCTCAACAGGTAGATGAACATCAAACTTTTGTTTTTTTTGTCCGTTACAGTCGCCCTCATTTATGCTACTCCGTCTCGACAAGAGAGGATGTCAATCTCTAGGGCTCGAACTGAGTTAACTTTTTGTTCCACTAGCAAAGTTTTATTACTGATATTTTGCTTACAGCAAACCTGTAAGACCACTAGGAAATTCTTGATTTAGTTACTTTCCTTTGATTGTTAAGGTCACAATTAAAAGCTATCTGTCGTCACCTACTGTCTAGCTAATTGTGATCACCCATTGCCACGATTAGCCTGTGCTATTGGCAAGTAACTGATTAAAGATTATATTATTGATAGTTAGAGTAATTATAGAATATTTGTCTTTCGTATAATGTAAAGAATTATGCCGATCTCGGAGAGAATTCAGGTCCGCCTCGGCCAAATTATTCTCTCAAAATATTTCCAATTTAAAAACTTTGCTAAACAAAGCCATTTCAACGCTGACACTGACAAAACTATGTTTGGACGAGTATAAACAGTACTGTAAGTATTCACATACTTTATTTTTTTCTGTAGATTAAAACTTACGGCAAGCTTCGTATTCTCGAAAACTTGTTAGAGCACATCAAGAAAAGAAAACCTTTGCCCAAGAGTGATAAAGTTGGACTTTACACCATAGAAGAATTGGAACTTTAAAGCTTGCTTTTCACTTGTCGTGGATGTCATTGAGCTTTGTCGGGACTACGCCAAGATGATAGCTGGCTACGATCAAGAGAAAAGGGAAACAAGAAAAACAGCATAGCTTCCTACAGATTGTGCTGTCCCTGCACCTCAGAAAATGTTACTGAGTGGACTTGTGGCAGAAAGTTGTTGCTTTCAAGACCTGACTGAAGATAGCCTTCTTTCTG
The DNA here is from genome assembly GCA_038088405.1 of Porites divaricata. Taxonomy (NCBI): domain Eukaryota; kingdom Metazoa; phylum Cnidaria; class Anthozoa; order Scleractinia; family Poritidae; genus Porites; species Porites divaricata. The sequence goes on along the minus strand of JBBMOI010000019.1, from coordinate 5,161,517 downwards.
TAGCTGTTTTTTTTTTTTTTGACAGGACAACTCATGTTTTCATTCTTGTCTAGTTTGCGTAGCCAATGAAACACTTACGCTTACCCATCTGAACACTTAAGGACATCAAGTGAGAGTAGAGATGTTGTATTGTACATTGTCTCCGAATTAAGTAACTAATAATCGAGTAGCAGCGATTCTTTCCCTAGAGATGCTAGAACGCAAATGGGAAAGCAGCGAATTAGAGTGGAATAAACTTGACCCCAAAGTAGGGCGTGACCCTATTGCTACCATAGCTCAGGACTGGCGACGTAACACACGAGTCAGTTTCTCGTGATTCAACCGATCCCTTGCTGTACATAGTTCAGGCAGTCATTGAAAGTAGGTTTTAAAAGATACACCGTTCTCAAAGAAACCTAGAAATAAGAAAAGTTTAAACGAATCATTGACATGGTTACTGTGCAAGTTTTTTATTGTTTTAACAATTATGAGGGTTTTTTGCGGGGCAGGATTGGAGGGAGGCAGAGAGGGTAGAAAAGAAGGGGTGACGAATGGTCTCATGCCGAGCACTGCGATTTTTTTGCGAGCACGAGCAGAAATAAAAAATTTACTTTGCGAGCTTGCGAGCAACGCAAAAATTTGGGGAGCACGAGCAAGCGAGCACTCGCTTAAATTTTGCAAGCAAATCGAGCAAAGGTAAAATTTTGCGAGCAGTTAAAAATTTTAATGGACCATTCATCACCCCTAAAAGACATGCGGAAAACAATTCCTTTTCACAGCGTGACTGATATAGACATCCCTTTCTAATATTACCTTAGCGATTTGGTTCAGGGTTAGCTGGGTTACAGGGGATGCCCATATCACTAGGGTTTTGGGAATGGGGATGCCCAATACCCGGGGCTGCCCATATCACTGTAACAATACTAATTTAAGCACTGAAGCACCCATACCAACTCCGCGGTATGGCCGGTAACTTACTCATGCGCACAACCATATCACCCCCGGCAATGTCAGCCATGGACAGCTGTTCCGCCCTTACTGGGGCTTATCAGTATAGCATAGCCGTCGGACCTCTGTACGAACAAAGCTAAGGTCCATTACTAGGCCAGGTAAGTTTTCGCAAAGGCTTCTGGGATCGTTAGTGGGGCCGCGCGGTATTCAGCTTTGGCCAATTTCTTTTCCCTGTCCCCAGTTACAGTCCCAGAAATCTTTGCGAAAGCTAACTCGGCCAAGTTTCCTCGTTTCTAAAGTGGCGAATACAAACAGGCAGCCTTTCAACACGGGAAAAACTCAGTCTCAAAGCTACGAAACTTGGGAAATAAAATTTCGAAGAGCTAGCCGTTAGAGAATATAAAGAACTGTTATTTTCCGATTAACACGGATTGTTGACGCAGTGATAAGTTTGTATTCATTCAGCTGTGTCATACACAGCCTCGATCCTCCATAGGCTTTCCCAAGGCTAAGCACGCGAGAGAAGAACGCGAGAAACAACAATTAATACAAATATCCCTCAAAAGGTGATCGCGAGCGACTCGGGGACGAGACAGTGCCATACAGTTTGAAAAAATCTGACGTTTTGGCCCAGGTCAGGTTTAGTGTTAGGACTCTTATGTAGGCATCAGAGCAAATCAGTGCTAGTGTCGATCTCAGACCCAATTTACCAGTGATTTACCCTTCTATGTTGATTTTGGAAAGGAAGCACCTTTGGTCTTGTTCTTTCTAAAGATCGCAAATTCCATGTGAATGTTAAAAATTCTAATATTTGTGACATCACACTTCACACTGCAATAGTAGTTCCAAAATAGCGGGGATTCTTTCGTTAAGGCCTTTTGTCATGTACCCTTGTCCCAGAGGTGACAGTTGTCGCCGCTTCGCAGCTCGCTCCTCTCCTTCGAGAAGAAAAGTTTAAAAAAACCTCTGGGACCAGGGTATTCGTCATGCTTGTTCGGAGACATCGTTATTTCATAACGCTTACGGGCTCCTAACACCACTAATTGCTTTAAGGCCCATGCAGACAGCGAATAAACGACTTAATGCGGCTCTGAAAATAAATCTTCTTAAACATTTAGTCGCATACTGAGACGATTAACACCGTCAATTAAATAAGATCATCTTCAGTTTCACTCATCACCCCGCCCAACCTCGTTCCCAGGCCAAAAAGGTTCACCGAGCAGTTTTTAGTGAATTCTATAAGCATCAACGCGTAAGGAAGCGCTTAACGAAAAAACGTGACCATTTATAAAACTCACTGAAGTTAATCGTCGATAAAATAGCGGAATGAAATAATCTCTCTATCTTCCGAAACACTAGCCTCCCCTCGCAGACGTTCTGTGCGGTTCGTCTTTGGAGCTGGAATGCATGAACGTCTGCGGGGGCAGGTTGGGCTACTGAAACACCAAATCTCGTGAAATCCTGTTAAATAACTGCGGTTAGGTTGAAGATAACATACCGTAAAATTCCGAAAATAAGCCCCGGGGCTTATATATTTCAAAGGCCCTTTTTGAGGGGCTTATCTATGGAGGGAAATTTGCGTTTCAAAATCGATTGGCATAGCCTTACAGTTGAAGGTAAATTTACCGTTTTTGCTTTGTGTTACTTTGTATTTGAGGGCAATATTCCAAGTACAAGCCCTCGGGGGGCTTATATTTGGTGGGCGATTTAACGGAAGGTTTTTTGCGTTACCGGTGGGGGGCTTATACATGAAGGGGCTTATTTTCGGAATTTTATGGTAACTGATGAGCTTCATAAGGACTCGGTTTTTTTTTTTTTTTTTTGGGGGGGGGGGGGGGGTATAAGGACGACAACACTGCTCGTTATATATAATAAATGAAATGCTATGTGTGGAGAGAAGAAGACTTCAAAAAATTCTGAGTTCAAGATAGGAATTGAACCCACGACCTTCCTTACACTAGTTTTGATGATCTTTGTTATATCCGTACACTTGATTTGTTATATATGTTGTAATTTCGTTCACGGTGTCGTTACTTGTTCCCTATCACAGGGATGTCAGGGGTCGTAGTATACTCAACTGTTTATGTTTTATTTAAACACGAGAAGGAGTGTTTCATCGAAATCCGGACACAGAGATATTCGTGGAAAAATGTTAAAAGAAAACAGAGCGGCGTTCTTGAAGGATTTCGCAAGTTCGCCAAATTTCCTGTTATAAACGGACAAATTTATAGATTATAGCTTTTCAAAGTCGCCAAACTTCCTGTTCATGTTAGTGACTTAACACTTTTCCCCTCAGCTTTCTCTATTAGATATTGATTTAATTACATTTAAAGTGACAATTTAGCTTTATATTGAAATGTGATCATTCGTCTATCCGCTTTTAGGGTACTTTTGATTTTTTCAAAACATTTTCACTGTTGTATGTCTCGTCGGCCTGTCTGTGGCATAATTTAGGAATGTTAATTTAAACTAGAGAGACGGATTTTTTAACTTTGTTTATAAACACACCTTTTTCCAAATTCCTTCATAACTTTAGCCTTCAACGCTTCGGCTTCGTAACGCATTCTTAGGGAGGATTGGGTGACGAGTGGCTTCCATAACAAGGAAACTTTGTCGCGCTCTGCCTTCTAGGGATGGATGGTACAATGACGGTATACACTCACCGCTCCCATAAAATATACTAGAAGGTAAAATAAAAGAGTAGCGGAGCCATTTATTTTAAAATCGTTCAAGAAGGGTGTTGTTATTTTTGACTCCTGAAGTACTTCGTAGGATGTCGCGCATTGGTGGAATTTCCTTCGTCCCGCCAACAATCGATTTGCGCGGGAAGGTTTGGTGATGACGTCAGTGAAAGATGCAAATGTATGTGAGTGCAGATCCTTCAACAATCAACAGTCGGCGGAAAGTTTATACGAGGTTACGTGTCTGCCTATATATGCTTTCATCGACAAAAGAAATATCACCGGTAATACCGGATCTCCACTTTGGGGCTTAGCTTTGAAACTAGTCGCCATGTCGAGTGTGCAAAATGGTTCAAAGCGCCCTGTTAGCGAGACGTTCGATGTTGCTTGTAAGGTTTGTAAAATTCTTTACTGACTAAACAGTTCGTGTGAGGTAAATCTTTGGTAACAAAGCTGTTTGGTTGTTGTTTCGATTACGTAGTAATTATTGTGAAGTTGTTTTACTTACTGTATTTCTTTGACTCAATTTCAGCGTTTGCCTTTATACTTGTCACAACTGTTGGATATGCACTTGCATGTGTTCGCTTCTGCTCACAAAAATTTCACCGTTTGAATCTGCTCTGTTGAACACGTTTAGTGTCATTATACAAATGGGTTCAAATAGCATGTTTAGTTTAGTTTGCCTTATGTTTAGTCAGGTGTATCTTCCAGCCACAGCCTAAAGATTTTGAACCTTTAATGTATGAGAAGCACTTTAACAAATTGTCGTTTAGTAGATGAGTCACCTGGAATATTAACGAGAGGTTAAATATCCTTAACCGCGTTCTTGACTTCGAATTTTGAACCTGTTAATTTTTTTCCACAGGTGATGTTGCTTGGTGATTCTGGCGTTGGAAAAACATGCCTGCTAGTCAGATTCAAAGATGGAGCTTTTCTGTCCGGATCCTTTATTTCAACAGTGGGAATAGATTACAAAGTGAGATACACATGGCGCTGTTTCCTTCCAATTTTTAATACTCTCAGATGGACAATTAACATGAGGAATTTATTGTAGTTGTGATACGTGTCGCCAAGCATAATTTTGTTTTCTTCGTGTTTTTTCTCCTGACCATAGAACAAGGTAGTAGATGTCGATGGAACCAGAGTTAAATTGCAGGTAAAAAATTTCAGAAATGGACCAAGTTTACTGCTTCTTAACTTTTATTTATAGATTATTTATGGTGAAATGTTTAATTTTTAGTTTTTCTTTTGTTTATTTTCCACCACTTAATTATAATGGTAATACCACTACATAATTTTTTATCCATGTCAACTTTTGGCTAGAGATTTTAAAAAGTGAAATGAGCTTTGCAGCTCTTTAATGCCCCACTGTTTAATCGCTGCTCACAGGGAGTCCAGAGTCGTTGGCAGTAGATATTGTACTTCCAAATTATGCATTTTAAGTGTTTTTACAACGCATGTAGTTTTGCATAGCCTGCTTTTAGGGTTGTAACTGTTTTTCAGTAGAATTTAATTGAATACCATATTATCACTGATGTTCTATGAATGGTTTTTGGAGAGTAAAATAAAGCAAATCTACTGTCTTCCACCTTCTTATTTACTCCACTTATAATAAAATTATCATAAATAAGCCAGAGGCATAAGAGGACGCTTTTGTTAGCAACTTCATTATTGTTGTGTGATGAATGCAGTCTGCAGGCTTGTAGATTTGAAAAAACTCTTTTAAATGTAGGCGATGGGCTGTCCAGGAAGAATTACGAGGAAGTGAGGCAAACATTGTTTTGAAATTTTTCAAACACTATTCAGGTCCACCACCAGTCTTTAATTTGTGGTATAGTTTTTCGAGTATTTTTCACTACATTGTTCACCTTGTTTGCTGGTCTCTTAACCAGTCTACAGTCATAAATTTACAATCACACAGTTCTAATTTTTTAAATTCTAAGATTGATGGGAGTTCATTTTGTGAATGGCACCATGCCTACATTGTTTGCATACTGGTACAAGCTATGTAGCTAATATTCAATATCCTGTATTTTTCACATTCTACTGCAAGTTTATTGTATTCAGGAGTCTCAGCTGATTCCCTAGTCCTGATATTTTTGCAGATATGGGATACTGCAGGACAAGAGAGGTTCCGTAGTATAACACATGCTTATTACAGGGACTCACAAGGTAGGCTTTAAATACTGTTTGCATTAAATAGATAATAAACAAACACTTGGCTGGAATGTAGCCGAGTGTTGGTCTACATGTACATGTCAACCAATATATTGGCTGACACACCAGCCGACAAGTATCAGTCAAGTGTTGACCGACAAATTGCTCAACATGTTGACTGATATGGTGATATGTCAGCTAACATATCTACCAAGTAGCAGCCAATAGTGTCAACCAAAACTGGGCTGAGGGGTGCCAAAATTAAACAAGATGTGCAATCTTTAACACTTTTGTAAATTGTACTGTGTAACTGACATGATTTGTTAATTATTAAATTTCCACAGCTCTCTTGCTGCTTTATGACGTGACCAATGAAGCTTCTTTTGAAAATATTAGGGTGAGAATTAATTGCTGTAATTTCCTTTCAATCTTTGCAGATTGTGCTGCAAGAAGTTACACTTAGTTTTAACTTTTCAGTTTACAAACACAAACAACATTATAGTCCACCAAACCCTAACATCAGAAATAATGCCCTCTTTTACACTCTGGGGAGAGTTTGTCTGACAATCTATATATTTATTATATGGTGTATTTCCATTATTCTCAAGATACATTACTGGTTATTTTTCAAGATCTAATAGTGCGATAAAGCAGCCACAGTGGCTGCTCCTTCCTGTTTGGCAAGACAGATTCCAGTCTGTACAGTACGTAGGGCTGATAAGTGCCCTTATGTATAATTGCTTACAGTATAAACATTTTATTTTTAGTGTTATCATTTTTGTACTTTAGAGTTAAGGCTCAACAGTATTTTGCAAGCTTGAGTTAAATGTTCCTAGACAAGAAAACCGTGTTTAAAGTTTGGCTTAATCCTCGGTTAAACTTAACGATCTTTTAAGGAACCTGGCCCAGTATGCCACCATTAGTTTATGTATACCCCTCATCATTCCATGTAAGATTTCTTTTTCTTTTACATACATGTCACTTGTCATGTTCTGATGCAATATTATATTTGTTACAGGCATGGCTATCTGAGATTTATGAATATGCGTCATCTGATGTCATTATAATGCTGCTTGGAAATAAGGTAAAATTACATTTTAACTCGGTATACCTTCCTTGGCTTACTCAGTTTGCAATATGAATATCAGATTTGGTATTAATGGGTAATGACCAGCAACACATGCACAAGCTTTAGGATTTTACGGTAACAAAAGCTTCCAGTGGCTTAAAATAACGGAACCAAAAAATAGTTTCGCAGAGCTATTTTTAGGGATCCATTGTCAGAAATTCATCATTTTTCTACACAGATACTTAACTAGTTCGCAATTCTTAAGTTACGAAACTAAAATTAACGTTTAGCATCCATCAGTTTTCTATTGTCCACCATCTTGAGTCATTATGTGTTCCTGGTTTATGGCTCCCAGTGTCAAGAAAAAAATGTATGACTTAAGAAAGGGAAAACATTTAGGAGATGTGTTGCCATAAATTTTCACAAAACCAAAAAATTGTTACTAAAAGTTTCCTGTAAATAAATCAGTCCTTGCACAGAACCCAAAAATTGACCATGGGATTTCAAATCCTAGGGCTTGTAAGCAGGTATCATTATGTGGTGATATTTACATTATCATTTTAGGCCGATTTGACAAAAGAGAGGATCATTTCCAGAGAGCAAGGGGAACAGCTTGCTAAGGTATGGTCACTACTTATTCATTAAACAAATAAGCACTTCATTTGAGTGCCGTATTGACAAGAAAGTGTACTTAAATTAAGAACACCATTTTAACATCTCCTATTGGAGGTGCTGCTAATAATTTTATATGGTTCATCTCAGCCATGTAAAAAGTAACCATTTGTGGGGCAAAGACTGCAGCAGTACCTTCATTCCTCCAACCATTGTATCATTTCTAGGTTATGAGATAATTTGCAATTGAAATCTAGCTTAATGTGGATAATAATATTATTCTTTCATCATTCTCTTTGTGGCAGACTCACAATGTAGCATTCATGGAAACTAGTGCAAAAAGTGGACTGAATGTTGATTTAGCTTTCATGGCTGTTGCAAGGTAATTAAATATCAAATCAGAGTGTTCATAATTAAACTAATGTAAGCATTTGAATGAGGAAGGAGGATTAGCACAGTTGTCTAATTATGGGCGGCCTTCTGTGCGGAGGTCCCAAGTTTGATTCTCAGGTGTGCCCTTAAATCCTTGTTTTGACTTCAATTCTTTCCTTTCCGTGTAGCTTCAAGTAGCTTTAAGTACTTGTAAAACGGAGCACTGATGGAAAGAGGGGGGTAAAATGAGTGCACCATCGGCGTCAGGTTTCTTAGTCAGATGACTATTTCAAGTTACCGACGAAAAATAAGGACTCTTTACTTTTACCTTTGAACCTCCATCTGTTTGGTGGTTGCTTATGGATGGTGGACACATAATAACAGACTTCCTAGTATTATTGTTTTGTTTGGGAGAATTTATCTTAGTATTTTGGATAACTAAGAGTTGCTTATGAGAGGTGGTTGCTTTCTTGATTTTTTGTGTGCTATTTGCTTGTAGTTATTGCTAACTGCACAGGCATTTCTGCACTGTCTAACAGCCTTGTGAACTTCCCAGTCATAAATTATTACAAAAGATATGTCACAAATCATATCTGATGTTCTTAGCCCATTATTATACGTTACCTTACACTTCAGTCAAGGTTTTTCTTACCTGTACAATACCTCGTGCATTTGTCTCTTTTCTCCACTAACTTGTTTGCAAAAATTATTATTTTTTCACGCCTTTACCCTTTAATCACTCGGTCATTGCAATTCACATACAGTGGAATCTGTATTTTTACAACCACTTCTCTAGGGCTTACTGTAGTTTGCGAAACGAAATGGAACGAAATGAAAGGGAAATCTGTAGTTTGCGAAATGGAACGAAATGAAAGGGAAATCTGTAGTTTGCGAAATGGAAATATGGAAATTTACTTTCTCGCTGCTGCATCGTTGACTGACATGTGACAGTTGATATGATTGCGAAAGACCCGTAGTTACTAAAACCCGGAACGATCCACAACGACCCACAAGTCGTATTTGTCCTTTTCGCTTGTTTCTGTGGGTTTCGCGGCCGTTTTTCGGCCTGCAGTCGCACTTTAAAGCGAACGTTGACTTGTGGAAGCTGTGATTTGAAAAAAGTGATGTCACAAGCGCTGATTTGAAGTCACAGCGCAAAATGGAACATTAACGCGCGCTCTCGAACCAACGCGCGATCTATGCCCAAGTTATATTATTTTGCAAAAAAATTACCTCCCAACTTGATTACTTCGGGCAACAATTCCGAATAACTTTGGGACCGACAGCAGAGATACATTCCAGCAGGGGATCAAACAGCAGAAATGATGAAAAAATTCCTCGAAAAATAAAATAAAATAAGAAGCCTACAACACGGGGTATTCCCAGGCGGTCACCCATCCAAGTACTAACCCCGCCCGACAGGGCTTAACTTCGGTGATCAGACGAGAACCGGTTTTTTTCTTTTTTGGTTTTTTTTATTTCTGAGAGGCTCAAATTGAGCTATAATGTGTACAGGTGTTGTAAATTAGACTAGGGTGAGATACATTCTGGCTTAAGCAATACTTGGGGTGGTTTTGTGCGTCTACTCGGATACTCTCAACAGAAAATTCCCCCCCAAAAAAGCCGTTTCGCCTAGAAAGTTCCGATTGCGCGGAATGCGTGACGTTTTCGTTGCCACGTATAAAGTTTAAATTAGTTTTTGAGTGACAGACAGCAACCGGAAGCAATACCTCTACCCTTTTTATATGCCTTGACGCCACCACATTTGTATTGATTAGTGGCATTAATCTTATAGAGACGATCTGCCGGAAAATTTGCGCAAGAATATTAATGCAAAAAGTCCACTTCCGGTGGAAAGTACAAACTCCGATATTCCGTTCTTGAAATGCATATTGAACTATTTATAATCGGCCCCGGCGTAAAAAAAAAAAAAAAAAAAGCGTAAGAGCTCAAAGTGTTTGTGAGGTCAAGGCGTGCAATTTACAGAATATGTGGAAATGAAAATTAGCCAGGCCTATAACAACTCGAAAAAATGGCTACTCCCCTGGCAACCCCACTCGATCCCCTCAAAAAGTAAACTGGACTATCCCTCCTCGTTAGCTAATTGATGTGGTAAAGGTTTTCTCTTTCTTTCATTCTGCGAATCATTGAGTTTAAGAAAAGTTGTTCTGAGTAATTTTTGAAATTGTTTTAATCATTTAGTAGCGGTAGTGTATTTTCATTATCAATTATTGTTAGTTTTTAGAACCGTTTTTTGTTGAAATTAAATTACCTGTCCTTCTCTTTTATTGAATCACTTATTTCTTTAGAAGAGGTGATAAAAAGTTTCCGTTTTTCCGTCCGGTGAAGGCCATTGTAAGTACCTATGAAGCAAACTCAATGACGTTCCTCCAAAGGGAATTCCTGCCGTCAAATGACACTTAAACAACAAAAACTTCTGCTGGAAATACTTTTTTCCGGCATTTGTTTATCTACACAAAACGTTAAAACCCACCATTTTCCAAAGTAAACAAAAAAGCCACAATGACGTATGTTATCGGTTCGTTTGGATATCGCGTGACGTTTCTGATTACAGTCAAACCAAGTCAAGCGTACCCCCCAAGAACCCATTAATGAATTCATTATTCAAAAGTTGAATCCGTTGCTAGTTGTAGATTTCAGATTGATCTCTGCATTCTCGCAAGTGTAATGAGCCGTGAATTCACACGCGAGGCAGTTATGAAATTTTTGCCAGCTCCGTTTTCATGAATTTGATGTAAATGTCTTCTAAGAATCTTAATCCATTCAAAGATTTTCAATCTGACCAAATACAGAGAAGTTCTCGTAAAATATTGACTGCTCATTACGCATGCAGAAATGCCGCATTGAATTTGACGCTTGACCTGTTTTGACTGTAAGATAAGGCGTTTTAACGGCCACCGGAAGTGGACTTCTTGCATTGTTGGGCAGTAGTTCTTGGGCAAATTTTCCGGCAGATCGTCTCTATAAGATTAATGCCACTAATCAATACAAATGTGGTGGCGTCAAGGCATATAAAAAGGGTAGAGGTATTGCTTCCGGTTGCTGTCTGTCACTCAAAAACTAATTTAAACTTTATACGTGGCAACGAAAACGTCACGCATTCCGCGCAATCGGAACTTTCTAGGCGAAACGGCTTTTTTGGGGGGGAATTTTCTGTTGAGAGTATCCGAGTAGACGCACAAAACCACCCCAAGTATTGCTTAAGCCAGAATGTATCTCACCCTAGTCTAATTTACAACACCTGTACACATTATAGCTCAATTTGAGCCTCTCAGAAATAAAAAAAACCAAAAAAGAAAAAAACCGGTTCTCGTCTGATCACCGAAGTTAAGCCCTGTCGGGCGGGGTTAGTACTTGGATGGGTGACCGCCTGGGAATACCCCGTGTTGTAGGCTTCTTATTTTATTTTATTTTTCGAGGAATTTTTTCATCATTTCTGCTGTTTGATCCCCTGCTGGAATGTATCTCTGCTGTCGGTCCCAAAGTTATTCGGAATTGTTGCCCGAAGTAATCAAGTTGGGAGGTAATTTTTTTGCAAAATAATATAACTTGGGCATAGATCGCGCGTTGGTTCGAGAGCGCGCGTTAATGTTCCATTTTGCGCTGTGACTTCAAATCAGCGCTTGTGACATCACTTTTTTCAAATCACAGCTTCCACAAGTCAAAGTTCGCTTTAAAGTGCGACTGCAGGCCGAAAAACGGCCGCGAAACCCACAGAAACAAGCGAAAAGGACAAATACGACTTGTGGGTCGTTGTGGATCGTTCCGGGTTTTAGTAACTACGGGTCTTTCGCAATCATATCAACTGTCACATGTCAGTCAACGATGCAGCAGCGAGAAAGTAAATTTCCATATTTCCATTTCGCAAACTACAGATTTCCATTTCGCAAACTACAGATTCCCATTTCGCAAACTACAGATTTCCCTTTCATTTCGTTCCATTTCGCAAACTACAGATTTCCCTTTCATTTCGTTCCATTTCGTTTCGTTCCATTTCGTTTCGCAAACTACAGTAAGCCCTTCTCTAGGTGGAAAAGCAAATTAGTCTGAGTTATTGCAAGGTTTGAGAAGTCGGGAGTCAAATTACACCGTTTGACTTGTGAAGGGATTAAGTTAGGTTTGGTTTAAAGTTTATCAAAACATTTAAAAAAATTGAGGGTTTAAAAAATTGGGATTCAATTATACTTAAACTATGTTTTTCGTTATTCATTTCATAATTTTGTCTCCATGGTTTTCCTTGTGAACGTTCTTTTCAAGTTAGCAGTGACATGAGGTTAATTTAGAATTAGCAAATTGGATAAGGTGTTTTATCGTTTTATCTTATTTTTTTGGTGGAAAGAGATATTCAGTTGTATCATTTCTCTTTTTAAAGGGACATAAAACACCGAAACTTGAAGAGGCCTTCTGAACCAAAGTTTAATATTGAACAGTATGTTGAGTCACAAAGAGAAAAACCAGGCTGCTGTTCTTGACGTTGTGATAATTGTTATTACATTGTTATGTACCTCCAAAAATGAGTTACTTGTGGAGTTTGCACAGTGAGTTTTAACGTTTCTCCTGTAACAAACCTATAATTAAAAGTAATTTAATTATCAAGTTTACATGTAAGCCACTGTTTGAAAGTTTCCAAGTATGGTAGAGTGTGCTGACAGAAAATTTTAGGCAGTAAATGGAAACAAAAATAGAAAAATGTCATTCATACGTTATTCTAGTCCTGTGATGAATCGAAGATGGCCACTCTAAAATCATATGGACCTACAGCTGTAAAAATAAGAAGAACTGGCCCAAAAAAAGGACTTGACTCTGAAAATGGTCTGTGATCTGACCTTGCTGTTAAATGATTATTTTTAGTGTAAGTTTTTGATTAGTAGAGAAAAGTGTAATCCAAGTGTCACACAGGATATTCCTTATTTCAGTGTTGATCATATGCATGGTATTATCGTAACCAATCAGGTAGTTCATCCCTTTCATCAAAACTGGCCAATATCTAAATTGAGGCATAATTTTGCAATAATGATATTGTTAAGAATATATGCATTTATTTTACAACACCAAGTAAATAGGTTATATTATTTATTTAATTTTTGTTTTATTTACCACGGTGCACTGTAAACAGCTTAATACTTAGAATTCAAGAAGTTGAAAAATCTCCCAATGCAGTATAAAAATAATGTTTTAAAAAATGGTACAATTTAATAATACCAAGGCTGATACAATAGCAAGCACTGTGGCTGAGTTTCACGAAAGTGAGGTATTTAAAAAGATTTTGTGGAGATGTTTAAGAAAGATTCAGCAAACAGTTTCAATAGGCAGATTTGATGTAGTCTGACCCTAGTCTTTGCTAATTTATACAACTTAAATGCACTAAAAGAGTCCTTTTGTAAGTTTTTCAAGGTTGCATTGTTGGGTCATAATCCTATACTCTCCCAAGGAAGGGAGTTTGTGTTGGGGGGTAGGGAAGAGGCCGGGGCACTCAAGTATATGAGGAGATGTGACTGTTGTTGTGAAATCCCTAAAACGAGTTTGAACACACATTATTTGAAGTCCTTGAATTTCAAAATAAAGATTCAATGCCTCCACGAAAAATTCTTGGATTCTTGGTCCAAGAAAGGGTTTAAACCCTGTGAATAAGTCCTGTTGAGTTAAATGACAGTCCCTCAAAAAACTCAAACCCTTTAGAATATAGTGATATTCAAATGTAAGCTCTTTGTTCTCTAACACTCTTTTGAAAAATTGCAAATGCCAAACCTGAAAGGTATTGGCATGTACGTCCTGGTCACTGTTCTTGTACCTTTGCATCGTCTTTCCCTGTTTATATCCATGGCCCATGTAGTGAAGGATTTGCTGCAAAAGGTAGCATTGCCAGAAAATAGATGGGAAGATAAGCAGTTTAAAGGTTTACCCATTCCATTTTGTTGCTATGGTTCTACACGGCAAAATTACTGCCAACTGTCACAGGCTATGCGAGGGATGCAATCTCAGCATGTATGATGCATGAATCAATTCCTGCAGTGGGCACTCAGTTTGCCTCATGTAGGTTACATAATATGGATTTAGGAAAATTTTTTCCTGTGAAGTGTAAAATCCTGGGCTTTGGAATTCGGAATCAAAGTTCCACTGACAAGGAATCCGTAATCCAGTACCAGGAGTCCGGAGTCCACAACGTTGAATTCAGAATCAAAGACGGTCTCGGATTTCCTTAGCATAGGGCGATTCAGTTACCCACCTCAGCCTGTGATATACATGTATCGTTATCTCAATAATTTGTTACTTTCCTATTTAATGGAATTATTTCAATTCAAGAAGGTTTAAAAGCTACTAAAGGGTCTTATAAGTGACAGTGGTTATCCACAAAGACAAGGGAATTCTCTTGCATGTAAGGAGAGGTAGAAGTATGCGTAACAACTTAAAAAATTGTAGAAAATCATCAAATTCGTGATGCATAGACTTTCTTAAATATATCCTAGGATATTTTTCTAAGAGAAAAATAGTATTTTGCTTGTTCCTTAAAAAGTAACTTAAAAATGTGAATGGGCTTTTAACCCTCAATAAATCGAAGTGCTTGATTAGTTGTTTCATCCTTTTGTTATCTCTTTGAAATCACAGTTGCAATCCCCGTCGAAGTAAAGAGGAGCTCGTTCCCGTACTGTAGTCAACAAATCTCTGCACGATCAAGGATGTCGAAATCAATATTTACAGGACATATAATCTCAACTCTATCAATCCTGCGAGTTACCAACAATTACAGTTCAAAATAGTTTATGTGCAGAGTACTCAAAAACAAGGGTATAACCCTGCACCCGCTTGCCTCCCCACTCCAAAATCTTTTATAAAAGCAAGAAGCTCGCGGAAATGTTCTTTTCGGCTTTGATATTAGTGAAGTTATCACGAAGATACACTGTAACCACTGTATTACCAGTATGCAACTCACAAAACGGCTTATTTCAGAAGACCTTAAAGACTAAAGAGTCAAAAGCTTGCCCTCATCATTCGCAAAAGCCGTGACGACATTAAACGTCAACCTCTCTTGATGAATGTGACGTATTACTGAAAGGCCGGGATAGCGTCCTATCATTTATCGTACCGCGTTTTGCCGAACAAGTAGATAAGTTGAGATTCAAGGGTTTTACAATTAACGGCTACATAAATCGGGTATTAGATTAATGGTGGACGTTTATTGAGTTTATGGTTGTTAATAACATTTTATGAAACACACATGAGTGGAGGCCATTGTAAAGAACAGAGAATCCAGGGGCACCCAACGACAATTTTCGGAAATATCTGTTCGGAAGACGATTTGAGATCTAGAATTTTCGGAACATTTGTTGTGAATTTCTTGCTTGCCTGCCTCTCCTAGGATTTTCGAACATCTAAAAAATGGTATAATTGTCCATTTTTAACGGATTTTTACCCTAAAAAGGTCCCCTAGATTTTCGGGAGCCATTTTTCTGGCTGAAATTTTCGAAAAGGCAAGTTTTGATCCCTATAATTTTCGGATCACTAGACTTTCAGCTAGAAAATCCGAACGGATAAAAAATTTTAAGGGGATAAAACTATGCCTATATCTACCGTTTAAATACTAAAATACGTTCAACAATGCTGTTTAAGTGGTTTTGGACTATACTCGTTGGGTGCCCCTGAGAATCGGCTGTACTAAGAACACAAATAAAAAGAACGAGTGCAAAGCTAAAATTTTAATAGAACAAAAAGTGCAAATACGTCGAATTATTCTCTCCAAACATGACACATCGCTATCTTGAACAATATTACCTTCCCCTTAGAATGGATACTTTCAATTAGTACTTAATAAAACTGTAAATCTCATATTTTAGAGAGTACACATTAATGCCGAGTGTCCGCATATCCCATTATTCGCCAAATAAAACCAGAAGCTACATACTTCCAGATAAATACCAAGACGACGTTTTGTGAGTCATAAATAGAGAGCTCTTTTCTTAGAGTACTATAATTTTTTTCAATGGTGCAGCTTAAGACTTGACTTCTATAATTATGGGGTTGATTCAGCAAAGCTGGCTCGACTGCAGCACGACACTAGCACGACTTGGTTTCAGACGTCAAATTTAATTCAATTGAATAGAACCGCTGTTCCCGAAAACGAAACACAAAAATATAGAAACGGTTTAGCAAACTTTAAAATGTATTCTAATGTATTTATAATATATGAATTGAGTTCGGCACGGCGGTGGCACGGCGGTAGCACGACGTTTGAAACCAGGTCGTCAGCTAGTGCCCTGCTAAAGTCGAATTAAATTCGATCAATTGAGTTCGGCACGGGCTTAACTTACTTAATAAAATCTAAAAAATTAACAATTAATTTAATTTCTTTTCATTTAAAATTATAAGTTTTAATTAATTATTGTATTAAATACTATTATTATGTGTAATCAAGAGAGTTGGTGTAATTAACAATTATTCCTCGAGCCCGAATGGAATAGCCCATTCGGCCTTCGGCCACATGGGCTATTCCATTCGGGCTCGAGGAATTGTCTTAGTAAAATCCAACTAGTTGGTCAGAAATATCGAGAATAAAAAAATTTTAGCCTGTTAAAGCTAGACTTTAATAAAAAGGACGCGTTTTTCGCTACTAGTGGGCTATAACATATAGCCTAGTAGTAGCTCAACCAATCAGAACGCAGCATTGATAATAGACCACTAGTTGGATTTTACTAATAACGAGTAACCTGAGATCAGGCCCAATTTTAGAGGTTCTCATACATTCTCTCTAACAGCTACCGCTAAAATTGGGCCTGTTCTCAGGTTATCCTATTAATATCATGGGTGACAAATATAGTTCACAGTGGAAAGTTTAGACTTCATATGGAATCGAAGACACTACACACCGAAAAGTTCACAGCATAATTTTAAGTTCACAATCTTCCTTATTTTAAATTAAAATCTAATTACCATTAGCATTCTTCTGGCTTTTAAAAATGGTGCTCTTTCGTGCCCTGAGATCTTCTTTCGCAAAATTCTTTAAAACTGGCTCCAGGAGTACGAAATGTGGAAAACGCTATTCACTGGACAAATCACTAGTAGATAACGCAATTCTTATTGGAAGCCTCCTTTCGGCTCGTCACGCAATCCCTTCCCTTCGTGGGGGAAGGAATGCGTGACGAACCCCCTAAGAACGCCTGTATTCGAGGCTACGCACTATTCTGCAACCTTTGAACAACCAGAGCCTGGGCACTACCTTGGCACCGAGATATAGAAAACGTTGCCATAGGGATTTTGTCATTTCACATGTAAAAATATAGATTAACGCTGAAATTGTGCGCCAAATACTTGTCACTCGTGATATTACTGTGATGAATATTTTAGACTCCATCTTTAAAAGTACGGAAGTGTTCAGAAATGGAAGTGATTCATCGTTCATGAACTCCATTATTGCTTGCCAAAATTTCTTGGAGAACCTTCGACACTGGTAACATCGGACCTATAGTAAACAAAGAAGATGAGAAGTTTCAAAAGACTAAAACACAACCGCTTGATCGCTGAAAAAATGTTTAAAAAAGAGGCCCGGGGGGGATAGTCCCTTATATAAGTTATATAGGTATGTGCGGCCCTATCGGGTATAGCCTCCCCGCAGACGTCCTGTGAAGTTTGTTTTTCAATTGTTCGTCACGCATTCATTGACGAACAAAAACAAACCCCACAGAACGTCTGCGGGGAGGATATATCGGGTAGGGTTTTTGCGCCGTTTTGGTCTGAAAATGGGTATGGTTTTCGAGAGAACTACGGGAGTGTATGAACTTATTTATCGTGTCAATTCCAATTGAGTAAGAAAGAAAGAGAAATATGCGCTCTAATCTAATTAATACTAACATAATTTATGCCTAAAGGCCAGGTCTGAAAACGGGTCTGGAAAATGACATTTTTGGTCTGACATAGGGTCAGGATTTAGAGAACCGGCCGGCACACCCCCACCAAGAATTCCCGGGGAAAGAGGCCAACACGATCATTGCAATAATTGAGACCCCAACGATCGAGCGACCTTTTTCAGCGATTCAGCTTGCATGTGGAAACCAGATCAACCAGCCGTTTCCCTTTTTAGCACACTGGTAGCTCAGTTGACACTCCTTCCACACCTTCTTTGCCCTTTTTTATTTTTTAATAGTATTAAAATCGAAATAATATGTTTTGATCTACAAAATTGTGAATAAAAAAGTGAATAATCACAGAGAAGCATCCTAGCCACTTCGCTAGTGGTTACATCAGGATTGTTTCATTCAATGAAGGAAAAAGTTTCAAAGAAAATTGTCTTCTTTCCCGTTGAAATATCTTTGTTTAGCTTTACCTTAAATTTGTATTTCTTTTTCCAATGGCACAGAAAACGTCGTAGTAAAGCTGCTTAGATTTTGTTTTTAAGAATGTTGAGAAAAGTCTTGGTAACTGTTATCAGTCTCCTCACGAATAAGGCAAACAAAAAAGGCAAATAAGAGCCAACCCCCCTGGAGTCCTTTAGATTCGATGGCGAGGACATTAAGAAGAAGAAATTTGACTTAGTTTCCCTCAAATTAGACACCCCGGAAAGCTTCCTTTTACTGTTTCACTAGAAAAAATAACACGGTTGTTTTTACTGAGGGAGGATAAGTCCTTTCCCTTTCCGCAAAATATACAACATCCAACATTTCATAACTGGTTTTTCTAAAACCCTTAGTAGACAGCCTGAATTTCATCCGATTACTTCGAGTCGTTACTGCTGAGAGGAGAAAACGACTCGAAGCAATCGGATGAATTTCAGGCTACTTAGTAGAATGACTACGACTATCACGTTTTCCCGCCAAAATGACGCTGGTTCACGCGTGAGCTTAAGCGTGAGCGCACTACTTGGTATTGAAAAACTCTCGTACTCGTGCGTAGTCTTCCTCGTCTTTAAGAATCTAAAGATCTCTTGTATCTTACTTGGTAAGGATCAAGAGAGGATAATGTCAGTCTCGTAGCTAGGGATTCAAGGACACGTTGCCCGCTTATAATTTTTCATTTTTTTACAAAAGGACAAAGGAATAATTCTCTTGAGATCTGAGGCGCCGTCCACACGTATTTGGACGTTTTTGAAAACGGAGATTTTTTCGCCGTCCACACGGAAACGCAGTTTCGGGCACCAAAACTGCAGAAAACGCAGGGTTCTCGTTTAACTGTCGAGGGGCGGAGGTT
>JBBMOI010000019.1:5070000-5137500 GCA_038088405.1 Porites divaricata | reverse complement strand
CGAATAAAGCACCTTTCCTTGAAATGAAATTTAAGAGCAATTCTCTGTAAGAATCAAGCAAAGTGGGAAATGAAAAATTTTGACCTCCCCTCAAATTTTGCATGCAATTAGATATTGTGGGGGGATGTCTAAAAATGCACTTTGTTTGGGTTGCTACTTTATTGTTGTCATGGTAACACCAACTATTTGTAGGTGGCAAAATATCTAATATTTAACTAAGAAACTGTTGTAAAAAGTGCAAAATGTGTAGCTCTGTTTCTCAAGTCCATTAAAACGCTACAACCCAAGACTTTAAGCAGATATAATACCATCATTCTAGTTTACATTTGTGTATATTGCTCTTTATTATATCAAATTTGCGTGTCATAAACGGTTTATCAACTACATAGAGTTTCGGCCATTTCAGTTGATGGCTAAAATATGGTTATCCTTTCCCTGAATTTCTCCAAAAGTACGGCAGTTCCAGAGCTAAAACTAAGCAGGCAGTTTACACACATATCCTAGTTACTAAGTCTGTAAAAATCTCTGCGGGGCGGGCTCTTCTGTTTGCAAAGGCAATTAACGAACAAACGCCAAATTTCAGTTTTTGTATATTTCATCGCAGTTGACAATCTATCTACTAGCCAACAAAATTTCTAAAACACTGAAACTACCTTCATTATCAAAGAATATTATGTACTGAGTCATTTTATGATAAAAGAATTATTACTGGCTTTCAGTTTTCTAAACAATATCGATCAAAATAAGGCTTACTTTACGGTTTTCTCTACTTCACCGCTTGAAGCGTAGCATTTACATTCAACGAACACTCGGTTTCTCGAACCATTCTCATGTGTCTGGTTGTGCTGTTTCCCATTGTAAACCATTGTAACTCTCCTCAGTTACTTACAGCAAGTTATAAAGTGATACAGAAGCCGATAAAGAAGTCATACACAAGTCCTCGGCAAGCCAAGCCAAATCTTGTAAACACGCACGCTTTCACTTTGCATTTACGTGGTATTTCTTCATCAGATGCCATCAGTCGCTCCAGAGAGAGTTAAACCTCATTAGGTTTTAGTCATTAAGCCCACAAAAGGAATTCCAAACGTATTTGATAAAATCCGAAACTTCAAGTCGAAAACCGAGCTTAGAAAGCTGAAAAAGACACTCGTTGACATCTCTGTGAACATGCAACCTCTCCTGGTCAGCGGTGTTAATCAATGCAACATAAACAATTTCCGGTAGAAATAAAATCCTTTTCCCTTCGCCTCCTGGAGATAATGGGAAAAAGGACCGCCTGATCGAAGGTTACATCCCTACCTTGCTCAGAGAGTGAAACCAAATTATGCTTTCTTAGTGAAAGTAATCGTGGTGTTTGTACCTATCTGCAAACTTACGGGCTCAGTAAATGTTGGAAAGGTATTACCGATGAAGTTGACTTCCTACCCTGACGTGCGGTAATACAGTTCGTTTTATTTTCTTCACTCTTCTGTAAAGTACTAGGGGGGAAAACAAAAATTTGAACAAGGAAATTTAGGGAACATAGCCTAGAAGTTATTTGAGAGGCTGTAATTTCTCAGCTTGTGTATTGCTAGCAACACTAATTTTGTCTCCACTCTCCGTTAGAGGTTTCAACTCCCAGTAGATGGCTATTCCTTTTTAGTCACTATTTGGGTTGAAAATTGTTCACAAAGAATTTTGCAAAATGACACTTTACTTGGACGGCTTGTCTTCTTGCGGTACGTGTTGTTGGGACACTTTGCAGGTACATTCTCACCTTTTCCTCGTTTTCCTTCATTTGAATGCTGACCCCTCTACTTTCTCTGAAGTAAGGATATGTAGCTAAGCCTGCACGGAGTTTCTATTGGATCACGCTTGCATAAATTCCACCCCCCGCTTCAATCCCTTTTACGACGGCCACACATGCGAAATATAGCTAGAATAAGAGTATAAAAGAATGTATAAGAGCAATATAGTTTCAGCGCAATGTGCACTGAGATTGATAATTTAACATCAGTTGTAATAAAATAATTCACCTAATACCGAATAACGAAAGCTAGAGACTTGAAGTACAGGTATACGTTTAAAGTACTTTGTTGTAGCCAGAACCCAGGGACAGTCAGTCGTGTCAGGAGACAACAGGGAGACAACAAATTCTGAAGCTACTTGCGTCGACAAGTGTAAAATCGAAAACTCCTAAAGAAGGTACGGAAGCCCTTACAAAACAATATGCTCCTCATGTTATCATGATATTCAAGGGCCAGGAAAAAGTGGCCTGCCTTGCTTTTAGCTAAAAAAAATTCCACAGTAAACTAGCTTGAGAGTGTATGTATGTACGAATCTGAAAGCCGATTTCTGTAAAAAAAAAAAAAAAAAAAGATTTCTTCTATATTAAAATATATTTAAATATCTCAAGTCCATGTTCCCAACATTCCGTTGTTCCAGATTTTCTAATTACTGTATTTCAAAGTACAAGTTTCAAATTCTATGGTGAGCGGCCATAGGAGTTACTTGAGGGTTTCCCCCCTAGTATTTAACAGAAGAGTGAAGAAAATAAAATGAACATACCTGCACGGCAGACGGTAGGAAGTCAGCATGCAACTCCATTGGTAATACCTTTTCGAAATTTGCTAAGCCCGTAAGTTTGCAAATAGGTAGAAAAATTGCGATTACATTCACTGAGAAGGAAAAATTTCGTCTGACCCTCCATGCAACCTTCGATCAGGGGATCCTTTTTCCCCATCATCTCCGGGAAGTGAGGGGAAAACAATGTTACCGGAAATGACCGGAAATTTCCGGAAATTGTTTATGTTGCGCGATTAACACCGCTGACCAGGAGAGGTTGCATGTTCACTGGAATGTTAAAGAGTGACCACTAGTTCAGCTTTCTGAGCTTCTCGACTCGAGATTTCGGATTTTAATAAGTAGATAATTCCAATGCTTGGCTTAATGACTAAAACCTAATGAGGTTTAACTCTCTCTGGAGCGATTGATGGCATCCAATGAAGAAATACTGAGTAAATGCAAAGTGGAAGCGTGCGTGTTTACAAGATTTGGCTTGGCTTGCCAAGGACTTGTGTATGACTTCTTTATCGGCTTCTGTATCACTTTATAACTTGCTGTAAGTGACTGAGGAGACTTACAATGGTTTACAATGGGAAACAGCACAACCGGACACATGAGAATGGTTCGAGAAACCGAGTGTTCGTTGAATGTAAATGCTACGCTTCAAGCGGTGAAGTAGAGAAAACCGTAAAGTAAGCCTTATTTTGATCGATATTGTTTAGAAAACTGAAAGCCAGTAATAATTCTTTTATCATAAAATGACTCAGTACATAATATTCTTTGATAATGAAGGTAGTTTCAGTGTTTTAGAAATTTTGTTGGCTAGTAGATAGATTGTCAACTGCGATGAAATATACAAAAACTGAAATTTGGCGTTTGTTCGTTAATTGCCTTTGCAAACAGAAGAGCCCGCCCCGCAGAGATTTTTACAGACTTAGTAACTAGGATATGTGTGTAAACTGCCTGCTTAGTTTTAGCTCTGGAACTGCCGTACTTTTGGAGAAATTCAGGGAAAGGATAACCATATTTTAGCCATCAACTGAAATGGCCGAAACTCTATGTAGTTGATAAACCGTTTATGACACGCAAATTTGATATAATAAAGAGCAATATACACAAATGTAAACTAGAATGATGGTATTATATCTGCTTAAAGTCTTGGGTTGTAGCGTTTTAATGGACTTGAGAAACAGAGCTACACATTTTGCACTTTTTACAACAGTTTCTTAGTTAAATATTAGATATTTTGCCACCTACAAATAGTTGGTGTTACCATGACAACAATAAAGTAGCAACCCAAACAAAGTGCATTTTTAGACATCCCCCCACAATATCTAATTGCATGCAAAATTTGAGGGGAGGTCAAAATTTTTCATTTCCCACTTTGCTTGATTCTTACAGAGAATTGCTCTTAAAAAGCACATCAATGAAATACCGTATAGTTACCTGTTGGTGGGTGCTTGTAGAAGTAAAACACAGGATGCAAAAAGTTAGAGTTATGCGCATCAGACGGCTCTCCTGTAGCCCGATCTGAGCGAAAAGTGTCCTTTCTGAAAAACAGTAATAAAATAACACCATACTGTAACATAAGCTTCGAAACCAAGTCCTGTAAACTTTTTTAGCGATTAACGATAGTTTAGGATGGGTTGGGGTCACTAAACAATTCGGGCACTTTAATATGTTATATGCGGAGGATGATCTGCAAAACGTATTTCGTAATCCTGTGTTGGCCATGCCAAACTTCCAAGTGATCGATCAAACTTAAACCTTTGGCGACTCCCGGGGAGTTGCGAAAAACCGCATTTTTCAACAACTCCTCTTTTTTTGACCAGTTTTCAGCGTTAGCATAGGAATGGCTTAAAATGAGTTTGCAACACTAATAAGGACACTGATATTTTCCAGCAGCATCAGCAAGGATAGATCTTTTCACAGATACCTCATTTTGGAAATTCTGACTTGCTCACAAAAGACCAAAAATAGTTCAAATTTTGGTTCATGTGCACAGGCAAAAAAAGGCCTGGAAGCTACATGGGTTCAGAAAGGAAAACGAGCTTCGTTAAACATGAAACGAATACGACCAAAGCGGTCGTGAAAGAATTCCTGCGTTAAGTCGTGGCCTTTAAGGTAAGTCAGTGTATGAAAGTGAGGGGGAATGGTGTGACAGTAGAAACTCAGTCAATGTACGAAACTTAATAGTGCTTGGTTGTTTTGACGATCAGCTTTAACTGCTAACTATGTGCTTATCGTGATGGAATATGGAGTGTGATCAAATTAATTTTAAGAGGCTGGGTCATTTCTGTTTGTAGATCACATTTTCAAATATCTTTTTTCTGCCACAGTAAACTTACTAGTTAAGCTCACCGGTTTCTCCAGGTGATCTGTGACGTCATTGCGGGGGCCTGGGGAAAGAAATTTTAATGCCGTATCCCATAAACCAAAGCTGACGGGAACAGATTGAATTGAATTGAATTGGTGCGCGCGTTGGTTTATGGGATACGGCATTAGAATTTCTTTCCCCAGGCCCCCGCAATGACGTCACAGATCACCTGGCTAAGACTTCAGTATTGGGATAATATCTCATGGAACTCTGTTTTGTTGTTCAGAAATTACCACTGTGATGTCTACAAGAGTAAATGAATGAATGAACAAAGGTAATGCTAACCCTGCTCCAGAAAAGTCTTTGCCATATTCCATGTTGAGGACTATCATTGGACCCGCTGGGCGACCCGTGTACTCTGCAAATCGTAAGCAATACCACGTCATGCATGTTAAGGAGTTAAACAACCGACTTTAAAACATTTTTCGGTTTCACTGCGTATCTCTCAGTATCCAACAAGTTAGCCCAACTAGCTGGCTACTACTAAGGAGAGAACCAACAACAAACTCAACCCAACCCACATATGACGTCGACGCCGGGATTTGGACCCGCGCCACCTTGGTGGGAGGCAAGGGCTCTCACCACTGCGCCATCCCTTGCTCCCCAACAGCTCTTTTTGCTAAGGATGTAGCATGATTCTTAGGGTGCTTTCCAAAAGTCAGAACTGGCCGGCCGGAGCATGGCCGAACCAGTCATTTTAAAAATGAAATGGGCTTTTATCAAGAGTTTTTGCCAAAAAAAACATGTCCTTCGAGCATACCATTAGGTATTGACTAATCTGGCGAGATAGTTTTGATTAAAAGTGACATTCTCATTACAACGGGAATGATCTGGCCGGTCAGTTCTGACAAATGGAAAGCGCCCTCAGATTATCCAGGGTCGCTCGTTCGTTCCTCTGACTGTCTGAGAATCACAAAAACTTGGTTTTGTAAACTGAGGATATAAGTCAATTTGCCAATGTACTATATTTATAATCTTAAGCATTTCATTTCTGTGTTTAGTTTTGTTGTGTCCCCAATTAACTTGTAAGCTAAATATTCTGAGACGTAACTAAAGTATATTATTTATTTATTAAGCTCCCTGAGTGCTACAAGTGCAGACATTACATTGCATTGTTTCTAAGCTTCTTTTGTATCTTTGTCTCATCATGTCACACGAATGAAGGGTTCAGGAAACTGTGGTGTTGTGTCAGTGGAGGGAGTGAAACAAAAAAGCTTTCTTTCAACTGATTTTATCAGGTCAATTTACCGCCCAAAAAAATGGAAAAGCTGCACGATTCAAGCGCGAACCCTTCGATGGCCCTGTTGTCGTAGCAACGTGCTCTGAAGAAGGGCACAGTAGTATTCGAAACGTCAGCTGTATAGACTTTTTAGGTAAAATTAAATCTATAAAATGTATGATAAGAACGTATCGCTGTATAAAAGAATGTAAGCACTAAATATAAATTAAGAGTGGCATAAATAGCAATTCTGACAGTTAGAATTATCAACCAGTTCCACTATGTTTTGTTTTTTTTTTTCCAACGACCACGGCGACGGCAACGAGAACGGCAAAAAGACAATAGGTTTAGATTAGCAAAACAACAACTTGGAACGTGCATCACACTTTTTTTGTATGCATGTATTTCTTAGCCGTCGTTGCACGACTACAACGTGAAACTGCCTAATTTCACGTTTAGTCGAGGACAGGAACAGAAGACAACAACTTTCTTTCCTTTATATGTAATTACTGAACTTTGGTACAGGCCTCCAGAATTCAAGTCCAAAAAATGTGCCGACATTTGATGAATTAAACGAGATGGAATAAGCGCGATAAAGTTTGAGGCCGGGTGAATTCACTTTTAAAGTGACGTTTTTTTGTAGCAACTCTGCACGTGCAGTACACTCTTTTGTGCATTTCTTTGCCGTCACAACACGACTACGACTTAAAATTCCCTCAAGCGACGTTTTATGGAGGAGTAACATAACACGACAAATTTCTCTTTTTCCCTCTAAACTTTGGTGCGGTCCCCAAGAATAGGCCATTACCGAGTTCCCCCGGGCCTCTGTATTAAAACGAGGTTAGGTGCTCAACCTTTGATATGGAAATGAATTTTCATTCTCATGCAAATAAACCTCATTTCCACAAGAAAGGTTGAGCACCTAACCTCGTTTTGATACAGAGGCCTGGGGGAACTCGGAAATGGCCTATTCAATTCCTGGGAATTTCACCTACATTTACATAAACTTATATTACTCTCACCTTCAAATTTATGAACGAGTCTAATAGGAAAATCTTCAAAATATTCAACCTTGCCATTTTCCCCTGCAAGTGAGAATGGATCGAGGTCAGAAGAAGGCCGGCATTTCATCGGTTTATGGGATGCATAGTAAATTTGAAGCTTTAGTATCAAATTGCTAACAAGTTAAACATTTTGAAGGCGTTGTCAAAACAAGTGTTTGAAACCATATATACATCAGAACTAACTGCATCGTCCTGGGTTACAAAAAAAGCATTTGTGCTAACTGCTATCTCCTGCGCACCGTACGTCCACTCATACGCTCGCTACAATAGAAAAATGAAGACTTTGCGAGTTTAGAACTACGAACTCTGACAGACTTACGGAAGACTATTATCTCTCCAAGGACACCAAACATTTGATAAATACCCTGTAAAGGCAAAAGTGACAAAGCTTCTTAGGGGCCTTTTTAAAAGTAATAGGTAATATTTATAGTGTTTTTGTAAATCATCTTAAGTGGAACACTTGTGTCACTGCTGTCTACGTAGGTCATTGTGTTATATTTCTTTCGCAACGGAACAAAACTTAAGCGAAGAAACTGCTAATAAATGACAAAATCACAGCTTTATTTCAAACAAATGTGTCTCCCAAGGCATTATATCAACCCCTACAAGCAACAAAAACGAACTTTGAACACATGTTAAGCTAAAAGGTTTTCAAAAACCGCAATTGCAATCCGTTCTAATCTTATGCTGTGTTATTTACACCTTTTAAAATAATTTGGTGGTAGTTCCCACTCTTTGAATTTCAGTAAACTCCGTGACCCAGCTTCTTAAATGGCTTCCAAAGATCTGCACAAGTGCCTAATTCAAATCTTACCGAGGCTTCATTGATTCTTTTGATGAAGACGTTTAAGAGCTCTGTTACAGGGATTGTTATGTGAGGCCAGGTGACTTGATGATTACGCCATTCCAACAGACGAAAAAGAGCCCGAGCTGTGTAATTAATTTTACAAATAAAAGAAATTCTAAGAAGACTTCATTAACAATCTGTTGATTTGGTTACTTTCCCGGGGAGAGCGGATTACTCAACAAAGTTTTATACGGGGTCCGGGAGGTTCCGCCCCTAGGTTCGACCCTTGACCCTTTTTAATTAGTAAGCCACTTTTGGCAAAAAAAGTACTCCTTTCTTACGCCTTTTATTTACAAAATAATGGTACCCCTTTCACATACCTAGTTTAGAACTTTGCACCCCTTTAAACTCCCGTAAATGTACTGTCGTTAAAATATGAATAAATCACAAAACCGTAACGTGTTCTCAACTTACACACAGCCATAAAATGCAACTGTTAGCCCTTTGCATACGCCACTTGCACATCTCCCATAATGCACCTTATTTGCCCCCCAAAATTTTGCAAAAGCTTTGTTTTTCACTTCTCCTGGGTGTTACAGCCGTCCCAAGAGAAATTGAAAACAATGCTTATGCAAAATCTTTTGGGGCAAATAAGGTGCAAACATCGGAGATGTGCAAGTGGCGTATAAACTAGCCTGAGTGCAGGCTCACTTGAGGAAGTGCATTTGCTTGTTTTGGGTCGATGTTTAAATAGTCATGATCTGTTGACCAGCTTATTTACTAATCTGGAAAAAAAAATTCATTGAAAAGAAATTAGAACGCTACAAACCAGTGTAACGAAAACCATGAATGAATCCTCCTGCAGACTTGCGGAGGTCAATCGAATGAGTATTGGTACCAGCTGTAAGAGAAAACAAACAAATAAGCAGTTATGGAGTAGGACTGTGGAACTGCAAAGTTTATGAAAAGACTGGTTGCTAACTCGGTTCCCCTAAAGGACAGGAGAGGTGTCTCACCCGAGAGTGGTCAGTAACTCCCTTATATAAGCCAGATACGGTAGGTATGTACCGCCCCAAACGGCCGGTACAGTTTTGGCGGTGTTTCGGCCTGAAAACGGGTATAGACTTTCCATATTTTGGTCTGGAATCGGGTATGGTTTTCGAGGTAGGTACGAGTATATGAACGTATTGGTTGGTTCAATTCCAAATGAACAGGAAAGAAAAGATAATATGCGAATTCGAAATGGGTTTTAAGAAATCTTTTTGTTGAAGTTCTAATCTAAGTAATTTCGGGTGTGAAAAGGAGTCTAGATTTTAAAGGCCTGGGGCCCGTTTCTCGCAAGTCCCGGTAACTTTTCGGGCCCGAAATCAAATATTCAAATCGAAATGTAAAGAATAAAAGCGCCGGTCCTGGCTAGCAAACTACTCCATTTTGTTTCACTAACTGAGAGTTTTATCATGTTAGATGCAAAACTATTTAAACCTCTATCTTCCATTTAAACAACAACAGCTTTACGGGCCCGTTAATTATCGGGGCTTTCGAGAAACGGTCCTCAGGCTCCGGTTGTCTTAACGTTGGATAGAGCTATCCACCATTGTCCACCGGATAAATCACTATCCAGCAGATAACACCATTGTTTCTCGTAATACTTATCCGCTGGATAGTGATTTATCCGCTGGGTAGCGCTATCCAACGTTAAAACAACCGGGGCCAGGTCTGAAAACTGGTGTGGAAAATGACGTTTTTTTGTTTCGAAATACAGTCAAGATTTGGAGAACTGGACGGCACACCCCCACCAAGACTTCCAAGTGGTACCCCCCCCCCCCCCGGGGTGTGGAAACTGAAAGACAGTAAAAGAACAGCAAAACCCACCAAAGAAGAGTCGCGGCACTGTTGTTGATTCATAGTTGGGTTGAATCTCTGGGTACTTTCTAGATCGCTTTCCTTTGCATGGTCTTTGCTGGGTTGAATTGTCGAACACAGAGAAGTCAAACTAAGCACAAACAAAAGCATTCTGAGGGTAAGTGATCCCGTAACTGTCAAAATTTGGTTTAAGTTTCAAGTCCAGCAGAGCTCTTTATCTGGTTAGAAATGGCATTCAACTCTCTTAACTATGAAAAGCATACCTTGAAACCCAGGCATCTTATAATACGATCATAAGGTTCCCTCACTGCAAAGTTATCAGCTGTAAACAAAGAAGATACATTTGACATATTCTCAGAGCCTATAGACTAAGAATACACCCACTTATTCTCACTCTTAGCAGCTGCCTTACACAGTCTTAGCAGCTAGGAAAGTTTCGCAGCGAGGAGCAAGGAGAGATGGACATTTTCAGTTTTCAAATGTCAATTATTTCCCCACCCTTGGGTCTCCATTTTGAGTCAAATTCACATCCCTGGGATGAACTAACAGGCACTCACAACAGTCGTTATTGCAGCACTGAGCGTCTCCAGAGAGTAATAATTACTTGGTGACAAAAAAATAATGGCACCCACAAACTTTGTGCATTTCCGCCAAGTGTAGAAGACATATTCTAGCTGGATATTTAGCGTTACTGCAATTTAACTCACATGCTAGACTCCCAAAAGTACCTTTGAATTGTTTCAAACAGTGTTTACAGCAATGCAAAATGTGCAATGCCAGAACATGACATGCCACCATCAAGAAGGGTTAATGTCTAAAGGCTGGTGTTTTGTACCTGTGTTCCAGAATTTCATTTACTGCGCTTTCCACAAACATGCGAACTCTAAAGTTCAAAAGCCGCCTTCACAATTGCATTTTTCGCTGCTGTCAATCATAATTACGATCACAAGCAACGAACCTTGAAACACAGAAACACACAAAACGGATCGAAATCCACCAGTCACAAATCAAAAACCATGACCTTTTGAACCTGTTAAAGTAAAGTTTTGCTTCCTAAGAGGTCCGTTAAGTTGATTGACGGCAGCGAAAAGCGCAATCGTCAGTTGGCTTTTCAACTTCAGAATTCGCATGTTTGTGAAAAGCACAGGAATTGGACATTTTGAGTATACCAGCAAATCTAACACAGAATTTCAGGACTCTCAGTTCATGTCTTTGCATATGATTTTTTGATCTTTCATTTTATCAAAAACTTGTGGCAGGGCAGCATCTGGTGTAGACTGCAAAACAGTCGGTTTTTTTCTCAAAATCAGTACTGAAAGAAATCGGTAAAGCGTGGGGTATGAGTCTTACGCGCGAGTCTTAAGGCGTGTGAGGCGAGAGAAAAAAAAAACCGTATTTTTAGCGTCTCTCCGCAGTCTCGCTCTCTGTTTTAAGCCTCGTTCCAGATCTTTTGTTTGACTGCTCTCGCGTACTTGAATACGCAAAAATACGGACTGTTTTGCAGTCTACACCTGGTGAAAACATGCAAGTAGAAAGCATATTTTTAAAATGAGACTTTGTGCAAGTATTGCTTCTCAATGCTGAGGGACAAAATACTTTTTGTCATAAAACTTCAAAAACTTCAAAAGCAAGTTTCATTCTGCCATCCTTCACAAAGAAATGAACACAACAAAATGTGGGAAACTCATCCAAATGACTACTGGGCATTTTCTAAGATGGCAGACTTCTTATCACTCATTTCCTGGTCCTCCACTTTCCAAGATGGCGGCTGGGTCAAATTTCCTACCCCGGGAACGTTCAGGATGTCAAATTCACTACCCACGTGCGCTTCACTGAGTCTAATAGGACAATTGCACGATGACGTCATTTTACTACAGCTACCAGAATCCTTGAGTGTGTTGTTTTCTTGTGCAAATTAAAGTTATTGTTCTTTTATCCTCAGCGGAATTGGCAAATTTAAATAACAAAGCAAAAACGAAATGAATTCTGGTAGTTGTAGTCAAATATCGTCATCGTGCAATTGTCCTATTCCTGTGGGTTGACCGCCCCCCCCCCCCCCCACGCCTCCCATCCTGGGGCAAACTATTGATAGGTGGTGCATTACTTACAAGGATTTCAAATTAGCAGCAGCTAAGATAACAATAAGTAGTAAATTAAAATAATGATAGCAGCAATAAAAAAAAATGCAAATAACAATAGCAAAACAAATTAACTTATTACACAGAGAAAAGATAGAAAGAAAGAGATTTCACTATACTGGTCATAGTTACAGGATTGCTACAGTTTTTTACAAGGTTTACGTCCTCCATAAAAGGACACTTGAGGGAATTTTAAATCACAGTCGTGGAGTGACGGCAAAGAAATGTGAAAAAGGTATGCTGCACAAGCAGAGTGTAGAGTTTGTAGATAAACCTAATTGCTTCTTGACGTTCTCGTTGCTAAAGCTCTCTAAAAACAGAAAATAACATGAATTAAAACATAAACAGAGTTAATTGACACTAAAAACTTTCACTTACGAGCTCTTCCACTGTCTGAAATAGGCTGTTCAGTAGTAACAACATTTTCTCCAGAGCCGTCAAATGCATCAACATGAAGTTTTCCATCCTTCTTGATGACTGCAATCTCTTCAATAGGAGCCTCTGTATAAAAATAATCATGACAAAAACGAGTATTCAAAGAAATACCGTAAACAGCTGCTTAAAAGCCCCGGGCTTCACTGAAAATCTTCGTAAGAGGTTTTTATAGGGGGGCTTTTAACATAACAGTGGGGCTCCTATCCTTACGGGGCTTCCAGGGATAATGAAACAAATAATTCAAATGCAACATAAAAAGGTTAAAAGTTGATCCCCCTGCAACTATAAGTAGGAAGTGAACCAGCTGGTTATTTAAGCATGTCCTAAAATTTGAACTCGGGACTACCAAGAACAAATCCTGCTCGCGGTCAGGGCAGGACTTGAACTTGGGGCCTCTGGCTGGATTACAAGTCCATCGCTCTGACTGCTCGGCCACACTGCCTCCTATTGATGTTACTGATCATATGTTATAGCAGCGATGATCAAAATACATTTTGCATTTAGTGGCTTTTAATTAAGCTTTAAATCCTCATATTTGGAGAAGGACTTATCATTGGATGTATTTTTTTGTCAACAGGTAGATGGGGTGATAACTGGGGGAACCTATTCATGGGGGGGGAGGGGAGGGGGGCTCATAAGCGGCAAGTTACAACTATTGTGCAGAGGGGAAGGTGCGTACACTGGTTCCAATAAAATGTAACCTTAGATCAGGCCAAATTTTAGCGGTTCTCATACATTCTCTCTAACGGCTACCGCTAAAATTGGGCCTGATACAGACTCTCATGTTTGTGCTCACTGCGACCAGATTTAATTTTATCCATATAACGCTGATTGGCTATTGGAACAATGTTGAAATCAACGGAAGTTGAAAGCGCTTATTCCTCGCGTGGTTGTTTTCATGAATGATCCGGTATAGTGGCTATACTATATATGTAGGAAAGATAAAGCAGACAATTTTTCTCCAAACAACAACTCACCACATGGTAAGTTTCATCGATTTTTCTTTCCATTTTCTAGCAAATTTCCAGTCCTAAACTTCATCCCATATGTTCTCTATCTGATTCTCTATATAAAACCCGTAAGTGACAAACAGTGAGCCTGGTTTACCTGTGGTTACAGTTTCATTACACATTCTATATACCGCAAACCAAGAGACTGAGGGCTCGCAAGATCGGCTTACAGCACTTCGTGCCTTGGTCGCCCCTCGGGCGACGTGCCGTGCTCCAGCGAGAATATGGCTGGCAGTTATTGATTTTCAAAATAGCGAACAACAAAGTCGATCTGGGTCAGATAAGCGAAGAAATTCATAAAGATCCCATTGGGCTAATTAATCGTGCTAAGCGACAGGTATAGACATTTTTCACGGTGAGACTTTAGATAAGTAATTCATTTATTCACATGAGAACTTCTCTGGACCCTGTGGTTTAGAAGGATTGTATCGGGTCTTTTCGTTTCGCCTTGCCCGCAGGAATGTAATTTTCAAAGCAAAACAATAATAGAGCCTGATCTCAGGTTAAATAAAATGAAATGGCGAAAGTGTCATACACCAGCTGGAGAGGTCTTAACAAAAATTCAGAAAGCAAAGAAAATCACCCAATTGACATTAACATTTAACTTCGATTCAGCAGACATGTCTATAGAAAAAAGTGTGAGATTGGTTGACTCATAACTAGACCTACCCAACAATGCATCCAGAGATTTCAGTTGATACGTGTCCAATATCCCATTATTTACAGCTCTGGAAAAAAAGACATAGAGCAAGCGTATGATCAAATTGGATCAAATAAAATATAAAACATTTAACAAAAATATGACCTGACTATCTGATATAAAACAATTAATGTTGCTCTTATATAGCATACAATAATTTACAGGGGAGTTAACAGAAATCAATTTTGACCATTCTCTTTGGGAATAGAATGGTAAATTTTTTTGCTAAAACTATATATGTTTGAGAATATTTTTTGGAATAAGAAAAGAGTAAGTTTGGAACCTACCTCAGATCACCAACATAGTGCGTTTCCCAAGACAGACGAACTCTTGATCTGTAATGAAATCAAAGAAAAATATTTTTTGAGGGTCAGAATTTAATTGTGCAAAATTGTGAACTGAAAATAACTGCCAACAAGATCCCTTGATGGGCTGGATACATCAATATATACTTTCTCCCTCTTTATATCCATGCACCCCTATGTTGTACTTATCATCTATAAGTTAAGGAAGGAGGCCACAGCTGTATAACTTGCAGTGTAAATGTGTACTACGTACCTGGCAAACATATGGATTAAATTAGTTGCTCCCATTATGTTTTCTGCTGTCTCAAAAGCTGAATTACCTGGTAACCATATGATAATAAAAAGAAACTTTTGTTAATTAATATTATAACCACGAGACTAATCAAAATATTGCTATGCATGTATTAATAATAATTGTTGGCTGGAAATTCATTTACCCAGTAACAGCCACAAACTAATTAAAAAAAGGCCATGATGTGACATCACTGTACAGTTTGAGTGATTGAGGGGGCGCACCATGGAAAATGTCCAGTCGGTATTAAACAGGTTGAATTAAGAGAAAATGTAAGAGCTTTAATTTCTTTCCCCAGGGAGTCAAGCAAACTGTTCATAATAACGAGGTGTCCGTATTAAGCTCAGGTGTCCATAAAGTGCGATTTGACTGTACTTGGGAAAGGTTTCTTTTATAGGTCACGATTACAAGTCACTGTTTGATAGTTAAGAAAACCAAATAATTTCCCGCCATGATTAAAAACAACATTTTGGTTAAGGAGTGTAGGGTTAGGAGACAATTAATTCTAGTCTGGTTTAAAATTTGTCTGTAGCACGGTCAAATTACCTGTATTGATTTCTGACCAGTCAAATGTGACCTGAAAATAAAATCCTGCCGCTATATATATTTTGCTATCATGCATTTGCAGTTTTGTGTTAGCAGGCTTTGCAATCTTTGAATTCAAGCTGCCACTTGGTTATCTAATGGTTCAAACATGCTGGTGCCTCTGGTTCTTCATAATTTTTTTATTGGCGTTTGATTCAATCTAATTTCCACATAAAGAAATTTATGAATGTACAGCTTGTGAAATTATCTTTAGTTAGGCTTGAGAAAATGATCATAGTAAGTCACTTTAAAAATTAGAATCTGATAATTCTGGTATAATGCTAATTTGGAAGCTAGAGCAAACAACTCCAAACCTCCCTAAATAAGTGTCAAAACACTGCCTGACCTCTTCCTATGATTAACACAGTTTGTCCTTCAAAATCATCAGGATTAACTGACATTTCAGAGTAGCTCTGACAAATAAAGGCATTAGAAATGTGTTAAAATGCAGTTAGGCAATTAGTTACTGGTACTTGACATCAAAAGAATTTAGTCAGCTGTAGTTTTCAGTAGTAGCAAAGCAGTTTTCACGGTAGTCGAGTTGTGGACCATTAAGTGGTAATTGCAATCATAATATTATTTGGTAGTTTCTTAGTGGTGCCCATGGTCATCAGATTGCATGGTGGTACGAGACAATATTATGGTTGTCGTTACCAGGAATTATGGTCTCTGTGGTAGTTCTCAGGTTGCATTGTAAGATCAGAACTACTTCTGATTTAATTTGTGTGATAGTTGTTCTATACTCATGGGCCTTCACGGGTAGTCTGGCCAAAATCATTGTGTGGTTTCAATAAGTAGTGGTGGCCATCAGGTTGCAGCCATTATATATGGCAGTAGTGGTAAGAAAGTCAAGGATAGATGATTGTTGTCATAGTGGTAGCAGGTCACTGATTTAATTTTGGTAGTCACGATGATCTTGAAGGGTGCAGTAATATAACAGCTGTGTGGATGTTGGCACCTAGTGGAAGCTAGTTCACTCCCCTCTAAGATACACCTGTGCAGCTGAGTTTACAGTGCAGAGGTACTCTTAACTTGCTCGAGAAAATAGCTGGCCCTGGCTAAAATAATCAGATTTCTTTAAATGAAGGAAAATATTTCCTATATTCTCTACCATATAATTATTAAGTAATTTGTTTATTACTCACATAAAAAAATCAAAATCAAATGCAATTTAAATATAAAATACCTCAGTGTATTCAACTCCTTTAAAATTCCTGGGGAGATTTTCCGTTGATATACCAGTACTATAAAAGAGAAAAAAGTTTTTTTAACTAAAATTAGTAAAAATTAAGTCCAATAAAAAGAGGAAAAAATCCATTTAAAGCCAATGAGAATTTTAATTTAATAAATTATTTTATTTTATTATATATTCCAGCAAGTTCAGTCACTAAGGTTTTTTGCATTTTTGTGTAGAGCTGTTTTGCAAGCACCTAATTTGTCAAGTGTACATGGTCCCTCTTAATTTTTAATGTTTAACAGTTCCATATAGGGACCTGCATGTAAGTGTGAGTGCTATATACCTCATTATCACATTTTTGCAAGTGTACAGGGTCCCATTCTGGTCTGTAAGATGAAACAATGCATCATCGCCTTCACCATTTCTTGACACAAGCCTGATGTTTGTATTGTACTGCACTTTTAATTTAAGTTTGGTTGCATAGTCATGTAAGTACCTCACCTGGGGAAAAAAAAGAAAAATTTAAACTAGAAGAGACTATTATGATACCTCATAATATAAGAACAAAAGCTATACTTTGATAAATAGCTAAAGCCATGATAAAACAATGGTACTGAATTTGTGCAACTTGTTGTTGTGACAAAATTCTGTTGCTGAGACAAGGAATTCACAAAAATTCTCTCATATACACACAAAGTGATTTGTTGCAACTTGTTACTTGACTCTTCACAAAGAGTGATTTTTCTCTATCATGTGTTGCAGTGACTTGATGTCACCTAGCTAGTGTGGCCGACCTTTGTGTTCCGTTGCAGTTAGTAAATTAATAACAAAAAATATAAAAGATTTAACAGTAACTTAGAGGCAACTGATTCCTGCTGTAGTACTATACTGCTAAAATTGCAGCCTGGCCATTTTCAATGCAGAAAATTTTATAGCTATTCCTTTGATAGGTTGTTTTATTGTCAGTGGTACCCCAAAAGCCCAAGATTAATGTCAGTAACCGTCATGCATATGGCTGCTTCTCTTGAACTTGTTACCTTTTCCAACAGTAGATGTGTTCTGTTAGAAATTCTTATAATCAAGTAATGGTCAGACTGTTTAATCTTGCAGGAAAGACTAACTTACATGTCATAACAGAATTGTCTTGAAGGTTTTTAGATCTTTAATCTAAGCCCTGCATTTCCCTTAGCTGATGATTTTTAAATTCTCACCACCTTTTCTCTTAATTATGCATCATGTATTGTTAGAAGAAAATTAATCTTGGTCACTAACCAGATCATCAGCATCTGGGAAAAACTTTTTGGAATAACGTGTCATCAACAGGGACTCATCATCACTTAAAAGAGAGTTCCAGTCATGCCGCATATTAAATTCTTTGTTTGTTTTACCTGAAATAATAAAAATGAGGAGTGACGTAACAGCTAGTACACTCACTGCAAAAATTGCAAAAATAGGACACATTCTAGCAGTCTTATCTTCCAAGGGTAAAAAAAACAGCATGAAAAAACAAAATGATTTATTTAATTCATTCTTGCCCTTTGTATGAACATGCTGTAATGTATTCCATAATCTCCTTGCCTGCTAATAATAATTTAATATAAAAAGGATTATCTGGATGCTTAAAACAAAAAAAAAACTTTAATTTACTCTCAACAAAATCATAAAAGCTTTAATTTAAAATGCCATCACATAAATTATGTCTCTCTTCCAATTTTTTGATGAAAATCAGGAAGAACAGTCAATTTATATTAAGGCCTCCTGCAGGCAAAAAGACATTACCCAAACAAAAAATCAGTGGGCCAGGGGGTAGTTTTTGCATGCAGGCACCCTTCAAATTATACCGTAGCTGTGAGAAATCATGACTTGAAGCAATACAAAATACTAAGAATGGTCCCAAACTCCACCTGTATGCCTTTTATTGATTGATATTAATTTTCTGTGTCTTGGATACTTGACATAGAATGCACCTGAAAAATTATTAAAAAGAGCATTCTATTTAACAATAACAATAACAACAACATTTATTATTTGTATTGTGCCTTTTCTATAAAATATTCAAAAGTGCATAACAATAGCAATCAATAACTAAATTTTACAAATCTTTCTATCAAAATCATATGTATATTTACATAAGTAGGTAAAAAAAAAAAAGTACAAATAAGATATAGATATACTAAGATAACTGAAATGATTTCCTTAAAAAAAAAAAAAAAAGGGAAATAAACTATTTTAGATAGTTACCTCGGATTGTACAAATATTTTTCTATTTTCTGTCCAGGAAATTTTTTTCTCAACAAGATTATACCTATTTTAGGGTGACTCAGCTGAACCTGTCTGATAATAACGACTATGTCACCATTAAGCTATGGATCACACTTTACTTAACTTGTTTTATAATAATACTTTGGCGATCATTTTGATGATTGTCAGTACATTGGCCACTTGCTAATTGGAAGAGGGCAATTACTTCCTAAGAAGGTGTACAGTCAAATAGATGTTGATGGAGATATCAATAGGTCTACCTTACCATGGTTTGCAATGCTAATCTTGACTTATTATAGCAAACAGTCCCACGGTTCCAACTCGTCTTTTATTACGGTTACATTGAAATTACAATTATGATTGAAACGTTGTGTGACTTGAAAGTTGAACGGAAAAAGGTACGAAGGCTAACGAAAACTAAACGAAAACTGCAATGATGTTGCCGTGAACGCTAAAGCGAAATGCCTCTAGAATAAGCGATGAAACTTACAAAATGATCTAAAAACAAAGGAAACTATGCAGAGAAATCTAACAGAATATGAAATGCGATACCTGAAAAGATAATATGAAAAGAATGTGCAAAACTAAACAATGAACTAAGCACTAGACATATTTGACGTTGGTATGCGGTTGTAACATCACTAGTTACTACCATTACAGTAAGAGGGTGAGAGATTACAGAATCTTAGAGTTGAATCAATAACAGAAAAATTTCCATTCCGAAAAAAACAGCCCACGACACAGATGTAATTTAACCCTGGTTAGTAACGTCTGCGAAGCAGTGCCAGGATCGTTGTTCTGGGCCTGCCAATGGACTCAGCAATTACCGGAAATGCGTTGTGAATTTCCTTTCATTCTGATTAGCAAATTGACAATGGCTTTTTTAACAGGCCAATCGTGGCACGTACTCAAATCCTGGCACACAGAATACAACAAGGATTTTGGTGCTGTTTTGCAGACAGCCTTAACCAGAGTTTAGTTTAATCTGTGGCACAGGCTAGAAAAATTTGAATATCCTGATTCACAACAACAAAAATGTCTCCCAAGTAGGGATGACTGATGGGTTGGGGGGGGGGGGTTGAGGTAAGAAAATACATGTAGTTTGTAGTTTCTCTTTTGGTCCCTAAAAGTAAGCTAAGTGAACATGTTCTACAACATTCAATTTTGTCATTTTTTCAGAACATAGAAACATAATGCCAAATGAGTCAAACCGATGGGATTACTTCAACATCAGCTGAAATTTTCACCAGTTTTTTTTTCTAACAACAAAGTGGCCAGGTCCACTCACCACCAACGCGAGGGAGGGTCTGATCTTTAAAGTTTGAGGAAAGAATACCCTCTTAACCTGGAAAAACATTATATAATATTCCCTTGTTTCCTTTAAGTTATTTTTAGATATCCATTGTTTCCCACATAAAGGAAGTCAAGTTCCCTTTTAGCCTCAAGCTTCCTGGGAGGGTCTCTTGGAATAAATTCTTGTTCTTCACTTCTCGTTATGTAACACGCGATCATTTTAAGGGACGTAACCGTGCCAGAACAAATTTGCTCAATAACATGCTTGTTTCAGATTTTCCATGTGCTTGAATACCTAAAATTTTTCCCAGGAAAATTTAGAAAGCGCATTTAAGAAACATTTCACAGACAAATGTTTGTCAGATTAAAAAGTAATTCAAAGAAGCGATTCTAGGGCAGTTGAGGCTCTTATATTTTGTCATAAGAGTTCTGATCAACGACGATTGATGTGGGCTTTTCACAAGAGTTATTTACAATCGCTGCGATGGTGTGGAAAATCATGAATGTGAATATAATAAAAAAACTAAGTCCAATATTTATATGGATAGACCTATGTTTAGGGAAAAAGTTTACTATTTTTAACTTCTGACCCTATGCGGACTCAACTCTACATAAACAGATCTAGAATCTCAAAGGAACCAAGCTGATCTACAACCTTTCTTGCGACTGTCTGAAATATATTAAACAATTTTTTAAATGCTGATTTAAAGTATTAACAAGGAAGATCAATAATATTTTTCTACGTAATACACAAGTAACGAAAATACAGCTCTTTGGTATGGACTTTCAGCCAAGAGTTCAGAAGAAACAACATGACGTTCAGCGAGGAAGCATACGGGTGTGAATTTTACCATTTTTCATGAAGCTAAGGTTATTATGCAAAGCAGGATGAGCTTATTTACACAAGTTCTCCTTTATTTATACGCTCTCCTATTTAATTTTTTCTTCAAAACATCTCTTTAAAAAATTACCGCAACTTCCAACATTCATGAATCATTGAAAATTATTATCTTAAATCAAAAGTCTAATTCTTCGAACAATTGAGTCAAGTATATCAGCGGAGAGATCAATATTGTGTAAGGAAGGCGATAAAAAAATGGAACATTCAAATACAAGATAACCACGAAATTTATAGACACTATATTTAAGTTTTAGACGTACTTCATTGCAGTGGGTAAAAGGTTAATAGAGCCAGTGAATGCAGAAGTCTTGATTTGATTTATCGGAAGACAGGACGCTACTGGTCGTTGCATGAACACAGTAATGAATTTGAGTGACCATATGCGCTAAAAAACATGAATTGCTCTAATTACGCCGAAACAACATAATTGATACAACAGCTGCACTACTTCTCAACTTGAGAATCGAAGTTGAAAACCAAGTTAATTCTGCGATTATATCGTTTATTTCAACTAAATACAACATAATATATCAAACTCTTAAACGCAAATTGCAACTTAAAAAGCGTTCTCCATTTCCACCGGACGAGTCTTAAGTGGATTCATTTGTTTTAAATAATGCCCATATAATTGCAATCGACACTTTGATCAAGACATATTCTAATGGCAGTTGAAATTTCCGAAATTTATATTGTTCTCTACACGAGCTCACCGTAGGAGCGAGACGCTGAAGCGTGTCCAATAGTAGCTAATAGTGGAGAAGTTAAATCAAAGGTGTAAATTTTAGAATTCTCACCTGCTAGTCCATCTCGCTCGAAAATTACATAATCTCTCCCAGCGCGCTCGAGGTAAAAACCGATTTGAAGTCCTGAACAAGAACGAGTGAAAAACTTAGTGTTAGCAAGAGCGTGGGTATAGATAAGACTTATTCAATAATATTGTGATAAGTAAAGTTAAATGCACTGAAATAAGGGTAATCACGGATTCATTCAGCATATTAGCGACCTACGTGTCTCTTTGATATATGAAGTATGAAAATTCGTCAATTTACAGGAACGTACCTCCAGGCCCAGCGCCAACGACACAGTATTCGTGGTTAATAACTTCCGCTGATGTGAAAGTCGACGAAGACATTTTAACACATACCAATAAAATTGTAGTCACAGCGCTTAAAGAAGATATCATGTTTGCTTTGTGAGAAGAATTACTCGGAGCTGATAAATTGACCAACTGTGAACAGGACTGCCACAACACTTCCGAAGAAAAGAGCAACTACTTCTTCCGTTCGCTACAAGAAATCCAAGCGAAATGGAGTTTGCTTTTATGTTTTATTAACTACTCGCTTCCTGATTGGCTGGTACGTCAAACCACAAACCACTTATCAATCAATACAAAAAGACAATAGAAAGTCACACGATCTCATAATCATCAAATCGTTTTCAATTTTAGAAAAGTAACCAGCATTGCACCCTAAATTTCACACACTATTATGCAAACTAATACAGTGAACAGATCCAAGATTACATCTGGAGATTCGACACAAAAATGATTTTAAAAAAAAATCCATTTTATTCTAACGATCACCCAGCAACACGCTTATAAATGTGCTTGTCCGTCGTATAGGTATACGGGTTCGTTCTTAGGGGTCACGCGTTCCTGCCCCACTATCGTACAGAGGTAGCCTGAGAAAACAGCCGAGACACTTGGCGACGCTACCACTGCTTTCCCCGCCAAATTTGGCAGGGAATTCAGTGGTAGCATCGCTATTTGGAGGGGAAAGCAGTGGTAGCGTCGCCAAATGTCGGCTGTTTTCTCAGGCTATCGTACAGGTGGACGCTTAACATTTAAACTACTATCTAAACGGCCACCATTGGGACGATTGTGCACAGCGAAAACTAAACCCCCTCGAAAACGAAGACTCACTTATTTTCTTGATAACCAGTGTTTGATATGAAAACCAAGACCCGAAAGCGGCTTTTCTTCTTGTTTTTTTTTTTTTTCGAAGAGGCTTGAAAATGTCAAGTTCCGTTTAAAATCTTTCTTCAAAGGAGCCAATTACCAGCTCCTTTTTTTTAAAGGTTTCATAGAGCATAAAATGTTTGTCTTTAAAATCAGGTACTGGATTTATCCCCTTACTTGTGGTCATATATTTGCACTCCCGTTATTCAACTCAAACCAAACGTCCTAGGACCAGTGAGCTACGCATTTTTGGGATTTTTTATATCTATCTATCGCTTCGAAATGTTCGACTTTGTTTTCCCAAAAAAGAAAATTAAGACCAGAAAACTAAGGACCCTAATTTGTATTACCTTTTTTTTAAAAAAAAATATTTTGACAATATCAATTAAAAAACACAAGAAGGTCAGTTTTGTTTCGAGTTATCGGGAGCTTCAAGAAAGCGATGGTTCGAGAAATCAGGATTCTTGGTCACTGCATTCTGGTCTTTGGACTTAGCCACATCGATTCGAGTGAATGCTGAGCCTATACTGCTGATTTAACTTTCCGAAAAAATGAATTCCGTATGCGTC
The DNA here is from genome assembly GCA_038088405.1 of Porites divaricata. Taxonomy (NCBI): domain Eukaryota; kingdom Metazoa; phylum Cnidaria; class Anthozoa; order Scleractinia; family Poritidae; genus Porites; species Porites divaricata. Next base: position 5,114,022 of record JBBMOI010000019.1, on the reverse strand, counting down.
TTAACGTTGTCTCAAGAAAGCGATAAAAAATTAACCGATTGTCACAAAGGACCGTCGAGATAGGAGCAGGTGGTAATTTACCATAGCGAGAGCCCCAAGATTAGCTACATCACCTAGTCCACTAAGAACAATTTTCATTGAAGAGCAGTTTCAGTTAAAAAAAAAAAAAGAAAAACCAGAGTGCATCTAAAGCTCTGATAGAATACGTGAGTTAAAAGTACAAGGCCGCAGTTTCTTTGTTCAGCTAGCTCAGTGTCATACGACGTAAAAATGAAAATGTAACTTTACTCCTAGTGGTTCGTCACGCAATCATTCCTCTCCCCACGAACGTTCGTGGGGAGAGGAATGATTGCGTGACGAACCACTAAGAATGTCTGCGGGGGAGGCTAAAGAGCAGATGGTTTCTCTCGTTTTACTCGTAACGTAAGTTGAAAATTACTATACACAATAAACAGTTGTTGTCTATGCGACTATGTCCCGCTGGCTACAAATACATGATTCTGTCTGCGGGGCCAAAGGAATAATTATCGTTGTTGCGTGAAAGGCCGTATAACTATACAGTAGGAACGGTACGTAAAAGCTGCAGCTTTTTTTTTTTACAAAAATTCATTTATAAAAAAAAAGAACTGAAAACTACAGCTGGCGAATTTAGCTGGCGATGATTCTTAAAGTTGTTTAACCTTTTAAAGGCCTTAATAAAGTATTTTCTAGCATCGCTCTTCCACTTCAAATTGAACGACAATCAAGCATCTGTCGGTCATCTGTAAAAACGAAACTGCAGACTAAAGCTAGGGAATTCAGCAGGCATTCTAAAAGTTGTTTAATCAAATCTTTTCATGGTCTTAATAACAGGTGAACCGCATGTAAACTCGCTTCGCCGGGCTGTTGTTGTACCCTGCTAGCAGAGTCGCTTCCATCTTCCCAAGGAAGGTAATCAAAGAAAACAAGTCGTTCTTGTACGGCGAGGACCGCGCTGGAAACGTCACTTAACGCCCGGCAATTTCGAACTTTCACCTCATTTAATTTGTCAACTGTTGGCGAATTTTCATAGATAAGAGTTGAATTGTTAGGGACGGCATCCAAGTTCAAAAAGAGAAAGGAAAATTTGTCGTCGCGTGTTCAGCGGAAGTCAATGTTCCATCTATATTAAACTACGCCAAACAGCTTCCTGTCGATCTAAAACAACACTTTGTAAAGTGTTTATTTATCTGCAACAAGCATATGTTGATCAGATCTTCTGTTCTATGACGAACTTTGTCTCATAACTCATTTTTAAAGCGATCTGACACGGGATAAACATTGTTTTGAGAAATTTAATAAAGCTCAATCGCGTCCAGTGAATAATTTAACGCTATTTAGTCTATATATTCTGGTACCAGTTTTCTAGTTAGTTGTCGTGGGTTTGAGGATCTGTAGCTTGCAGAACAAGGGTTATCTCGGCGTTTCAACGCTGTTAACGCTTTCACATTCAGGTTAAAAATCAAAGCTTAGGCAAGTCGCCATAAAGTGCGCTATAGTCGTCGTCGACTTCGATTTTGTCGGAAAATATACTCACAAAGAGGCTCAGTCTATGCGCATGCTCCACGGAGATAATACAGTTGTTTTTCACAGTTCAAATATTCAAACGTCTGCTCGCTTATTCACGTCTTGGCTTTGAAAAGTCGTTTTGGCGAAGTCAGATGCAAATGGCCCGCCTGATGTCTGCAGTGTTGAAAAATGCGAAAACTGAAAAAAATAGAGAAAAAATACCCCCAGATTTGCTTACACAGACCTTTTTCGTAGTTGGAAATTGTGTCAAGTGTAATAACAGAAAATCGTTTCAGAGTGTGAGCCCGGCATAAAAAAAAAAATCGGGGATGGTCTTTGCTCGAAGCTGGTCACTCATTCGTAACTGAAGTAAAAAATTGCATTGCTTTCACATATGTCATTGAACCAGGATTATAGAGAATTTTCCTTGGTCCGCGTCAGCGCCAAAAGTCAACTCTAACGTAGTCTGTCCAAGTACAAGTTGTTTCACTTGTTTCGACTAAAATTATTTCAGGCGGGATATGGTGCAGGTTACTCTATAAAAGAGGGATATTTCGAAATTGTCAGATTACACTGTCGGTTTCGCTTAGACTTTGTGAAGAGTTCGGGCTTTCAATTATTTCAGAGCAACAGGAAGTTATTTCGTGTTAACCTACGACAAGGCGTTTTTTGTTTTGTTTTTGTTTTTAAAGAGACATAGGGAGGGCATGACCGCGGGCTAATTTTACGTGGCTTTCACACCATCAAGAGTTCCACTTTATATTTGATTCCTCAAACTCGTGAGAACTTTGTGCTTCCGTTGCTGAGATCAAAGAACCTCTCTTTCTCGGTTTTCACCCGAAAGTAAAATATATCGTTGTTCTTGTTACGTCAGAAGGAAAACGCATTCTTCAACACTCCAGGCAAAGGAGCCATTTTAAGGCTTTCTTATAGTGAAGAACACTACGCGAAGATTACACTCCCGGGTTTTTCACTGTGTTCAAGTCTGATCGCTGCACGTCAGCCATATACTAGTTTTGGCGAAACAAGATACAAATGGCCCAGATGTCTAGAGTGTTGAAGAATACGTTTCTGTCCAGAACAGAGTGGGAACCGTGAAGGGAAGCTTGTTTCTTAACTGAAAATAATATTTGTGCAGCTGTGCAACGAAAGCTCGCCTCTGTCTGAGGAATCGAAAATAAAGTGAAGTCTTAAAACGTGAAACCGACATAAAATAGCTTCCTGGTGCTCTGAAGTAATTTATGAACTCTTCATCAAGTCTAAGCAAGACTGATAGTGTACTCTGTCAATTTTGAAATATTCTTCTTTTATAGACTGAGTCACTCGCACCGGCGGCCAGATAATTCGAAACAAATGAGGCAACTCCTACTTGGACAGTCTACGTTGGGGTCGACTTTTGGCGCTTACGAGAAAAAGGAAAATTCTCTATACAATCCTGGTTCAATGGATACAAGCCATGCACTTTCTTTTACTTCCTGGCTGCGATTAGTCGAGCAGCTTCGCAGAAATTTTGGACTAAGAATCTGAAAAGATTTTCCTTTTCTTACATATTACATAATTTACAACAGTAAGACAAAAACGCCTGTTTATGCAAATCGGAGGTATTTATTTTGTTCTTTTTTTGCGGTTCATTGTATACCAGCAGAAACCCATAAGGGGTTGAAACGCGTAACTCGCGTTCAATGCTCGTAAATTTTCATTTTGACCATATTTGGAAACCCTCGTTGTCGGCCCTTTTTTTGAGCGGGCGCGGGAACGTGGGGTAAATTACGTCACGTCGTTTACGAAGTTGGATTGGTTAGTTATCTTTTCTTCTCGTTCCAAATATGGTACTTGCGAAAACGAATATTCACGAGCATCGAACAAGGCAAACATATGAGAGTTACACGTTTCAACCCCTTATGGGTTTCTGATACCAGTATAAATAACTTATTCGGCCAAAACTATTCACCGCATACTATGGAAAACTCTACAATACATGGCCAAAATCAAGTCCAGTCTGACATTTTTGTGCAAAAAACGAGAAATTGTTTTAACAACAATTGTCAACCGACGCAGGTGAAAAACAAATCCATTCATTAATTCTTTTCATTAAAATCTTATTGTAACAAGTTCCTCACGTTTCTCTCATTGTCATTGTCTGAACACAAGAAAATGGCCAAAATTTTCTCCAGATTTTAATTCTATACCAGTGGTTTGATAAATTGAGTAAATATTTTCTGAAACTGAAAAAATAGCAAAACCACTTTTCAGAACAGGCTACGGTTGACTAGGAGATATGATACATATGTTTATTAACTTTTAAAACTACTAAAAAGGACTCCCCGGCAAATTATAACTTTTCCCAAAGCAAATAAAATGAAGATTCAATAGAATTTTATTCAGACCATAGTTGAAACTCAAAGCTCTTCAGCGGACTACGAAAAAACCGAGCGTGAGTAAACTTCCAGCTGGTGAGCAAACAAGGCTTTTGTATACCTGAAACTACACCGACGCAATGAAGAAATTTTAATTTCGACAGAGGACGCAACCTTAAATACAAGATGATCTTTAATTAAAGACGTATAGACAAGACAATTGGCGATTAAATGGTTTGAGAAACTGGCTTGGAGTAACAAAGAAATGTTTTCCTTTTCACATAAAAGAAAGGCAAACTGATTTCACCAACGCAAAAAGTAAAACAAGGAAAGATATGTTTCGATTTAAAACACTTTAACAACATTGATGTAGCCTGCGAGCAAGCTCTCCGGGGCGCTCTGGCGGCGGGGCGGGATAAGGAAGGAGCAGGGCGGGTAAATGTTGGGAACCTTTATCCGCCCTGGGAAGGAGGGCTTCCAACTACGTCTTCTACGTCTCTAGAATTTGATTATCTGCATCGGAAAAGTCGATGCGAAATGCTGATTTGGGGAGATGACATTTGTAATGAAGGATTACACCTGGCACGTGTTTTTCGATCTTTGTTTCCGCTTCGCGCTGATTGGCGGAAATCTGGCAGCTCAGTCGACGGAGAGTTGGGGAGCCACAGAGGAATAGAGAAGAGAAGTCGTTACGTCACGTTGTCATGGTAGCAAAATTTGTGGATGACAATAAACCGAAAAAGTCACTTAAACTTCACCGATCTTATTTAATTTCATTTAATTTGGCAAATCCCGGCGAAATTTTCTTTGGGACCGTATCTATCGTTATCTTAGAAAATGAAAGCGACAACTTTTGTGTTATGTTCACCTACCCCATAAATCGGGCTCGTGAAATTAGTACGAAATAACGTGATGCACGTGCAAAGTTGTTGTTTGTTAATATAAACATATTATTTTTTGCCGATCTCCTTGCCGTCGCCGTCGTCGTTGGTTTTGTTGTCATCCAGAAATAATGCTAGCATGGTAACGTGACGGACGTCACACGTGGAATTCAAATTCCAGAGACGTAGTTGCAAGCTCTCCTTCCTTTTCCCGCTCCTCCGCCAGAGCGAGCCCCCCCGGAGAGCTTGCTCACAGGCTACAAGTGGCAAGGTCAACACAACACAGCTTGGTTACAAGTGCGTGTTGCCTGGACCGCCCACTGCTAAATATTGTTACGGTTTCAGCACTTTTACCTTCTACAAGAGTCAAATCAGTGGAACAGCCATGAGACGGGTTCTACGGTTTTTCGTCCTTCTTCAAGACATTTTACCGACGGATTTTTTCAGTACCAACTAACGCATGAACTCTCATACAACCACTGGGTCTCAGAGGATGTCATGCAACACGCAAAGTTTTGAACTTTTTTAAAGCTGATTCACATGTCCGTGGAAGTCAACACATGGTTTGTATCACTAATTACGTTTAAAAAATTCGCAAAGCACTCTGGGATAGAGCAGGGCCTGTTTCTCGAAACGCCCGGAAACTTTACTGGCCCGAAGGCAAATTTTAAGATCAAAACCTGTTGAATAGTAGCCCAGTTCCTGGCCCACAAACCAGTCGGTTTTGCATCGTTCACTAATAGTTTCATTGTATTATTTTCAAAATTATTGAAACTTTGATCTTGAATGAAACTGAGCAACACAAAACAGCTTTCCGCGCCCGAAAAGTTACCGGGACTTTCGAGAAACGGGCCTGCACCCATGCATCCTAACCGTGAAGGAAGAAGGCAGAGTGATAGGTGTAAAAAAGCTGTTCGGGCGGATTAAACGTCGCTGGGATCACAAATCATGTAGTAGGGACTTGTTGGCTCTGAAGTTTGAGTATTTTAATCTGTGGTCAACAACAGCCAAAAAAAGAGGGAAGCTTTTAGGTGTTGCTAGCTTACGACGCTTCGTACGCTTCCATCTAGACTTTCTCAAAGTCGTTCGCTTGGTTTTTTGGTCTGGTGTGGTAGGACCCGGGGAGTGTTGGGATGAGGATAGAATGAATTATTAAAGTTAGCAAATTTAAGAACCTCCCCAATCCCAACAAAATTTTGATTCTTTGGCACAACTGTTGGAGCAATTACAATTTTATTAAAACAAGGTCCATCCAGCGCTATCTATCTATAATCAAATATGTAGCTTTGTGGAAGTCGTCCACGCCCTCAAAGATGGCTCTCAGCAATTCAGAATTTTAAAAAGTTTGAACAGACATAAGGCAGTTTTCAAGTAACGTCGTCGTCTTAAGTGTCGGCATTGTAGCTGTTCATCCTTCTTTGAAAAACGGCCTCACAAGGTTCTCCATGTTCGTCGTTATTCTTAAGCCATACATATGAATTCCTTTAATTCTCTCAAAAGAGGCATTTGAATCTGCGGCGGGAATTAAAAGCCCCGTGTATCAAAACTATTATTAGCATTAGATTCGGTACATGCATGTAAAGCCAGGGAGCGGAACCACTATTTTTGTTTAGAAGCTGGAAAGATGCGCTTATCTTTGATCTTGCCACTGAATGATTTTAAATACGGGCACCCTTCGTTGTCTAGGATACCGCCTGGTGTTGATCAAATCCCGGCGTCAAATACCAAGTTACATTCAAGCATACAGTAGTTAATGAAAACTCCATCATATAGACTCTTTATCAGGCCATTTTCGAGTTGCCCGAGCCGAGTTTCAAACCGAGGCAAAGTGCAAAACTATTGATATGAAAATGACCTTTCATTTTCATGCATAAATAAAGCTCGTTTTCACAAGTTTTGCCAACCTCGTTCCCAGGGTTCTCTCCTACCCGTCGAGAGAGAACGTGGGAACGAGGTTGAAGTTTTGCAATTGGCCTCATTTAAAAGTCAGAGTTTTTGGAACTCGAGAAATGGCTTATTTGCAACAACCAACCAGTCTCCTTCTATGTGCCGCACAAAGATGAACTGATTCACTTTGCCAGCTGGCTTTGACGCTGAAACAACCATTCTTTTACGGCTTTTACAAATTATTCATCATCATGTTTGTCGGCACAGTAGTCTAAAATTCCTAGGTAAAAAAGAAACAAAGTAATATATTTATGAACAGAAAATCATGGCTTTCTTACAGTTACTTGTGACTTTTCGGTCGCGGAATAAACAGGGCACAAAACTAAGGCACGCACAACAGACTATATACTTAAGTTTACGTCAAATCCAGGTGATCTGTGACGTCATTGCGGGGGCCTGGGGAAAGAAATTTTAATGCCGTATCCCATAAACCAACGCGCGCACCAATTCAATTCAATAGGACACTTTCGATATATTAAAATTCAGCTTGATGGTGAGGCTTAGAGGACACAAACAAAAGAAATGAATAATCATGTTCGTTCAGTTTCCTTTGTTTGTGTCCTCTAGGCCTCGCTGCCAAGCTGAATTTTAATATGTCGAAAGTGGTCTATTCAATCTGTTCCCGTCAGCTTTGGTTTATGGGATACGGCATTAAAATTTCTTTCCCCAGGCCCCCGCAGTGACGTCACAGATCACCTGGATAGTGCGAACAACCGCTTAGTATAATTATCACAATCACAAAGCAGTTCTAAGAAGAAACCCACTCTAAAAATTCGGGCATTTCAAGCTGCCGCCTTATAACTATAGAATGACCTTCTCCACAAGACGTTAGGAATAAGGATTTAATCAGAGATTTAAGAACGGCTTTAAAAACGCACCTTTTTAGATTAGCTTTTGTTTTTATATGACTAATGTAGAACGCTTTAGTATTTTTAACGTTATAAGACCTATTGGCATTGTTACTATTCTTATTTTTAATATATATAGGAATGATCTATATAATTTTTTGGAACTGTTCTGCGCGAGTCATTCCATTTTCCCGCATGTCTTTTCAATAATAAATCAGTTATATATCAATCATACTTCAGTACAGTCGCCTCGATATAACAATGTAATACCACTTTATTTTACTCCAAAACAGCGACGAAGCGGAGTTAAGTCCTGACTATGTCTTTTGCTATGAACAGGAAAGAAAAACTACAAAATTCTCTGATGGCTTTAATTGTTCCAATTGAGGCATATTTCAAGTCTCCAAAAGTATTTTCCTCTCCGTTTCGTCTTCTCAGTTGTTTATTGCTTCTTCTAAAATGTTTCAGAACCTTCGCTTGTTCAATCTGGAATAACACCAGAATCATCTTCCAAATTGTTCGCCAATCGCCATGCATGTTGGACAAAAAAATGACAAAGTTCTGTGACTCTATTAAGCCGTGTCTGTTGTGTGACAGATCATAGGCCAGATAGGCAACGACCAATCACAGCGCGCGTCTGCAGATGTATACTCGAACTACCACTAACAGCCACTTCTCTACAACGGCCACTTTTTGGAGGACCGTCCATACACTAGTCTGCTACACAACCGTTTTTAGTGTCGTCACGCAATGCTCCTCCCCACTGGGGAGGAACGTTGCGTGACGACACTAAAAACGGCTGTGTAGCAGACTATCCATACACTGACTCGTGTTTAAGCCTCTTTACAACGGTCACCTCTCAACAGAGGTTATTTTCTTCTAATCCCAAGGTGACCGTTGTGGATAGGTTCAACTGTATTTCCGGTTGTCGCTTTTTCACTTTTAGCATCGAGAGAAGCGACGACCGGAAATACGTCTGTCTTCGCGGGCTAACGTAGTTTTCAGTACCATTTAAAATTTTTAAACCTAACGGTAGCCGAGTACATGAAAGCAACATACTTTGAATGATTTTTTTGTACGCATCGGCAGCCGGTGAATCTGGAACTTCGGTTAAAAATGACTTTCCTTCGTCACAGCAGCGGCCTATCCGAGGATCAAGAGGTAATTTGCCCAGAAAAGGAACTTCCATGTCTGATGCCATTTTTTCTGCTCCCCCTGTTGTCGGTGGAAAGATCTGTGATTCTTTCTATGTCAAAAAAAAATTAACACAAGTCATCAAATTTTAGCAAACAGGCAACGCCTTTCAATTCTTTTAAAATTGACCTTCACTGTTCTCGTAGAAGCATATGTCCTCAATTGTTACATTTAAGTTGCTCAAACTAATTGCAGCATGGGAACAACGTGAAATAGTTTCGAGTTCAGCTTCTCAGTAACGCTTATAAGAAATATTCGGCTTGTTTACCTTCGGTAGGGAGAGATATATTTGATGTGGATTATAAACCTCGTAGATCAGCGCTTACTGGGGGCTAAAGCAGCGATGACCGCGAGAACGCGCGAGGGGCCTCTCGCGAGTCTAATTTTCACGATAGAGCGATTTTCGTATGACCTTGAAAAAAGGTTTCGGTAAGTGTTCGTTATTTGTTTCATCAGCCAATGGATGAAAAGATCAAAACATGGCCTCTTCGTTTTCCCGCCAAAGAAACCCTAATATGGAGAAGGCATTGTTTGATTGGCCAATCGTGTTGTAGTATGACGTCAAAGCGAAGTATCGGTTGATTTCTAGAAAGTTCTCGGGCATGAAGTTTTTTCACCTGAGCGTTCGCTTAACCAATGAAAAGCCAGGCGCGTTTGTCTGTCCGTTCGATAAACCAATCAAATCGCTCTATTTCCGTTCGTTTGTTGTTTCTGTTTTGTTCGCGCGCTTTCATTTCAAGGTCATACGAAAATCGCTCTATCCCCATATGAAGCGCTTGCTCGCAAGCTACATTTGCTTTGATTAGCCGGCAACGAAACAACTTCGCACGGGCATTCACGTGCATCTCACTTTTAAGTATATTTCTTCAGTTGTGTAGGAGCTGCTCGTAAGGTCTCTCCTAATTGGTCACTGTAAACAATGACATGTCATTCTTCCCATTGTTTTAGTATTGTTTGGGGTTAGGGAAACGCACCATTGGTGACTTCTCTTCCGAGCAGCTGTTACATGCCCCCTATTTCTTTGCTGTCACTGCACGTTTTACCATGGACGTAAACACAAGACGCGGACAATTTCATTTTTCTAGTTTTCTGAACTTGAATGAGGTCCTCTCTCTGAGCTATGGAATCTAGCCAATAGGGAGCTTACTAAAACTGGGAACGGGAAGGCGGGGAACGAGCACGATGAAAAATAAAAAATAGGGAAAAAACCTAACTTGAACCCTATCCTTACCATTAACTTCATGAGCTAACCGCAGCAGGGTTAGCTCAGTCGGTAGAGCGCTTGACTACAGAGCGGAAGGTCGGGGGTTTGATTCCCGGGGCCGGATCAATACTCAGGGTCTTAAATAACTGAGAAATGAAGGTACTTTCTTTGCCCTGCAAACGGGAAGACCTTCGCGTGGCTCGTATGACCACGTAAAATGGCGGTCCCGTCTCCAGTAGGAGACGTAAAAATGGTGTCCCCATTTGATCTCTTTTCTAGAGATCCAACGTTTACAACTAGCAGGATCTTCGTCCACGGTTTTTGCAGCTAATTTAATCCCCAATTAATACTCTCGTGCTAAATACATTGACACTCAAATAAAGTGCGTTTTTTTTCTTTTCCAATTCTTCAATTTCCCGTTCCCCGCTTCCTCCTCCCCGTTTCCCGTTTCCCGTTCCCCGTTCCTCGTTTTAATTTTGTACGCTGACTGTAATTGTAAAGAGACTCAAGAATAATTGATCTTCGTTAACAAGCTTTAGTATACGAAATCTGTCCCTACGGTCCCGTCCTACCCTGCTAGCAGAGGCTTTTCCCTTGTGTTTCTCAGCGTTGTACTGCCATTCTCTTCGCGGTTTTGGCTGCTCGCGTTTTGTTTTGGTTGTTTCTGTGCCGAGGAAAAGACCTCTGTAGACAGCCGTTTGGGATTCCTGTTGAGCATGCGCGAGATGAAAATGCGGTTACCATGGAATTTCTGGGTCACGTGTCGGTAATACGATGCCGCCGCCGGAGTTTGCTCATGTATTCATGAGTCAATTTTCCCACGGGAAAGACTCGCACTCGCCATGTTGATATAGCGGGCTCACTTTTGCACAGCAAACTAGTACAAAAAAGATGCGCGAGTCGATAAAACCGGTTCCACAACCGGTTTAGCCATGTGATTACCTCCTAGATCTTGGAGGTATCTAATGCGCATGCTCAACAGGAATCCCAAACGGCTGTCTGCAGAGGTCTTTTCTTCGGCACAGAAACAACCAAAACAAAACGCGAGCAGCCAAAACCGCGAAGAGAATGGCAGTACAACGCTGAGAAACACAAGGGAAAAGCCTCTGCTAGCAGGGTAGTCCCGTCCACGCCTATCCGTTATTGTTTGAAAACGGAGATTTTTTCTACGGTTTGGCTTACCGTCCACGCGTATCCGCTGAAGACGGCCAACGAAAAGACAACTGTTCAAAACACTCTCCAGAGTCAGTGGAGATTTTTGAAAACGCCGGCTTGTCCGTTTTCGTGCGGATGGACGAAAACAGAGGTATGATCCCATAAATCATAAAGCGCATGTTATCGTATTTCCATTGTTTAAGAGCTTTCGTGTATGCGTGTCGACGAGGCCTCAAAATAAGGCATCCTCGTCAACCAGCTTTGGTTTAAAAAATCTGTCCCATGGTAGTTATTAAATCGCTGAGCGTTAAAACATATACCTTGCATTTGGGGCAAACGAAACCACTCATATTTTCCACAACTCCGATAACTGGCATCTTTACTTTCTTGCAAAAGTTGATTTCTTTACGCACATCAAGTAGTGACACTTCCTTGAAAAAACAAAACAGTAACACTCGCTCAATAAATAATTTCTTTTTAAGGGAGAGCCAGCACCAGTCAGCGCATGTTGCAAGGGAATTTCATTAGGCAGCAAATAACAGATACATAAATTTCTCCAATATTCAAGGGGACTTATACTTCACAGACTATATTGTACTTGAAGCTCTGTTACTTTCTCATCTTGAACAAATGGGATCATTTTTTTAACTAACGAAAGTGTGTTAAAGTATGTAGATGTTAAAGATAGGACACGTCTGCCAGACCGGAGTAAAGGCACCAGTAGGTTCCAGGACGAGGACAGAAATTATACTTTTTTCGCGTATTCTCAAAAAATATACAAGATCTACTGTACTTTTTTTTTAATTTCACCAGAAAAGTTAGCACAATTATTTTTAAGCCCTCTCCCGATCGAAAAAAGTTTAAAACATCTAACATTTCTCACTAATTAACAATTAGTCGCCTCAGGCGACGTGAATATCGGAGAATAGTCAATGCATAATTACATTGATGATTATTCAAGAAAATAAAATTTTTGATCAATTTCAGACTCCGAAACGTCAACAAATCTGGCTGCCATTTTGAAAACTGCTAGCTTTCAATGTTATAATCACCGCGCGGTGATTATAGCGGGATAAAGCGAAGCTCCTAGCCAATCACAGCGCTCTATTTTCGATTATCATCTGTGTAATTATACTAAAACCCGTTGAATGACGACGGCTTTCGCGTTTTCCCGCCAATAATAACGACAATGCATGCTCGCGCACTTCTTAGCATCGAGAAAATCTTTTCCTCGTAGTCTAGTCCTCAGTTTAGACTCTAAAAGTCTCTAAGAACACAACTATGTCTTTCTTGCTGCTCCAACGAGCGCACTCTCAAACGTTTTCAAGGACATTTCTCCTGTAGTGACCTCAAATCATCTACTTATGTCCATCGCCGCTGGAGTCACGCTCAATTACATGCAGAATTCCTTGCCTGGTCAAACCAAAGTAGTCCGCATGATGTTGAATTCCGCGGTGCAGATTTGTGAGGGAGTTACAACTGTTTCCTACGGAAAGTATACGTGCGACGAAGACCGGAAAGTCGTCCATCAACTAATGTCCAGAGTTGGATACCGCCACACAGTAGATGAGCGTTTAATGGATTTAATAACAGCACTGACCGGCGGTGGTCCCGCGTACGTGTACTTCGTCCTCGACGCCCTCGCGGACGGCGCAGTGCGTGGCGGATTAACACGCGAGGAAGCAGTGCGATCAGTAGCACATACGGCCTCTGGAGCTGCTCAATTGGCTTTGAAAAGTCAAAAACACCTCGGAGAGCTTAAAGACAGAGTATGTACTGCTGGCGGTTCTACTATTGAAGGTATTAACGCTCTTGAAGAACGTGGAGTAAGAGCAGCTTTGATGACAGCGGTGGATGCCGCCACTGTGCGAGGCAAAGAACTTCGTACTGACGTCCAATGAACTCAACGTAAGGTGACAAGATCATTTTAAAACATTTTTTATCTTACAGTGTTCGTTTAATGGAGTACTGAATTGTAGCATATGGACTTATTAGAATCTACTCGGTTAATTAACAAGGATAGTCAAACTTGCTCTTCATTCCAGCAGGGTCTATTCTGGTGTGCCTGTGCAAGCACAGGGAATGCAGACTTTGGGTACGCTGTTGCATTTTTAAGAAACCCCAGCTTTGCAGACCAGGGAAAAAAGTTAACCCTCTATTGTCTTATCCATATCTCTCTTCTTTTGCTTTAGATCCTTTTGAAATACTATTTACAAGTTTGCAATTTCGAGTTTTACTCCTTTTAGTTTACAGTGGAACTTGAAACTCTTAGGCCTAAGCCAAACATCAAACTTTTCAAGGGACGAAGCAAACTCTAATTTGGGTGGACTCCTAGCCCGTGCGCGTGGTTTGATAAAGAAAAAAAACCTCTAGCACCCAGGGTATCTGGTGCACTGTTTGAATTTTAATAAATTTCGTAACACAGCTCCTTTGAACTGGTGATCAACCTAAAACATGGCGAGGATGAACAGTTTATTTTGTGCAATGTCAATGATTTTCTTTGATTCTTACCTGTGGTGTGGTAATGATAATAGCTCCATCTACATGAGTATTACTCAAGTACTGAACAACTGACAGATGCTCATCAGAAGTTCCAGGTGGTGTGTCCACAACAAGATAGTCTACATCACCCCAGTCAACATCACGTAAAAACTGCTTGATTAAACCTACAATATGGACAAAAAGCAAACTTCCTTTTTCTTGGGCAAAACATGAAAATTACAGAGTTGTGCCTCTCTCCTCCACAGTGGCCTTTTGGTGTTGTAGGGAGACTGGGGAGAAAGAAAAAGAGACCACGCGCGTTCCCCGCGCACTTTCTATTTTTTGATTATTGCTATTTTTATAGGGTTGTGCTCTGGCAGTGCCCCAGTGGCCCTTGGTGCCTTGCTTTTGCTCTTGGGTGACAAAGACTATGAAATTTCAGTTTATGCACAGAAATCGTATGCTAGGCACCACTGATTTCAAAGGTTAGAGCATTCGGCTCCCTTTTCTTAGAGCACAGCCTTAGAATATTAGCATCCCACATGGGCCCTCCTACTAATGCTTAACTAAAAAAATCTGGAAGGAACTGCACTCAAGTTTTTTAAAGAAGTTTGGGCTGCTCAAAGTGAGTTTACTTATGATAAATTCATTTATATTAGTTCATGCATTTCAATTAATACACCTTTCAATCATGAATAAATTCAAAAACCCAACCACTGGAAGGTTTTTCATTAACAACAATGATCACGAGCAGATTTTACGTGCAAACAAAGATTTTTTGTCAAACAAGGTAGGAAGCAAGCTACAGTGTTGGCTTATTTGATTTTAAAATGCAGGCAGCAGAGAGTTATGAACAGCAGTAAATATGAAATAATCATGAAATAATCAATATGGAGGCAAGAATTTGTTTTTCTTATGAACTTTTCATCACTCACTCTTTCAACATTGATTGCAATTTGTTGGTCAGTGATCTGCTGTGGAAATCAACATCATTTCATGGATTGTATTAAAATACACAAAAAAAATTTCATGGATTGTACACAACCTGAAAGTTAAAACAGCTTGGACAAAATTTTTTTGGACCCATCATGCCAAATTCCAGCAATCCAGATTACAAGAAAACTTACAACTGAATTTCAATAGACTTTTAAATAACACAAAGTTAAAAATCTTTGTTAGTCAACCATTGATTTGTTTAAAATACTTGCCTGGATGGCCTCAATCAAGTCACTACAAAAAAAGATGTCTCTTACCATTTTTCTTTGGTCCCCTCCAAATGACAGCATCACTAGGACTGGCTAACAAGAAACCCACAGACATCACGCCAAGATTGTCCTCAACATACTTAGGAAAATAAGAAGAGAGTAACGAAGTCATAATAGCAGAGCTCTCATGTGCATGAAATTTTGGTTGTGACAAAATCTGTCCATCTGTATGTCCACCTATTCATGTTAGTGGATGTGAAATGTCACACTTACAATCTGTGTTTCACTTGATATTGGACATCCATGTTATGGTCAATTTGCAGCTGTCAAAATAAGGTATCAGCTGACCAGCATCACATAACTACATCACGGACTGAGGTGCACAACTCACTGAGGTGATTACAAAGGGTTTTTTTTAAGTTCTCTGCTGACCAGTTATGAGTTTTCAATTTCTTAGGAGGAATTCAATTTACTTCTTAATTAAGGAAAAGTTGAATTACTTCAGAATCACCTTTCTTAAAGGGTACTATGAGAGCTTCCCTTTTGGCCTTGGCTAAGTCTATATATTAGCTCCAACAGACAACAAGACAAACTAAGACTTTTCTTTGCATAAAACCATACATTCTCTTAATGTGTTAGCTGGATTACAAGCTACTGTTCTGTCACAAAATGTCAGCTGTTTTTTCAGGCCACATCCTATCCCAATATTCTCACACAGTTGAGGCCATTATGACAAATCCAACACTGACTCATATCTATTAGTTCCTGAAGAGTATTAACTGTTCAAAAGGTGTTAAAGTCAAACATGTATGAATTCTTACCACAGGTGACCACCCTGAACCACTTTGATGTACCTGGGCAAAAAAATAGCCAAAAGGGATCATTGCTCAGCAAATTTTCTGTGTGATGATAATGTTACAAACTTCAATAATACAGCACCAAGTGAGAAGCTTTATCAGACACAGTAAGGTCAGGGGGGTCTAAAACTGCCCAGTAAAGACATGCACTTCCATTACATGTTCTCATGTTTCTTAAATCACTTCTGCCCATCACATCTCAGTGACAGATCCAAAAATCTTTCAAAAGCCTGAAAACTGTTGTCATTATTTAACCCATTGCCTACCAGAGCCAAATACACCCAGCAACCGGTAGCCATTTCTCAATGGCTGGAGTTTATTTAAGACAACTTGAATGACCAGGCTGTTGGTGATTTCATATGTCTGAGGACATATAATATTATATAGAGCCTTGGTCATTGAGTGACCTCACACAGGACGTATATATATGTCTTTGGTAGGCAAGGGGTTAAGGCTAATAATTCCCACCCTTCTGGCTATCAGCTTTCACAAGAGACAATTAACAAATTTCTCATGGCAATACTGGTGAAGCATACAAGTATTATAAAGAGTCAATGCTCCCTACCCCATTGGGGTTATTCCCGAGCAATCAGGTGAAGGTTGTATGTTGATTCTTCTGTGCCTTTAAGATAACATTAACTTCTAAGGCATTGAGTATTCTTATTGTCTGACGAGTGTACAATCAGAAGACGGGTGAGAACCACACGGACCACCCCCCCCCCCTCCAAACTGCCTAAGATCCACCACAGTACCCTGAAGTGAAAACCTTACCTGCTCCCCTTCAAGTCCCATAACTTTGGGAATAGATGGACCACAAATATCAACATCTAAAACTGCTATCTGAAACATAAAGTAGCAATGCATTGCATATTTTACTTATTAGAGCTTCTAATACTGCAGTGGCGGATCCAGACCTTCAGTTAGGGGGGGCAGTCATCCAGACCCTGAGATAAGGGGGGGAGGGGAGGCTGGTCTCCCAAAAAAAATTTTTCGGCTCTTTGGGCCTCATTTTGGTTGAAAAATACGGGGGGGGCGGGTGGGCTCCCCGGGCCCCCCTGGATCCGCCACTGTACTGCTATCAATATAAAACTAGAGGTCATGCACAAAAATTGCAGAACTAACAAGATGAAAACCTGACCTTTGTCAGTTTCTTCACAATTTCTTCTCCAAATTTTGCTTTGTTTTGCCTCATTTAAGGGCTACAACAAAACAATCTTAAGCTCTGCTAACATGTAACCTGACCATTCAAAATGGAAGGCCCTTGGCATCAACTAAAGCATAAAAGCTTCTAAAAAAGAAAATATTCATTACCTGCTTACTGTCATCAGCAGCAAGGCCATGTGCTAGATGAGCTGTAAATGTACTTTTACCAACACCTCCCTTACCAGACAATACCAGGATCTTATGTTTAACTGAAGACATTCTTTCCTTTACTTCTTGCACAGCTAAAAGTGATGGAAACTCTTTTAATCACAATGATATCTCAGTGACAGCAAGGAAAAAACTATTCATCTACGACCAGTCACGAATAATGAGTCAAGATCGCTTGGAACCTCTGCATGGATGCTGTGTTTTATTTTTGTTTATTTATTTTTTTCATCAAGTATATAATATAATCTTAAGAATGGTTCTATCGAAGCCAAGTATAGAGTTTTGATGCAATTTAAGGAGTAATAACTGCCTGATTTTCAAACACTATAACTTAATTAAATGGTGTAAAATGTGTAAACAACATTTATTAAAGAAGGAATCATATGGTCAAGTTTCAGTGTTTAGCTCAGTAGAAAGAAAGGCTACAATCCAATTGCCAGTCCATTCAATGTGTTGAACTTACAGGTTAGTGTGGATTTGGGAAAAATATCATAACTAACCCCCTGCAAGTCAAGGAGAAAATCTCTTGTTAGGCATGGTGCTGTCACGTGCAATGCTACAGATTTGGTATGCACAGAAAGAGTTTAAACAAAAGGTTTGGGCATGCACTTGCCATACTATACAGACTGGGTCATGGTATGGTCTCAGTGTCTGCAAGTACTTCTGCACGGACAAAGAAAATTCCATCATTACAATCATAAAAACAAATCTTAATGTCTGTGCCTCATGTAAGACTTTGTATATGCTGAGCCACAAACAGCCATGTCATAATTTGGGGATTCATGTTTATCAGGGGAGGGGTGGTGGGTCTTTGATATTGGGGGGAGGGGGGGTTAGATTTTAGACCTCCAGTAGTCCATGAGCTACAGAGACAGTCTTGTCAACTCTCCCAGATAATCCGGGAGACCCCAGTTTTGGACCGTATCTCCCAGTCTCCAGATTAGAATATGAAATCTCCTGGATAATCGCTAAATTTTGCCATTTCTTGTAGAGTTGACTTTCCGGCAATGAAATTTCAAATATTTTGCGTTGTTTGAGCTATTTTTGTACTGTTAACATCAAACGTTTCCTCATAAACTCCAGTATGCCACTGTAATATAAGCAATAATGTGGTTGATGGGCAGTAAACCAATCAAGTTAAATGTTACAATGCCAATAACATCTTTTTCATGAGTTTTGCGTCATCGCAAATTTGTGGCGATCGGAGTCAACAGGTATTTTTTGTATGTTATGACCTAGCCTGTAAACAGGCTCTCTGTTTGGGGAAAAAAATGGCCTGTTCCACAGGCTAGTTATGACGTCATCTATAATCCCTTTGAGGTCAATTCTCAATAATTTGAAATCGTGGGGAGTTGACAGCCTTACAGAGGTTTGCATTCTGTGTTTATAATGTCTGAATCTTTGTGGAATTCTACATGACTTAAACATCAAATTAAAGGTCAGAACTGATTTTCTGACAACAAATTACCTGGATCAGGTCCAATTGGCTTGCTGGAGGCACAGATATTTTGGTTTGGACAGCCTTGGCATGCAGCACTCTTTCCGGCCTGTTCGCTTCCCGTTCCTGGACAGTCTGTCAGTTTTGTAAAATTATACTCATGTTTTCATAGAACCCCATATCGCAGGTCACTATTATCTTTCATTATCTAATGTAAGTCAAGAATAATTTTCTTACGTTCAGGAGCATTTTCCGGCACGTCCGCCATGATTGTTACTTGAGTCTGCGATCATTCTCGTCCCCAGAGCCCGTCGTTTCTAAGCCGAGTGGCTCTGGGGACGAGAATGCACTTGCGCATGCTCATTAGCGAAAGAGAAACATGGCGGAAGAGGGCTCTGGTAATTTTTTTGTTGTTTTCGTGGAATTTTTTATGACTATTGAAACAACTAAGATTTCGTTTTCTTTTATGATTTACAAGGGTAGTTATAGCTTTTGTCCCCATTTTAGTCGTAGACACAGAAGATAAATTTGAGGGTGAGGCTAAGGATGATCAAGTACTCGGGTTGAAGGACACTTGTCGGTCAAAGTGTTGTCCAGAAAATGTTGATGTCGTCAACGATAGCGAGGACTCAAATGAGAAATCAAAAGAGGATTTTAGTGTGGAGGAAAAAGAAAAAGATACGACGGAAGAGGAGCAGGCGTGCTGCAGTAGAGAGACTGCAAGTTTTCGAGTGGTTTGGAACAAAAAAAACTACGAGGTTAATTTCCCTGTTGATGAAACAGCTGATAGCCTCAAGCAGCATATAGAAAATCTCACAGGTTCGTTATTGTCAGGTTTTGATTAGTGAACTCTTGAAGTAAGTGTTTAGTTCTCTACTGAATATCTCACTATAGCCTTGAAAGTTATTTTTATTCAGAAAGAAAAGACTGCTGTTACAGTCAATGCACGTGACAACTACTCAGCCCCCACCATGTCTCGTTCATACATATTATTACAACAGTTTCGTTTACATCAGAACAAGGAATTTTATTCAAAGTTTGTTTGCACATTTGAATATCAGCATTAATTTGAATCACCATGTCCAACTTTGCAAAATTAACATGGTGACATTGGAGGGTGATGATAAAAATCCTTGTTAGGTAAAAGCTGCTATACAATGTTCAAAGTAGACCCAAATGTTGACAAATTACTGCATCCCGCACTGTTGGAAATACTGCAATATCACAATTCAAGATTAGGGTTACCAAAAGACTACAACTGTGAAATGAATAATATTAATTACACTATTATTTGTTCATATATTCATTATTGATTCCGAAAACTTATGTCTTCCCTTATAAGAGAAATTGAAGTGAGAGAGAAAAATACAATATTCCAGTCACCTCAAAATTAACTCTCTAATTTATTTCCTATTTTCTTTTCCTCCTTGGTACTGTTTAAGTTGTATCCCATATAACTTTTGCATTAAGCAGTTCACATGACTGTGAGCTGCTAAGGGCTAGTTTCCCTGAAATAAAAGGTATGGTTTGATTTTTACAACACTAAGAATCTTTTTGCTGACCCTTATTTCACCAAACATTTCTAATAATAATTATTAGAAATGTTTGGTGAAATGAAAAATAATATTATTAAGAAGTAAATATTTGCTACTTAATAGGTCTCCCAGTATCAATGCAAAAGCTGATGTACAAAGGTAATCTGCTCTCTTGTTATAAATAATATTATGTGATATTATACCCATTGTTATGTGATAACATTTTATTTAATGATTTCATTACATAATTATTAATGTTGTGCCAAAGTTTGAATAATTTGACACTAGATGTAATTGCTCACTTGTCAGGTATGATTGTTAATGTTTTGACTCATATCTTGCTTGATCTTATCTGTTTATTGGATTTTTGTCATTTGTAATATTTACTGCCACTGATCAAATTTTTACTCTATCGCTGTCTTAACCTGTATTTTTGGCACAGATGGATAGATGGTATATGATCTATGAGATTCCTGACAACCTTAAATGAAAAGAAATGTCAGTACCCTGTTCCTTTTTACCTTAAAAATTACAAACACTCTACAAAGGATAATACCAACAAAAGGTGAATGCACCATCTGTACACACAGGCAATCTCAACATTTTACTCCATATCCCACTTGTCTGAAAAAAGGAAGTACATCTGTTATGCCTTTTGGGTTATGGGTAACATGTGTTATTCGGATCATTCAGGTTAAATAACAATATTATTTTAAAAGTAGGTTGAGTTTGATCGTCCGGGTGAACCTAGTCCTGAATAGGACTGTTGTTGTTGACATTGACTGACGTTTCGACAACCTGTGCGGTCAACCCTCGAAGCTGCGACCACTTTAGGCGCCATGGCAACTAAAATTTTGGTACTGGCGACTTGATTCGGAAAATAGTCGCCAAGTTGGCGACCAGAGAAAAACTGAAGAAACGAAAAAGATGATCAATTGTCTGAATTGTACTGAAATGATTAAGGTCCTCTGCTGATATCCCAGAGGGGGGAGATTAGAAGATCTCGTCGATATTCATTCAAACGAACGCTTACTTCGCTAAGATTTCTACTAAAATATTGTTCTGCTCCACTGAGCACAGGTCCGTTGCCTAGCACGTGACAAATTTTTAACCTTGTTACGCGTGACAAGCAGCACGCAATCGATTTGTTTTTCATAATTTTCTCTGGGAAACTGCGTGTGCGGCTAGACTGGGAAGACTACAACCGAAATAAATATATATTTTGGGGGGTTAAAATAAATGGTAAAGCAGAAAGTTTAAGTCGGCATGGAACATTTTGAGATAAATTTGAGTAACATGAAATGTTGAATCGTTTTTTATATATAAAATAAAAAGCGACCATTTGCAGACCAACACAACATCATCATCAGACGAACCTAAACTTTGCGAAAAACAATTGTCTTAAACGTCTTATTTTTAACCAAAAGTAAAGCAACAGCGGTATTTTTGTTTGGGTTTTTTTGGCTGATAGAAAACTATAGGGTTGATTTATAGATCACGCCGTCTTTTCCGGCTCCGTCGTTGAGGCAATTTTTGTTTCATAGGACAGATGTAAATAAATTCTCAATGTGCGGTTTCTTTACTAAAATACTGAAACAAGACTAGCTTTAAACCAGTTTTAGCTCAACATTTTGTTAGTTTTGTACGTCCTGGTACTTTTCGCCAGTGTTAAAGAGAATGTTTATGATAAAATATGAGACACCAGGAGACACGGTCACAGTGCTTACGCAATTAATTTTCGCGTGCACGATTTCAAACATGTTACACTCCTGTCGGCCGTTTTCCTGCAGTATGTCTAGCGAAATACGGTAAATGCCGTTTAGCAACATTGTCTTGGCTGAACAATACCATTTTTAAGCCCAAATTAATTATTAACCAATTATTAAAACTTTATTGTTAACATATATTTTGGCGCCTAAAAAAATCCTTTGGCGACTAAACCTAAAGAGTTGGTCGCCAAATGGCCACCAAAAGAAAAATTTAACTTCGAGGGTTGGCGGTAGTCATCTTCAGAGTCAAAGTGAGTTGTATCACGTCAGTAGA
Organism: Porites divaricata; assembly: GCA_038088405.1. Taxonomy (NCBI): domain Eukaryota; kingdom Metazoa; phylum Cnidaria; class Anthozoa; order Scleractinia; family Poritidae; genus Porites; species Porites divaricata. Next base: position 5,091,979 of record JBBMOI010000019.1, on the reverse strand, counting down.
TGGTATTATATACTCTGGTTATTGATCTGATTGGTCAATAAAGTCAAGATGTTATTGGTCGTCTGTCAGTTAAGTCGTGGTGTTATTGGCTATGAAGACTCGTAATCAGTAATTGGTGCGTTTCGATCCATCTATTGTCACACTTAAGCAGTCGTCTATTGTTAGTCAAATTGTCAGTTCTCCAGTTGATCTCTCGTAGTTAGTTTCGCTTCATCTCGTCAATAAGTCGTTTGTACGGCGCTGGTAACTGTTGGCTACGATTCAGTGGCGTTTGTTCTAAGTTAGTGAACCAGCTTTCCAAAGTAAGGCATTGATGGTAGTCTGTAGAATACGTTATACATGTCGCAGAGTCCCAGTCAATTTGATGTTTCGTCTGTAAATGATGCTCAGCAATGTGATTGTTGACGTCTCCATTCCTCGTTGCTCGTTTGTGTTCAGTCAGTCGCGTGCTAAGGTTTCTGCCGGTTTAACCACTGAATCGTAGCCAACAGTTACCAGCGCCGTACAAACAACTTATTGACGAGATGAAGCGAAACTAACTACGGGAGATCGACTGGAGAACTGACAATTTGACTAACAATAGACGACTGCTAAAAGTGTGACAATAGACGGATCGAAACGCACCAATTACTGATTACGAGTCTTCATAGCCAATAACACCACGGCTTAACTGACAGACAACCAATAACATCTTGACTTTATTGACCAATCAGATCAATAACCAGAGTATATAATACCATCTACTGACGTGATACAACTCACTTTGACTCTGAAGATGACTACCGCACAGGTTGTCGAAACGTCAGTCACTGTCAACAACAACAGTCCTATTCAGGACTACGTTCACCCGGACGATCAAACTCAACCTACTTTTGAAATGACTCCCGGGTTCAAGCCTTTCACAGTTTAATATTATTTTATTACAGTAAGCAACGAAAATTGTGTCCCATTATGTCCAGGGCTAGTGGATTTTGCTATTGGGCTGGTGAATTTTGTTTGGGGGGAAATCAAATTATAGAAGAAGTGTAATCAATCCTGATCATCAAAATTTTATTTCTGGCAAGTTAAAATCATTGACTCTTGCACTAGTTCATGCTAGCTACAGCTTGCCCAAATGGCAAGCTATAAAACTGACTTTCTTTGTACCCTGTACTAACAATATTATTATCATGTGAAGATTGTAATCATGGTAAAGAAAACCATATCACCAGCAGGAATTGAAAATACAATAATAAAATTGTGACTCTTATAATAATCACACTTCTTCTTCAACAAAGACCAGTAGAATAACATTATTTTATTGTCACATAATTATAAAGGATTGAAAAAATTGACAAAGATATGTGTATCCTGCAGGACTTGTCAAGGATGGTAGTAAAACATTGAGAGAGTTAAACGTTACAAATGGAGTGAAAATGATGGTTGTAGGCTCAACGATGAATGATGTGATGAAAGTTACTCCTCCTCCCCCAGGGGCTTTGAAAGAAGAAAAAATTGCTTCAGGTAGGGAACATCTACATGTAACACATAACCAATTCTCAGCTTGGTCCTCCTTTAATATCTTTCTGTCAAAGGAAGTCAAGCATAGCCCATTGGACTTTATCAATGAATTGATTATTTAAAAAACAAGCTATTATGCTAATATAGAATTCATTTTACACTGTGAAATGTGCAGTAATTCATTGTGATGCCAGCTCAGTTTTCTTGTATTTGATGTAAACATTTTCCTCTCTTAGAGTAATTATTCTGTAGTGTGTTATCTCTACTAAATTTAATGGTCCAGATAAGAAGGAAAGAACCAAATGCAATTATCACGTCAGAATGCAAAAAGGTGCTAACTTTACTGTTGTCTCTACTACACTTCTGATTGGTTTAAACATTAAATTTTACGAAATCTTTGCAAAGGAGCATGTATATTAGTCCTTGTTTTCTAACCACCATCCTTATAACAAAATCTTGTCTGAGTCTAAGTAACACAGAAATCCTACATGAGAAACATGCAAAATAATGGAAACTTTTACTTGGCCATTTTTTGCAACTCTTATTATTCGTTGAAATCTATTAACACACTCAAAATACTCTTTTAAAATGGAGGTTAAATGTATTTTGTTCGTAAACTGCCTTTTCGCAGTTTTATGCATTCTCTGTGTGAAAATGAAAATATTCCTATGTTAGGAAGGTGGATTGTGCCATAACAAAAGAAATCATTACTTAAATGGAAATTTTTTTAACAAAAACGAAGCTTTTGTCCCAGAAAAATATGTCTTTTTGCCCAATTTTATTTTTAAACTCACTAGACCTTGTTGAGATCTACCAAAGAGGGCATCATCCTTAATTATATTATTATCCTTGTCTTCGGGAAATTTTAAGTTTGATTTTGTTTTCTTCTGTCTTGCAGCTTCTTCAAAGGAACCTCTTTGTAAACAAAAGGTTTTTATTTTCCTTTATCAATACCTTTGCTTTCTTTTTGGTTGTTTGGTAACATAGTTCTAACTCCAAGAAATACACTAAGAAATTATTTTCTTTTTTCCATTTTTAGATGCATAAAAAAGTATTAGATAAAGGAATTCCAGATGACGTCATGCCAGGAATAAAGAACAAAAAGGTATTTTCCTCAAAAAAAATTGTGACAAACATTCATATAATACATGCCTCCCTTTTTGCTTTCCAAATTTCGGGAGAATTGCAGTAGAATCCCAGTTTTTAGAGCCTTGTAGGGAAAGGGAGTTAGTTTGAGTAATCAGAAAGATCGAAGGCTTGAGTGTAGAATTGTATTGTTTGACTGGGAGAAGGAAGTTAGTTTAAGGTTCCAGAAGCTTTCCAGACTTGCTGTTTGCCCTTGTGTGGCCATAGAAAAAAGCAGAAAAAATCACTCTGAGGTGCTAGTCATATCCAATACGGTTTACGGTCGTTTCGCCAACGTCCCGTTCGCTAACTTCTGAAGTCGTTTCGTGTACGTGTTGGGTCAGTTCTCTAACTGCTTTCGCCTGATCAGTGGCTAAAGTAACGAAGTATACACATGCAAAACGACTCGTAGGCAAAACGACCGGTCACCTCTAATACTGCCGCACCCTTACGGACCGTTAATAGCAGTTTACGGATCGTAAAGTCCGTAAAAACCGTCACCAATACTAACAGTCCGTATTCCCAGCACATACGAAGTGTGCATCTCATTATTACACCAGGGCACAGCGTGTTACGGTTCGTACGATCCTTGCGATCCGTGTGATGTGTACGGATCGTAACGCGGTCCGTATCCTTTTCCGATACGGATCGTAAATTCCTCGAAGTCACCCTAAAACCCCACCAGAATAGATCCATCCACGGCATTTTCCAAGTTTGTAGAAAGACCAGTAAGCAAATTTCTATCGGCCCCTCTGGAAAAAGAGTGCTTTAAAATTAGGAATCTTGCCAAGTTTAAAGGAAATACGCCCAAAGCGAGCTAAGATATTGCTCCACAAAGTCGCAGAATTTTCAGCACAGATGTTTGTATGTTGGAAGGCACAAACTTGCGCCCCATTATACAAATGTCTTTGAAATTCCGCGAATTTGCGGAGTTATATCTTCGCTAGTTTTGAACAAACCACTTTCAAACTGATTTAAAGGCATTATTTTAAGCCGTGTTGACCGGCGGATTTTCGCTAACTGGTTCCAGTCAACAGTTGGAAAAACCGGGGAGGGATCTATTTCATCTTTATCAACGCTGCCCTCAACCAGCAATATCCCGTATTAATAAACTAAAGGGGAATTAAAACTGCCAGAATACTTGCTTTTTGCGTAACACCTTTTAAAAATCCTGTTGTAAAATATTGAAAAACTACATGGTATTAAGCAAAAGCCCTCAGCGCCTAGCAGAAGTTGCTTACCTCATACATGTCAGGTGAAATGCAGTTTATTTACAGGAAAAGTTACCAGATATTCCAGTCGCTGGGATGTATAACAAATATGGTGGAAAAGTCAGGTTGACCTTCAAACTCCAGTTGGATCAACTTTGGATTGGAACGAAAGGTTTGTTGCACATCTATCTTAAAGTAGGATCTTACTTTCAGCTTTCGGCCATAAGACACAGTGTCCCCTCAGTAATAAGCAGCGTAAAAAGCAACGAGCACGCTGACGTCCCGGACGTCATGAACACAGTAGCAGCCGGCAGTTCAATATCTCGCTTGATGGAACGCTTCTGTCTCACACAACGAATCTGAATGGCTTTGTTTTTTAACTCCCGTTGTACGAATTTGTCGAGTTAGAGCAGTGAAAGACAGAAACCTCCGGTTACCATTTTTGACGTCCGGGACTTCAACGTTCTCGTCTCTATTAACCCCTTCACCATCCGTAACCGTACTTTTAGATCCATGTCGCTTGTACGACATGTCAGGTCATCAGTTTTAACGGTCATAGGTATATTTTTAATAACTAATGTGTGAAGGGGGAAGAGGCCTTATAAACAATACTTGAATAATCACCATTCAGTGAAACAGGGCACAGAAAAACGCAAAAAAGAAACATAAAGTTGACCAGAAAATTCTCGGACCTATGAAGGTCTCAGAAATCTTTATTTTTATTTTAATCATCCGCACGAGCGCTAGAATTCGCTCGGCTTTTACATCGCCCAATCCACAACCTCTCGATGCTGTCCACAATATTCCACTGTTCATTAGCCTGTCCACAGACGTTTTCTTTTTTTCCCGAGAATTCGGCAGTGCTTTCACTCACGCTCGAGAACGAGCGCGGAGCGCGAAGAAGAAGAAGAAGAAGAATACTTTATTTAGGCACGTGTCGCTTAGCAGCTAAAAAGCTCGTTAAAACGCGAACGTGAAAACAAAATTTACATTAAATGAAATAACTAAATACAATATAAATCTAACAAATAAATATAAAAACTCTACAGATATATACATATACATAAATATTATAAATTCAAAGATATTTTAAAATGATTTGTAAAATGCTATGGAATAGCCCCCCTCCAAGGGAGAGCCCAACCCAGCCGACAACAATGCGCGAAGCTAAACACGTCACGTTAAACACGAATGCAACGCGCGAGGGAAAAATCATAATTTTCTCCTCTCCCCACCCACACCCCCTTGCGTTTGCGGTTTTTATTTTCATATGCGCGCTCGACGATCTGTAAGAAAAAACAGAGGGTCTCTGAGCACGCCAGGCTAATTGTTCATTTAAACAAGTTCAAGGGCTTTCAACGTGTTCTTACCAGGTGATCTGTGACGTCACTGCGGGGGCCTGGGGAAAGAAATTTTAATGCCGTGTCCCATAAACCAAAGCTGACGGGAACAGATTGAATTGAATTGAATTGGTGCGCGCGTTGGTTTATGGGATACGGCATTAAAATTTCTTTCCTCAGGCCCCCGCAACGACGTCACAGATCACCTAGTACATGTTTATGTTTTAAATCTTACTTAGCTGTAAACTGCGCTGCATGCTGGTCGCACTGCTATAGAGGAGTCTGAATTTTATCAATTGTTTGCAGAACGAACGGAAAAAATACCAATGGGGTCAATAAAAAATGTCATCTCCGAACCAATTGAAAGCCATGAGGAGTATCATATTATGGTAAGCTTAAAGTCGGCTTTATAGGGTGTCAAGTTCATTTTTCTTAATTTTAGCTTGTTTTCCCGGGGGGGTACTTTAGGAAGTTTTGGGTGGGGATGTGCCGCTGGGACCCTGGAACCCTTAGCCTACACCAGAGCTCGTTCAAGTGAATTTTGCTACCTCTATACTAGACTAAACTCCCAAATTCCCCCCTGTCCCAGAGTAGCTGTTTTCCAGAAACTTCTGAGGTCACAGACACAGTCCAGCCAAAACAAAACTGATTTGATTTTTTCATATTTTTGAGTGGCAATTCCCGGTTTTCCTAGTCTAACAGTCTAGACTAAAATCTTCAACCAATTGATCAGTTTCCTGGAAAATGATACCCTATTCTAGACCTAAACTCTCTGATTTATATACCCCGTCCCAGAGTAAACTGCTTGAAAACCATACCCTTCACAGCAGCACATACCTATATAGCCCATATATGGCAGTACCCCCCGGGCTTGTGTTACTGTATTGTCCTGTGGCACCACTGAAACTGAAAAAGCTAAAGAACGTTTTAAGGGGCTTACATTTGCACCAGACCAGTGCGAAAGCGGTCGGAATTTAGTATAACCAATTTAGGTGGACTGTTCTCCGATTAAGCTCTACAGATTTCCCCCGATTTTACCATTCTGCGATGTAAACTTGTATTTACGACGTCTCCGATTGTACGATTCTTCTCTTTTTAGTGTGGTATTGTCCAACGATTCTCCGATTTTTTCTTGAAGCGCGCGAAATATTACATTTGTCACAAGCTTGTTTCGCTTTCTGGCATAAAGAAGGAGAAATATTACATGAAAAGCGCGCTTGTTTCGCTTCATGGCTGGAAGAACGAGGAATATTCCTATTTTGGCGCGCTTGTTTTGCTTTATGGCTTAAAAAGCAAGGAGTATAAATGTTTGCAGCGATCTTTTTCTCAAGAATGGTAGTCGTAAAACGAATGAAATTGAAAAAAGATGTAGAATCGAAACAATCGGGCAAGAGTCGGAGAATCGTAAAACGAAATTTGAGAATCGGAAGAATCGCAGAATGGCAACTGAATTATGGATCACGACTATTGTTATACTATTCTCCGCGATTTAGCACTTATCGCACTCTCCTGAATTGCACCAGCACAGTTTGGGGTTAAACGCTGAATTGATTGTTATGTGTTGCAGGCTATTCAACTGGGGCCAACAGAAGCATCTCGATATTGGATTTATTGGGTACCTGCGCAGTACGTGGATGCTATAAAGGACACTATTCTAGGAAAATGGCAACCCTTCTAGACTGAAAACAGTCGCGTAAATAGTGCCATTCGACATGATATATGATGACTTACAGTCAACTACACAAAGTCATTTTATGATCATGTAACCTAGTTCAATGCAGGTCGACTTCATTGATCACAGATGGAATATATTTTTTAAAGTGCTGCGTGCTGCCATTACGAGAAAACATAATGTGAGATAAGAGCTGTTGTATACAAGGACTCATAATGCTGCGCCTTAATCGCCTTTAGCCAAATCAATCAAGTCTCCATCGTCGTTAGGTCACGCACACGTGGCTCGCGAAAGGAAACGCGACTTCCCGGTCCTCGCGGTTGTACTCGCCCGCACCTTCTCTCGCTGCCTGCTTCGCTCACCACTCAAAATGGCCCGCAGGCGAAATTTGCTTCTTCAACTTCGAAGTAATCACTTGGCTGGAATATCATAAACTCGGGAAAAGGAAAGCGAGTCTCAGACCATCGATCCAGAATGCCCCTCTTTCTTCCCTTTACAGCGAGGTGTCATGTCGTTTTGCTACAAAGTCGTTTCGTTTCCTTTTTTTGGAGTCATTCAACGAGCGCGCGAGGGTAAGTACGAAGTACGAGACCTCCTTGCCACAGCGGTCAATAAATCTCCCGCGGTTTTATTTTCATGCACACTCGACGACGTCTAAAGAGAAAATAGTGTGTTCAGAGACCAGAATTTGGCTGGAAAATTGGTCTGTACTCGTCTATGTGAATCACAGTGTTTGTGTAGGGCGTCAACAAAGTTCAAATTTCAGTAGGTTAAAGGGGAATGAAGTGAAGGCGCGCGATAGGCTTATTTATTTCCTTCTCATACCACTGATATTAGTATTATAAAGGAAATGAAGGGAGATGTAAAGAATCAACTATAAGAGGACACAAAAAATCTGAGCCCCAGCTGGGGCTCAGATTTTTTTCTTTGTCCTCTTGTGGTTGATTCTTCATATCACCCTTTGTTTCCTTTATCTCCTTCTCGCGCGCCTTAAATCCCCCCTTTCCGTTCGCTCTCTTCAAACGCCTTCCACACAGGCTATGATTTTGGCCAAGTTCACTTTCTGCGCTTTTATTAGTTTTTTCCAGGACGAGGACGACAATTAATTTTCTCGCCTATTCTCCAAGAATAGACACCCCGGAAAGCTTCATGGCACTTTTTTCACCACAAAAGTTAGCACGCTTATTTCGACTGAAGGAGTTAAAGCCCACTCCCGATCGCTAAATGATAAAATTCTTAACATTTGATAGCTTGTTTTCACCACTATGACATTCTCGCTAAAACTTGTAGTAGAACAACGATGGCAATCACCTTTTCCCGCCAAAACGACACTGGTTCGCGCGCACCCACTACCACAACGAGATTTTCATAATAGTCTAAGTAGTCGTCCTCGTCAAGGTCTCTCGTAATGTGTAGTCGCAGAGAAAAAGGTAGAAAGTGATGCGAAAACGCATGCGGGCTGGAGAGAGAGGGGGCTGGCTATTTTTCCCCGCCACCGCCTCAAAAGGTCCGAGATTAATCGCGTTTTATTTTACTTTGCTTGTTCTATTCCTGCAACGTCTCTTCTATGGACCGAGATTGTCTCCGACTCGAATGAACAAGCTTGGTAAAAAAGGTTTTTATCGGATCTGCTTCATCTTGCCCCCTTCTTCGAAGCCAGCTAATAAAATAAAATGAAGTAGTATCTAGACTGGGATTTGTGAAAAGACTTTGTAGCAAAACGACTGGTAACATATAGCGACATTAACCACGCAGGGGGGTTAAGGCTTACTTTGCCAGTTTCAAAGCAGTTACGTGCAGTTCCAAAATTCACAGCGTACAAAAAGTTAAAATTAATATACAAATAAAAAAGGAGAAACAGTATTTGACTATACAATTTTCTAGCTGTTTAAATAATTTATTCCCAACCCATTTCGGTAAGTGCGGAGTAAATATGGAACCAAAGCAGCTGGAACATTAGTGGAAGATACTGTTTAAAAAGTACGTTTTCATTTCCTTGTTATTTGTCTATAAATCTTAGTACAGTGGAATGTTTTCAAGGAAAATCACCACTCGTTAAAGGGGTGTTTATCTCGCGTTTCCAGTTTTAGAAATGATTTTCAATTTATTTGCCGGGGATTTGGTTGAAGATTCCCGGCTTTATTTCCTCAATCATATTTGCCTTCCTCTAACATTTGTTTTACAAGCGAGACGCCAGGTTGTTGCCCCTTTGAGGAGCACAAATATGGCGACCGGAAAACCAGCAGAAACAAATTGCGTGGATACATCACTTGAGGAACTCTTACAGATTAAAGTAATATTTATTCTGAACCAAGGAATGTTTAGAAAACAAAATCTCAAAAAATTGGGAACCTTTTATAAACCCACATAAGAGTTTTCCCGGCAGCCAGGTTAATGCCGTCTCACGCAAAAGCTTGGAAATTCATGCGTCCTCTATTGCAAAACGAAGAACCCTTTCGAACCAAAGACTTATCTAAAAAAGGTGTTTAGCTGTAGTAATAGATCATGAAAGAGTCAACAATTCCTTAGATTAAACTTTGGTGACGTCATTTGAAAACCGAGAATAATAATAATAATAATAATAATAATAATAATAATAAAGCGCAACTGGAGTGCGCCAGGGCCTGACAAAATCTCTAACTTTTGGCGGAAACGTGCTAGCACCCTTCACAAGGGTGTGGTCGAGAGCTTCAAAGAAGTTTCTAAGAGCGACGAAGATTCCAGGTGATCTGTGACGTCACTGCGGGGGCCTGGGGAAAGAAATTTTAATGCCGTATCCCATAAACCAAAGCTGACGGGAACAGATTGAATTGAATTGTATTGGTGCGCGCGTTGGTTTATGGGATACGGCATTAAAATTTCTTTCCCCAGGCCCCCGCAATGACGTCACAGATCACCTGGTTACCCCGAGAGGTTTTCTGAAGGGAAAACCTCCCTCATTCCGAAAGAGGGCGAGTTTCTGAGTGAAAATCAAAGACCTATTAGAGCGATTTTCGTATGACCTTGAAATGAAAGCGCGCGAGCAAAACAGAAACAACAAACGAACGGAAATAGAGCGATTTGATTGGTTTATCGAACGGACAGACAAACGCGTCTGGCTTTTCATTGGTTAAGCGAACGCTCAGGTGAAAAAACTTCACGCCCGAGAACTTTCTAGAAATCAATCGATACTTCGCTTTGACGTCATCCTACAACACGATTGGTCAATCGAGCAATGCCTTCTCCATATTAGGGTTTCTTTGGCGGGAAAACGAAGAGTCCATGTTTTGATCTTTTCACTTATTGGCTGATGAAACAAAGAACGAACACTTACCGAAACCTTTTTTCAAGGTCATACGAAAATCGCTCTACTTGTCTGAATAGCATGTATAAGTGGTTTACATCTTGCCTCCTGGCACCCATGGACCAACACCTTGAACTTTATGGCCTGATGGAAGGCCAGCAAGAGGAGCGAAATCAGAGTGTTTCGGTACGATGGATAACTTTCTAATCGATAGAGCAGTAATGCTGGATTGCCAGAGAGGCAAACGGAATTTAAGCATGGCATGGATTGACGTGCGCAAAGCCTACGACTCCGTCGACCATGATTGGCTATGCGCAATGACTGACGTACACAGGCTTCCCATCTGGCTGTGTAAGGTCATACGCAAGTTGTGTGCGAGCTAGAATACTAGAGTAGAAGCTACAACAAAGCAAGGGCGAGAGACTTCCAGAAAAATAAGGTTCATGAAGGGACTACCCCAGGGGGGCGCTTTGTGTCCTAGATTGTTTACACAGTGCGTGAACCCAGTAGCGTGGCGCCTGCGGGCAACGGAGGGATACCGGTTATCCAAACCTATAGGAGTCAAAGTCACCGATCTTCTCTATATCGACGACCTGAAGGTTTTTGCTGCCTCCGAGATCAAGCTGAACCGAGTGCTGAAGGAAAATAGAGGAGCGATGCAGGATATCGGCCTCCACTGGAATCAGAAAAAGTGCTCAGTGATACACGTGAAGAGGGGAGCCCAAGTGCTAGACGAATCTGGTATGAGGATGGACGAGACAACTACCATCTGGGTGTGCTAGAGAACGTTTGACAGGATGAGCGGCTGGCCCTAGCGTGTGCGGCTAAAGAGTATCTACGCAGGATATCTATTATATTGTTCAGCCCCCTATCTGATTGTAGCCGCGTACAGGCAACTTAATCAGTATGCACTCTCGGTGCTGCGGTCCTTAATGTGGACACAGCATTGGACTCTATCAGAGTTAAGAGATGTGGACAGAGCAGCTCGGAAGATCATAGTTGAGAACGGTAGCAAGCACCCAGCTAGCCTAACTTCTTTCTTATATCTACCGAGGGAGAAACGGGGTAGAGGTCTGCGATCAGTCGAACACGAGTACAAGATCACTAAAATCAAATCCTTACTGAAATTGTATCAGACTGTGGAAGCAGTTGGAGAATTTGAAGAACACGCCATGGCATCAGGCCACCAGTCACTTGCAAAGGAAGCAGCGAAGTACGCTGAGGAACTCAACATCACTTCTGCTTGATGTCCTCAATCCCGTTTCTGTTACAACGGAAGGAAAGGTGGTGACTACAGCAAGAGCTGGGAATCTGTTGAAGAAATCTCAAGAGAAGCAGTTCTTGGAGACCGCTAAAGACAAAAAGTGGCAAGGAAAGTTATTCCGTATCAGATAGGAAGATGAGAGCCCAAACATTACCAGCCGTTTCGCATGGTTAAAAGGTTGGGCTACATGACCTACATATACCATCGCAGGCATGTATGAACTGTAGTATGAGCAGTTGTTACCTACGAAGCTCTACACAAAGGAGAAGACGCAAACTTCAACGGACGGCGAAGTCCTATGCATGGTTATGTGAGAAGGTTGCTGTGAGCGTTGCACGTGTACTGGCTGGATGTTCCTCCCTGGCACAAACCAAGTACCTATACAGGCGTAATGCAGCTTCGAAGATTCTGTTTTTTGAGCTCCTGCGAGAGCGTGGGTTAATAGAAGAGGTTATACCATGGTACTCACCGGTGATGCCAAAACCAGCCTACCAGAACACCACGAGTGAGGCGGTTTGGGATATTCCCATCTATGCAGTGCACAACGAAGTTAGAGCAAACCGGATCAACGCGCGAGTTGTCAGACACGAAAGGAAAGAAGTCTGCACAATTGAAACGAGCTGCCCATGGATTGAAAGTAGAGCCAAGAAAGGTGAGGAAAAGACACTCAAGTATGGGCCCATGATGTGGGAGCTGAAGCAGAGATACAATCATGGTTACAGGGTTGAAACAATACCAATTGAAAGCATTGGAGCACACTTACCAACTCCGCGGTATGGCCAGTACCTTACGCATGCGCACAACCATATCACCCGGGCAGTGGCAGCCATGGACAGCTGTTTCGCCCTTGTTGGGGCTCATCAGCATGGCATAGCCGTCGGGTCAATGAGCAAGATTACCCCGCGTCCACTTGTTCACGGTGGAGCTGGCCCTTAAAGGAGTGCTTGCACTCGCCTCGGCAGTAAAGGGTCTTTAATACGCGGGGTAATCCTGCTCATTGACCCGACGGCTATGCCATGCTGATGAGCCCCAACAAGGGCGAAACAGCTGTCCATGGCTGCCACTGCCCGGGTGATATGGTTGTGCGAATGCGTAAGGTACTGGCCATACCGCGGAGTAGGTAGGTGTGCTCCAATGCTTTCAATTGGTATTGTTACAGGGTTGAACAGTACAACCTAATAATTGACGTACTGGGTGGTTACTCCAAACACCTAGAGAAGTTGGTGAGGAAGCTGCTAGGAGCGAGAGCACGAGGCGTACTTGGGTGGATGCAGAAGTCGGTCATCTCAAACGCTTTGAACATTGCCAGAACATTTAAGATAAATACTTAGTTAGGGCCCTAAGGACACTAGATTTTAAGTTTTTTTTCTCCAGAAATCCAGAAACACAAGTGTCGCAAAACCTGTATTATACTAATTTTTTACGTAGATTTTATAGAGTATTAGTCCGATATTATTCTAAATAGGCTTTTAGTAGAGATAACCACATTATGATGGCCTCTTTTAGGTATATAACAGATAATGAGAGTAAAAACTGAATAATTTTCTAAATAGGCTTCTTTTAGAGATAATTATATCATCATGTCTTTGCGCAGGTTTTACAGAGTATAAGAATTTAATAATATTCCAAATTGGCTTTTTAAGTAGAGAGATTCATATCATTATGTATATTAGGATCGTATTAGGTTTCGTACCGAACTTTTTTTTTACTTCTAAGTATAGCTTCTCAAGTGGTTACGTCATGCATGCGCCCTATACTACTCATAATGTGGACAGCGTTCCAAGGTTTTATACTGCGAGATAACAATAATAATAATAATAATAATAATAATAAACTTTAATAGCAACATCCCCAGCGGGCTCAAGTTTCAGAAACTATTTACAATGAGAATAAGAGAGTAAAACATCCTCCAAGTGTTAAAGAAACAACCTACTCAATATTTTATGATATAATTACAAAAGTTTATAGGTTGCCTACAGATAATTATAAATACAAATCGCACTGAGCATGAAGATGTTCTTTCATGGATGCCTTGAACTTTCTAAGAGAACTTCTATGCTTTATATTGTCATCTTGGCTGTTCCTAATGCCTGTCGCTCTAACGTTGAAAGTACGTTGGCCTGAAGCAGTTTTAAAAGGGGGAATCGCGCTTGCGAGTAAAGCGATCGCGTATATTAGAGCACTCCTAAAACCCCTTACAAGGATGGATAAGCCTAGAACAGTAGGCCACTTATAAGCGGTAGCATAGGCATATAACTCATAATAAGAAGGTGAAGCATATCATGAGTTATATAAACTTTAAGGTAATTCAGGGTTCGTACAGATTTTTGGATGCAAAATTCAAGACTTTTTCCAGACTTTTTTCCAAAACAATAATTTCTTTTGCCACACTCACGGTTATCAGAAAGGTGATCACCTGAGATTGAATAAGATTTGACCAAAACCGGAAAAAAATTCACTCATATAGATAGCACTTATTGTAGCTTTGAAAAAAAAATTCAAGACCTTTTACCATTTTTCCAGACTTTATCTCCTTTTCCAGACTTTTTCCAGGTCTGGAAACAGTGCTGGACAAATTTTAAGACTTTTTCCAGAATTCCTACGAACCCTGGCTTCAGTGATTATGACCGAATATGGTGACAGTTCACGGTATCTTGAGTTTTGATATTGCATCATTGCCAAAACTTGCGGTATGCATGTAGCGAGTTTGTTTCGGTTTGCTATATTCCCCACTCCCTGTTCCTTATCTAAAATATTGGGAATGAGGGAAATCTGTTATCTTTAAGACAGTGACCTGTATTTCCGTCGAAATTGGCCTATAATAAGGGGCCGACAATTTGACTTTTGAGGGGGGGGGGGGGGGGGGAGTGTAGGTGATTTCAGAAAAAAATATCTTGCAAACTGATTTCGACGGGAAAGAATTTCTTGAAAGGGAATACCTGTCGAAAATAAATCTTACACCGAAAAAATTATTTCATGGCGTGTAATGCTGGAAAAAAATCCTAGACCGTTGTATGTCAGGAAAAAAATTATATCATCAGAGGTTTGGGGAAAGAAAACCAAATCACGCCAACCCCCCACCCCACCACCTAGCCTGCGAACAGCAGACGTATTTCCGGTCGTCGCTTCTCTTCCTCCGAAGTTTTTCTCGGCGGGTGAAACTAGGAACTTGAGCCGAAAAAACCGGATGCTCTCGCAGGCTACCCCACCACCCGGCCGCGCCTCCAATTTTCCAATGACTGAGCGAATTCTCGCGCGCTGATTGGTCGAGAGCTATGGTCTATGGTGCAGGGGAATCTGCCACGTCGTCTTCTTATGGTCAGCGGTTTTTAAAATCATCCAAGATGGCGGATACGGTAAAGGCACTTTCAAATCGTAATTGCTTCTGTTTTTCTGAGAAGGTGTTTGTGTTTTTACCTTTATTTAAATCAGAATATGAGTAATAATCCTTGCTATCTTTTTAGGATCATTTGGATGGCACGGAGGACGTAGCATTAAATTTTGGAGACGAAGATGAACTTTTCAGCAGAAAAAAGAAATTCAGGTTTGCAAATAAGCACAGTTTCAGACAAGATTAGCTGAGCTTCATTAATATCAACGTGTTTTTAGATCCATTTATTTTATTTTCCCCTAATTAGTCTCTTTGGGTTTGCCGTTAGAAACAGATGTGTAAATTTCTAAAACTTTTGTCTTGAAAATGTCAACAGTTTAGTATAAGCTTGAACTTACATTAAGCTTAAGTTTACATACTAGTTCTGCGTGAAAGTACACAGAATAAATGACATGATTTCATATGTGAAGTGAAATGATAAAGAACGTCATAACAGTCGTGCATACAATTCAAGAAATTTCAAAAGGAAGCATGGAGAAGATATTAAAGACAACTATTCTATTTCTGTTATCATTATATTTGTTCATTTAATTATAAATTTATGCTTATCAGCTCCTTCGTTCATACATGTTGCATATAAAAATACAGTCCAAAAGTCTTTTTGTGCTTAGGATCACAGCAATCCATTAAGCCAAAATTTCTGCACGGAATTTTTAATATTCCCTTGTACCATACTACCATAATATTATATTCCAGATAGGTGTGTGCCACCCAGGGTCTTAAACCCTAACCCTGTTTGAGGATGAGACAAAAATTATACCCTATTTAAGACCCAGACATGGAAAATAAGACCCATTTCAAGGGAAAAACAAAAATTCAGATGGAAGCATGCACATCTTCCTTCATTTGCTTTCCTAATACTCGAAGGTAAAGTTAGGTTTTAACAGATGAATTTCTTTGTCGTTTAGGTGGGGATTTGCACACTTGAATTTTAGCTGATAGAATAATGGTACCCTATCTAAGGATCACTCCAGGGTAAACATGATACCCTGCTTAAGGATTAAGACCCTCAAAAAGCATGCCTTAGCAGGCAGCACATAACCTCTCTAGCTTATATTATGGGAGTACCCCCAGGCTTTGTACGCACAAAACTGTCTTTGCCGGTCCAATGAACACAACTAACATCATTAGTACTATCCAGGGCTAGATATCGCTAACAACAACGTATCAGGCAAACTAGAATTCATTGGTCTTTTCTTTCTCTGTCAAATTGGTAACCACCTTTCACATTGGCCACAGTACTTCAGTCAGACCAAACCAAAATGGATCGTTCCACTCGATCCCTGGCCAAATTTTCCAGAAATGTTTGGTTGAATGGATCATACCCCTTGAATCAGTCTGGTGCTTGATTAAATTTATTTTTCTTCACTCTCATTTCAGGAACCCTTTGGTGACAGCTTTTCATCTCCTTTTCCGTGTTGCAGCTATTCTTGCATATCTTCTGTGCGGGCTTCTCAGTGATAGTTTTATCACAAACTTTGTGGTCATTGTTCTGCTGTTGTCATTTGATTTTTGGACTGTCAAAAATGTAACTGGCCGTTTATTAGTAGGTCTTAGGTGGTGGAACTACATCGATGAAGATGGGAACAGTCACTGGGTGTTTGAGTCTAAAAAGGTATGAAATTAATGTATTTTTCAGGTGAATACAGGGCAGTGCCACCATTATTTCTTGCCAATTCATAGTCCCATGCGCAGAGGCATTCTCTAAAAAAGGTTTGATTTTGTTGAAAGCATGGTGGTAATACTGGGATAGGTTTGAGCTGGGAATGTGTTACCCAGGTCTTGAAATTTGGACACTGATTTTGAAAAAAAAAAAATGGAAAACCAACTGATTCCCCGTACTAGAAATTAAGAGGATGATTTTCAATACCTCATCCTCGAGTTTTCTCATTCTATTTAGCTTTCATGCCTGTGAAAATGAAATGCAAGTAAGTACAATAGAATCTCTAGGTTGAAGAACCAGCTCAAGTTTTGTTATGGTTCCCCTAATCTGGTTGCCACAGCTGAGAATTTGCCTCCTTGGTAGCCAAGTGTTCCATTAGTCTAAAACAAAAGTTTTTGAACTTGTGTTTGTACTTTCATCACTTTTTTTTTCACTTTAAATGAGACTTCAACTCCTTCCAGGCTTAAGTTGGGATACCTTCATGGCTGTGATCTAGCAGTGCCCAGTAGCCCCTGGTGCTAAAATTTTACTACTGGGCGACTAAAAAATCTTAGGCTTTTTTTGTAGAAATCACATGCTGGGCACCCTTGATTTCAGAGGTTCTGAGTACATGCCTCCTTTCAGTTTTTCTTTGGGCACATTCTTGACTGGATTTTATATGTTTCCCAACAGAATGATAAGAGTGTAACAACTGCTGAATCTCGTGTTTTCTGGCTGGGTCTGGTCATTTGTCCTCTCATTTGGATGCTCTTTTTAGTGGCTGCACTGTTTTCACTGAAATTTAAGTGGTTGGTAAGTTTATTTTGACTGCTTTTATTAAAATGTGATACGTAAATATGGAAGTGAATTAAAGGGAGCTTACTAATCAAAATTAGTACTGTTAAAGCTTTCTTACACAATGCACTTGTATCAGACAGCTTATGGATAAAATCCTGCTTTGACTCACTGCTTGTAAAACACTCTGTTGCAATAAGCAGCAATTTCAGTCATGGACACTTTTTTCTTTTTCCCAAGGGTGTCTGCTTAGGGGCCGACCATTTGACTTTTGAGGGTGTATGGGTGATTTCAGAAAAAAGTATCATGTAGACTGATTTTAAGAGAAAAAAATTCTTGCAAGAAAGTACCTGGTGACAAAAATATCTTTCAAGGTGTACAAAGCTGGAAAAATAAATCTAACACTGTTGTATGCCAGGAAAAAAATTCTATCACCAGAGGTTTGGGGGGAAAAATTCTTACCCAAACAAAATCCCCTATATCCCTCCCTCAAAAGTCAAAATGGTCGGCACCTTAAGGGAGCTTTGCCTGTAATACACCTTAGAATTTTTCATGTATTTCAACTTTTTAGTATTAGAAGCATTTTTTCACAGGGTTTCACTGTTTCCTAGGTAACAGTCCTTGTAATCACCCTTAAAATATTGTCTGACAACAGCTTTGTATCATTATGAGATAGTTTTCTGTAGGCTTGTACAGTTTGGGGCACAGATTTTGCATGTTTACATGAGGTTTGCTTAGAATCTGTGGGCCAGTCGGGGTCACTTTTTGCTAACCCATAGCGTGGGAGTTCTAGCCAAAGCCGAGCACACATTTTTTGCTAATCGTCAGCACATTCACTGTTATCCTTGTTTGTCTGCTGAAGCCAAAGTTTAAGAGACTTTTATAGAGGACAAAATGTAATATGTTGATTACATACAAGGTTTCTGGTTGTCCCAACTCCACATAGACTGGCTCGGGAATTGAGAATCTTTTGTTTTCAGAAAAGTTGAAATTGGACAGTCGTCTTCCAAGCCTCCTTGTTTGAGTGTTCGCTCGCACTGTAACCAGGGCTCGCACAGTCTTGAAAAGTCCTTGAGTTTTAGGGGAAGTCTTTGAAAAGTCCTTCAATTTTCTTCAACTTTGAATGCAGTGGTCTGGAAAGAGTTTTTTGATGCTCTTTAATTGGTTGTCAAAGAAAGAATATAAATCATAGCTCAGAGAACTGAAAGATTATTTACGTAAAGTTCTCTCTGTGTTATGCAGTAATTAAGTATCAATTTAAGACAAGTGAACTGAAAAATGTAGAAAAGTTGGTGAAGCAAACAGTTCAAGCCTTAAAGTGCTATTAAAATACACTGGGAATGTGCATTTTTATACAGTCTGTGAAATTATATTCCTATTAGGTGGTCCTTGAAAGTCCTTGAAAAATGTTGCAACTTTTTGTATGAACCCGGGTAACACTCTGAACTGATTTTTTTCTTAGTTAGTGGTTGCTGTTGGTCTCACCCTTAATATTGCAAACCTCATTGGTTACATCCGCTGCAAGAAAGATGCAGGGAAAAAGATTACCACTTTTGCTGGTAATTTCTTGGGAAGACAACTCCTCAATCAGGTACTTTCACGGAGATTTAAATTTGATTAAGGTATCTTTGGTTTAAATTTCTGATGAGGAATGGTCTGTAAATTTGCATAATCATTCATAATAATCCCCTTTCAGTTATTGAAAGGGAATGACGGACTATTAACAATAATTATTAGTATAATTACATTGATAATTACCGAAAATAGGGCGCTGTGATTGGCTAGGAGCTTCGCTTTATCCTGCTATAATCACCATGCGGGGATTATAACATTGAAGGCTAGCAATTTTCAAAATGGCAGCCAGATTTGTTGTTGTTTCAGAGTCTGAAATTGATCAAAAATTTTATTTTCTCGAATAATCATCAATGTAATTACACTAAAACAATTATTCGCTGAAGGGGACGTGAATATCAGTGAACAGTCACCTTGACTTTGTCTCGGTGACTATTCGCCGATATTCACGTCGCCTTTGGCGACTAATTGTTAATTAATGTTGAAGTCACAGTTATTGTGGCTTCTACAAATGCCAGTCATAACTCTTCATTGGTAGGATACGTAAAATGTATACAGTTTCACAATTAAGTAATTATCATTGTCAACTGTCAATTTTTACAAGTGAATATAATATGAGGAGCAAATTAAATTATATGACGATGATCTCAATGCAGTTTCATTGTATGCAATCTCTTGCCTATCCATAACAAACAAAAGCAATGAACCATATCAGCACCCTTATTGGTAAAATGTCTGTACCTGTAACATAGTGTCACTGTTTGAAAGTAAAATGTCGTAACTCAAGTGAGGCCTTGAACCACTGCAAGATTAACAATAAAAGTTAAAGTCTGAGCTTTTGCCAAAAAACAGCTAGCCTGCAAAAGCATCCGTTTCTCCTTTGCTCTTCACGAAACGTCCCCAGCGGCGAAGAGCGAAGGAGAAACGGATGCTTTCGCAGGCTAAAAAACAGCATCAACATGTATTCTGCATGTAGCTTTATAGCGGAGCTCCTCGCGCGCGTGAAGCGCGCGTGTGGGCGCAGCCCCATAGCTAAAGTAATCTACCCATCCCAGAAAATTTGGTAATCACGTGACCGACCGACCGAGTGAGCGACCGACCAACTGACCGTCCGTCCGCACCACAGGGAAACCAATGTTCCATCTCACACTTTCTAGCTAGTTTGGGAGCCCAGGGAGCCTAGGAGAAAACTATCAATGTTGTGATCAATTGACAGCTGTCAAGACAAGGTATCCGCTGACCAGTATCACCTGGCCGTATCGCGGGCTCAGGTGTCGACTCATCCAGGGCGAGTATTTTTTTGAGGTTATCCGCTGACAAGTTACTAGTTTTCAGATGATCGCAGGCTCAATTTTTAAAAAAAAATTCATATGAAATATGCTGTGTTTATGTCATTATGGCCCAGCACTATTAACATTTTGATTTCAAACTGACCTCGGAAGCCAAAATTCAGCCAGTTATTTAAAAATGCAAGAAGGGAAAACAGATGGTTTTCACTTTTCTCAGGATAGTCACGCTTTGGTCACGCTCCACGTCCAATTTTTATGCCCTGATTGGTCAAAATTTGACAGGTGAGTTCGTGCAGAAAATTCATACAACATCTTGAAACTTGTTTGCTTCAACAGCTGACGGAAGCTGACAGAGTTTTGTGTCAACTTCTGATGTTTTTAATAACTGTCTTTTTTCACTGGATGTACAAAATGAAATACAGCTGCTACCAAGAGTCTTCTTTTAACGTTATTCATGGCTGGTTTGTTTATTGAATTTTTGGTTGAGAAATGCGCTGCTTGTCAAAGTGGGAAATCTGATTTCGAATGGCATCGTTTTTGTTTTTCACCTTGCTGGATGCGTGAGCGATTCAGGCCTTACTTGATAGCTTTCAGGAGCTGCATCTCGAAATATGGTAAGCCTGAGTTATCATTGTATTTATATCTGTTTTCGTGAAGTCGAGCGCAGTTTATGAGGCTAGTTTATGCACGTTTGTATTAGATTTGAGACACTGATCTGACCTAGTATGAGGTTTGACATAAGCTTACAGAACTTTGAAAAGCCTTTAGTCGATATTTCACCGCACATAACAAGAAAAACCGTTCCGAAGAATATTTAGATATTATTTTGGCTGTAGAAAGAAAACTTTGAGCGATTTACTTGTCGCGAGTTCATCGAGGAAAACAGCAAACACCGGGAAGCCGGCGGCTTAAAATTAAACTTAATTTTTAAGCTTAAAGACTCTAGGATTCTTATAGACACTGAAATTCTTGTTTTCGTGTATGAAACTTGTTGTCTCTGTAAATGTTTTACCGAATTATATCTCTGATCTTTTATTTATTGTTAGTTGTCTTTTGCAATTTTCATCGCTTTGCCGTTATTTGTTTACAGTCGTTCATAAACATCGCTTGCAGGAGTACTCAACGTACCGCGCATATTACACATCACTGTGACGGTCATAAAACTATCAATAAAAAATAAACACAATAAATTCTTTATTATGTTGAAGCGTAACTCTGTTAAAATTTCTTTGCAAACTTGGTAGGTGATTTTCGAATTTTTTTGAACGGTTTCGCTGAAAGCCCACGCGTGCTTCGATGGTCCTGAATATTGAATGAATGGAATTAGTCTTGAAAAATTGTGAAACTGACTGCTAATTGTCTGAGGTCAGGCGGTCTGTATGATAAAAACAGCGCCTCATAGTACTCTTTCACCTCAGATGTGATGTATAAAAAGTATAAAAGGTTGATTTGCACGCACCCAGATTTGTTGGCAAGATTTTCTAAAGTAAACTTGTTGAACGTAAAAATTCTGCCTGTTTTTTTTTCCAAGAATTTGTTTTCCACACCTAATCTACCGTGATCAAGAGCCATTATTGCTCTAAAATGTGACCGAAGATGATTGCCAGTGCTATTTTTTCGGTGTACATATAAGGCTATCAAACTCAATGCAAGATTTGTTTCACTCTAAAATCACTTAGCCTGTCCCTCAAAAGTCACACGAATGTGCCCTTAATTTAACTGATTTGTGGATTACAAGTTTATTGTTTGTTTTAAATTATAAATTTATTAATGGAGCTTCGCGTTTAGCCCTGGCTAAATCTATGTATTATAAAAATGTAAAGCAAAAATGTGTAAAAAGTGTGAGAATTGGGGTGAATTATGTGTAAGAAGTATAAAATGCAAATGTCACTGTT
>JBBMOI010000019.1:5050000-5065000 GCA_038088405.1 Porites divaricata | reverse complement strand
TGACAGACGACCAATAACATCTTGACTTTATTGACCAATCAGATCAATAACCAGAGTATATAATACCATCTACTGACGTGATACAACTCACTTTGACTCTGAAGATGACTACCGCACAGGTTGTCGAAACGTCAGTCACTGTCAACAACAACAGTCCTATTCAGGACTACGTTCACCCGGACGATCAAACTCAACCTACTTTTGAAATGACTCCTGGGTTCAAACCTTTCACACATTACAAGGTGTGATCTTCATTGGGGCAAAGTGTGCGTGCATCAGAAATTAAAGACTTTAAATCGTCCAACCTCGTTCTCGGGGCTTTTACCCTTTGAAAATGGGAGTAAGTGAGGCTAAAATGGGCAACTGACTTGTTTACTAGTTGAATAGCGATGTTGCGTGTTTTGCCACTCACTAATCAAACCTGTATTGCAACAAATCAGGCTGTTGCAGGTTGCGAAATGTTGTTGCAGAAAGTAGTGAGTATTTTTACATTTTACAACAGTATCTGTACACTTAGCGGGTTTTACAGGCCCACGCAAACTTGTATTTTCCATCAAATGACGAAAAACAGATTTAAAAGTTGGTGGTAAAACGCGCAAAATCGCTTTATTTATTCACTTTATCGCTCTATTTGCAGCAATGGTACAAAACAAGTACGTTTTTGTTGGCAGTAGTACTACACATGATCATGAGAAAGAAGGCTAATATGAATTTTTCCAAATTGATCGGCATTCCCGATAGCCTCCCCCGCAGACATTCTTAGTGGTTCGTCACGCAATATCTGGAGATTCTACAAAAAATAGTGAGATTCTACTTTTTTCTCGATTAAGATTAAAAGAACCCTGTTTCCATTACAATTGCTTTCCTGCGCTGCTCGTGAACTTGCAAAGACTAGAGGGATACTCAGCATGGGATCGAGGTTTGGTTAATGGTTAACACGGCCGCTGCATAAAATTACTAGCGGAGGCCTAGGAACAAGGCAAAAATCGGCAGAAAAGCGGTAAACACAAGCACAAATGTAACAGTGTAGAGTTCTGCTTTATTCACTTATCACTTTATCAGTTTATGTCACTAGCTTTCCATAAATTTTTCATTTTTCTATTTTACAGCTAATATTTCATTTCAGAATGATTTTTCCCCAAAAATCGTGAGATTGAGAAGTCTTGTCGTGAGGCCGTGAGAAAAGATAAAAAACCGTGAGACTCACGGCAGAACCGTGAGGGTTGGCAGGTCTGTGTTCCTCGGCCCCCGTCTCCCCTGTTACAATCAAAGCTGAACTCAACTTTCAGACACTCATAGACGCTTACATAAAAAAGAAAAGAAACATCGGAAACAAAATTTAAAAAGGCCCATTTGAAGGCTTCACAATCGTTCACCCAAGACTAAAGTAAGATCTTCAATATTTTTTTTCTTTTGGTTTTTGGCAGGTGAGCTTGCCTTCGTCATCATTATCACCATCACCAACATCATGATCCGATTATCATCATCATCATTATTGCACCCATGGAGACATGGGCTTGGATGCTTGGATCAGGAATTGTTTCAGGCAGTATTCTTTTCAGGGTTGTTTTCTCAATACACTAGATAATGAAGAAAATTAAAACAACACTGAAAAAAAAAAAAAAACCTGACATGCACGTACATTCGCAGCCTATTCGCAGAAGACATTATGGGCTTCTGACCACACACAGACGAGAGTAAGACCCCTTGAAATGGTTAAAAATTACGGATGTAAGGTATGGATAGACAGATGTCTGTGAGGGATTTTCTTTCTCAGTTCTATTGCCATGTACAATAGATAATTTGAGTGGCGGATCCAGACCTTCAGATAGGAGGGCGGGGCCCCGGGCATCCAGACCCTGAGATAATGGGGGGCCTGGTCTCCAGAAAAAAATTTTTTCGGCCCTTTGGACCTCAGTTTGGTCTAAAAATAAGGGGGGGGGGGGGGCAGTCCCCATCCCCTGGACCCGCCAGTGAAATTCTCATACAAACTACAATACTCGTCACAAATCGTTGAAACAGACACCGTTTCTCTCGAATTTTCGGGAAAAATCCTGAGATTTACTCGTCACAGAGTTTTTCTCACTGAAATGTCTCTTCTCCCTCCCCAATGTTGGGTCACGCGTATTTTGAAGCACTGAGACCATTGTGATACCCAAATCAACATTGGGGAAGGGGAAACGGATACAACTGTTTCAAGATTTTAGACGAGGTTACTTGCACTAAGAGGTCACGTGACCAATGCTTCCTTTAAACAATGAGTTGGAATCTTGCTGATGCCAAAAATTGTTAGAGCACACGAAAATTACCTTACACCCGAAATTTGAGAGGAAACGCATTTAGGGGAGATATTTTATGGCACTTTGATTTTTCAGCAAAGTAGTATGGTTTGCTTCTTGTTTATATCTTGTTCAACGTTTCATAGTTACGCTCAGATGTGCTGTAAACGTTATCACATCATCTTTTCAACATTTTCCTTGAAGTTTAAGTGCAAAATGTATGTTCAGAGAGAGGTAATTCATAATTTCAAAAATCACATTTTGGTCACGTGACCATTTACGAACTTGTTCATTTTAAGAAAATGGTACGGGTTTGAAAAACCAAATCACCATTATTTTGTTTAAGATATGACCCACTAATTGTTTTTCGAAGGCAAAATCATATAACTTTCATTTTCATAAAAACGATGTCACATGCCTCTTATTGCAAATGGCCTTATATGTGGGCTAGCATGACGTTCCTGCCTGGCCTATTGTGAAACGACAAAAGCTACGTAGTCCGAGCTCCTCGCGTCCTGTTTGTCCGCGCATTAACTCTGGCAGTCTGAAACGAGTTTGTTTGGCGGGGACTTCAACATGGCGACCCCAGGTGGTGAAAGTTGGTAAAAATGCACCATTTTTCTCTAAAGAGACGCGGAATTCGGGCAAAATAAGCCCTTTGATTGGAGAACCTGCTACATTTTTCTTCCAGGCAAGAATTTGATGCCATGTGTAAATCGTTATCAAGCTGAAACTGAAACTTTTTAGGAGAGGTCATGAAATTGTCAGCTGAATTCTGTTATCAACCATTCATTCATTAGAAGTCGCATAAAAAAATACGTTATGTCTGAAGAAGGCAAAAAGTCAAGTTATCCAAATGATTCTTCTGCGGTGTCAGAAGCACGGCGATCATGGAGCTGGCGGAAACGAGAGGGATTGGTATGGTGAACTTAAATTTCTTTAGTTTTGTATAATCTGACAGCATCTCAGTGCTGGATACATAATCCATATGCACCAAACGAAACAAATGTCTAGATCCTTGTGAAATAAAGCGCCGTTCAAAAGATCTGATTTTTTTCTGGTTTTTTCATCACTATAAACAGTGAGCTTTTCATGCATACACCAGGGGTGGTTTTAAACGCAGAACATACACTGAAGTCGGTCTGTCTGAACCATGGGTCAATTCAGTCAAGGTCATTCTTCCGAAATGGGATCTACTCTAAGATTTTTGTCAAACTTTCCGTACATGAAATCCATTACATTTAGACTGCAGAAATGAAATTTTAAGCATGGTGAGGGTTGTAATTAAGGTTTTAAGTAGCCCGCCTCTTAAGAAAAGTAACTGTTCATTTATCCCTAAAGGGGCTGTCAACATATTCACTTTTTCCCCGCTTAACATCAACTGGACTTTTAAGTAAGACCCCCCTTCCTTCCCCCCCCCCCCCCCACCTTCCTTAACGTCCACTTGAAATGTTGCTGCCCCAAAAGTCACTGCACTTACAAGAAGATGTTAACAGTATCAACACAATTTACTGCTGAAATTAAAATTTACTGGATAAGTGGTTGCTTATGGGTGTTAGCCTGCGAAGCGCAGACGTATTTCCGGTTATCGCTTCTCTCCCTCCGAAAATTAGCTATTTTCGGAGGGAGAGAAGCGAGGACCGGAAATACGTCTGCGCTTTGCAGGCTAATGGGAGTTGGCCGCTTACAGGAGGTGGTCATACATGGAGGTTCGACTGTAGTATGTGGAGTGTTGTTCTACTGGGAGTCATTGTATAAGGGTTTCACTGCTTTTAATTAGCTGCCTTATCTTACGGACACTGGGATTTATAAGCTCAGTCTACATTGCACCCTACTGTAGTTTCAAAGTTTGCCTTTGCAAAAGTCTTTTGCGTACTTGATATAATTAGGGAGAGAGTGAAGGTGAAATCGATATGGAAACCCTGGAAATTCTTTGTGAAGCACAGGAAGTAAGTGTTTTGCTATTTGTGATTTTTGCTATTTTGATTTACATTATTTTCTTTCATTATTTTATTTTGAAATTCAGAATGATGTTCATGGCAAAAGGCAAACACCAACTTGTACCACATGACCAAGTTTTCCTTTTCTGTTCATTATATATATCTACACAGATATTTTTTATTAGTACGCCATGAAGTCTCACACCACTTTCATCCAAATAATAATTATTTTTTCAGATTCATGTTGACAAGTTTTCAAATAGGGAAATAAGCTCACCCCTGATAAAAAAAACCTGATTTGAAAAATTGTCAATGTGAATCTGAAGTTTGCCATTTGCTATTATCTTGATTCCAAATCTCTCCATGATCATGAATAATTAGGGCTAGGAAACAATAAGGAACTAGAGAATCAACCTAGTTTGAAACCATTTTAACTTGAATGTCATTTTGACCGACAGCATTAGGGAGGGCTTTGTGTCCAAAGCTCAAAGTTAAGTATACAAGTTCACTGAGATTACGAGCTTATGATGCATCACAGAGATGGGACTACAACTAGACTACTATTTTACTTAGGGATAGTATGGCAAGCAACGTAAAAGAATGTGTTTGAAAATTGCCACCTGCGAGGTGTTTTGTATATTGCAATGTTATGTTACATGATCTCATTACATTATGTGTTCTCATCATTACATTAGAGAAAAGACAATGAATCAGTTGGCCTCAGTTCTCAGGAAGCATTGAAGAGACTTTTTGATGCAATCAAAGATGAACTATCAACATATATAGAGGCTAACAGTTGTACATGGAGGGAAGATTTGTGGAACACCTTGAGTCATAATCATCACTTGCCAATCAGCTTTATCAGCCTTAGCTTCCTTATTCTTGAGGTCTTGGTGATGGTTTTGTCATATGCCCTGGCTGGCTCAACAAGAAAGTATGTGACAAGTTTTCTTAGTCTTAAAATCAATCTTATTTTATTGTGGTCCCCTAGCTACAAACACACTATAGCTGTTGACAATGGGCTTAAGTGAGCACATTACATCAGAGATGGGCTGCTTAATCATCTGTTGGTCATAACCAAGTGAGTAAGCAAAAGTTGATTTAAAAAGGAAGAACAGTATCATTAGGAAATGCAAATGTTAAGTTAATCTGATGAGACAGTTTCGTTTTTATGATTTTCAAAAATTTAAAGCTTTGGTCTCAGGGCTAGCGAAGCTTGCAGAAGATATATTTCTATGGCTGGCAAACTGTCCTCTCACAAGAAAACAGCAGATGAAAAATTTGGAAGACCACATTTAAGTAATACAACATTAACTGCACTAATTAAAGAAGATGGTCCACAGTTGAATTCTCTTAATTTGGTTTTATTGATACAGAATATAGAGGTAATAGAAGAGAGGTGTGCATGAACAAATACACACCCAGAAGGATCTACTTATAAAACAGGAGTGCAGGCTACTTACTTGAATCACAACAGTAAATTTCTCATTTTCTCAATTTCACTCAGAAGTATATGTATTCAGTTTATAGGGGTCTTAAGATTAACAATTTGGACTTAATTATTAGTTAATTGTTAATTGTAAGCAATTATATCGTAAATTAGTATTAGGTATGTCGATGTAAGTAACTCTCCGTTTATTTATTAATCCTCTTTCCCTTTTAGTGTCTCTGTAATTTCATTTTATTTTATTTTTATTTTTATTGTGTTTCAATGTCATTATCGCAAATAAAAATTTAAAAAAAAAAAAAGAAAAAAAATAGGGGTCTTAAGGTTGGTACACACTAGGTGACAAGTTGCAGCGACATGTTGTGGCGACACGTCGCACCAAAAAATCGCTTCGTGTGTACTGGAAAATTTTTGTGAAAATCTGTCTCTGCAACAGAATTTTGTTGCAGCAACATGTTGCAAAAACTAAAATCAGACAGAATTTGTGCTACTTGTCACGGCGACAAAATTCTGTTGCAGAGACAAAGAGTTTCACCAAATTTCTCGAGTTCACACGAAATTTTTTTGTCGCTGCGATGTGTCACCGCAACATGTTGTTGCAACTAGTCGCTGGACCTGTACACACAGAGTGATCTGTCACTGCGACTTGTTGCTGGAACTTGTCGCCTAGTGTGTATTGACCTTTATAGATCTTTAATTTCAAAATGTTGCAGTTCCAGCCTTCCATTGGTTGAAGGGATGATTGTTTTGTTGCTTACATCTGTGAACCTCGCCTTGTGTGTGAGAGAGGAAAGACTGAGGAGGACTGAGATGGCAAGGAGTGTCCAGGACCTTCTTGATAGTTATGATGGTGAGCAACAGTGAAGCAACCTGGAGATTTGTAGTTGTCATTTACCGGTCAGGACAGGAAAAATAGTGAAATCCACTTACTGAGGGTAGGGGGAGGTGCAAGTAAATTTCAGTTTTCACTTGCTCTCACATAAATACTTCCTGCCCAGAGGGAACACAATGCTGTACTGTCTATAATAAGTTGGAAATTTTAACACAGTGTATAAGGCTGTGCCAGATACAGAGTAACTACTGGATTTAACTGATATGGTGACCAGAGGAGTAAGTAACTTGGGCAAGCAAGCAAACAAGCACTTGGATTTTGAAGTGATTCATGCTTTTAACTAATTGTGTCACTTTCAGTTTTCAGTTTTGAAGTACATGTACATGTAGTTTCTGTCAGCTGGAAATTATCATTTACACTGTACCAAGCTGACGCTTTCAGAGAGACTGACAGGACCACTGAGGCTAAATACACATGCCCACTGTGTCACCAAAGTTCAATTTGTACTCGCCCAAGATCAAAATTTACTTACTCCAGGCAATTGGACCTATCACAGTTACAGCAGTTATCACTGACACATGCTATTGTGCTTAAATTTTGTGCCATCAAAGTTGAAGTGAGCATATGTCAAACAAATTCATTAGATCCCCTAAAATTATTTTTGACATGATTTCATGGTACTTATCTGCGGATCAACTTGTTTTTTGACCATGCATTTAAATAAAATAATAATTACACTTTACTGCGACCATTCAAATAAAAGCTACTGTGTCATGCTTTCCTGTGGATATGATTCCCATGTACCGGTAATACTATGTAATCTAACTGACAAACAAAAACAAGCAACAACAACAATAAAACGATTCTTATACTAAGCAGTCCATTGCTTAAATTTCTGGCCTCAGTCATTAAAATTATATATAACCATTACAATATGATAAAAAATAATAATAGTTGACTGTAATAACACTATTGTCCTTGATAGACTGTTGCAGTTGGATGCCATCAGATTATGTTGACCTCTGCACTCCTCCTTCACCATCCATCTCACTGGTGCATGCCTATAGAGACCAGGAACTCATCAGTGTACCATGTAACCTGCTTGTCAAGGGAGATGTTGTGGTTCTAGGACCTGGGCAATCGGCCCCTTCACAGGTTCAACAGGTTGATAAAATAGATTCTTCAATAGTTATGATAGTCACAGTGGTTGGGGCCTGGAATAAAGCTTGAAAATTACTATCTGTTGTTTGCATGTGAGTGTGGACTCAAGACAAAAAAACATGTTCTAATAAAGTACCAGACATGATGTGGTTTGCTGCCAAAAATTTGAATTTTGACAGCTGTTAAAGCAAACGATCACACTAAAGGTTTAAGTTGTGTAAAACATGTTTTTGATCGTCGAGTTCTGCTTATCTTTTATTTTTCTCAATAGTCAACTTTCATGAATATTTCTCGCTCAGAAACAGCACAACTACTTTCATGAATTATTTTTTGGAGTTTTACAACTCCAGATATTCTTTTTAATGTCTAAAAATTTCTTGTGATGATATTTTGTTGAGCAAAAACAAGTCAATTTGACAAAGAGCAAACGGTAATATATTTGGTTTTTCTTGAAATAGCATAAACAAGCCGTCACAGTTCACTAGGTATAGGTGTTATATCTTGGTGTTTATTCTGTTGTTCTTTTGAGCAGTGATCCCAAGTTAAGCTATGCCATTTTGTTTTGAATTGTGAACAGTTAAACAAGATTGTTTGATGGTTTGAGGGTTTACATGCAGCTGGGTACCTTGAATATTCCTTAAGTTTTCCCAGCAGTTTTTGTGCCTGGCCCAGCTGCCTTTCTTTGCCATGTCTTATCCCCAAAAGTAAGACAAACTTGAAAGTTGAGTAGGGGTTGGGCATATGTGGTCCACTTACATCCCACATAGATTTTTGAGTTACAGGTCTGTGGTGTTTTGCTGTTATTGGGAGACAATTGCAGTCTGGCCTGTTTGTAAATCAGAAAATTTTTGTAAATATTTCTGTTTATTATATATGTCAAACTGTGCTTCCTCCATCAACAAACAAAGTTTAGTTTTCAGTTTAATTGGACTGATGACACAAGTAACAAAAGACATAATTAGTCAAGTATACAATGTCATGTACCTGCTCACTCACATGAAAGGCTTAATGCAGTTTTAGGCAAAAAATTCTTAAAACACTGTTGACGAACTTTTCATGTTCTTGATGCAATGTAAATCAATAATATTGAGTTCATAAAAAGTCCGGCATCTAAATCTCACCTAAGATGTAATATATACTTTGCTTAAAGTTCAAGCTTTACCACCCCAGCACAGCCTGTACACATCCAATTCAGTCTTTTAGTTATTTTTTTTTTCATCCATAGCTCTCCTCTGAATTATCAAACAAAGGCTCCCTCCTGGTTCTTGAAGAAGGTCAAGTGTTCCACCCAATTGTCACTCAAAACCCTTCTGGTATGTTCGCATGCAAAGATTTGTCATTTCATTTCAAGCTGTTGAGTTTGTGATTTATTGTACAAGTGTGGCTATTTTTTTGGCAGATGGTTCCAAAACAACTGGTTCTGGTATACAGCCTTCACAACCTCACCAACGAGAAAAGTTTCTTGTCACAGTAACACCATTTATAGTCATTTTAAGGTAGGTATCTCACAGCCCAGTGCAATTTGCATATGTTGTCATTCTTGAAAAAGTTCAAGCTATTGTAGTAATTGTGAGGTTTAAAGTCATTATTTTTTCTCATTTTAGAATTTCAGATTTTTTTTTGGCGTTAGAGTTCTTGTATGTAGTTGAAGATGTTTAATTTCCAAGGTCATTTTTTATTCTGAAACTTTGTATAATAAACGATTATTGGATGAGGGTTTTGTGATATCCAGAATAATCAAGGTCGAGGTTATCAGCCGAAGGCTTTGGGGTTATCAGCCAAAGCCTTGGGCTGATAACCCCTTCCGAGACCTTGATCATTCTGGATATCACAAAAACCGAATCTAATAAAATTATTGTTCTATTATACATTGAATGAAAAAGAAAATGGTCATGACATTAAGTGGAACTAATAATTTATTTCTAAATGCGTAAAAATACCTTCTTTCAGTTTTTTCTCTTTCACGTATCAGCAAAAAGCTCCTTTACCACCTTCATCGACCTTTTTGTGTTTCGTGAGTCCTTGTCTTCAACTATTTTTTTGATGTCTTGTTCAGTCAACGAAGCAAACCTGGAAGTTATATTTTTTGCTTCTTCACCGGGGGAAAGCAACACAAAGCGCGTGAACTTGACATGATTACCCTTAGAAATCATGCACCTCAGTCGTACATGACACGAGTACCTATGACCTTGAGTGTGCCAGACATGATTATTGTATAATTTGCAGCCAGATGATGTCTGAGGCACTGATTTCGAAAATTCCTTGTACGCTTTCAGCCAATCAGAAAACAGATAGTGAGTTGAATGTATAATAATATTCCTTATCTACCACTTGAAAGGTGGTGGAAGGACGTAGTAATGATATCATAATTTATGCTATCACTTTATTTTGTCTCTGTTTTCCTTTTACACAGGAGAATTCTTAATCAGTCTTTGAAAAGACCAGTTAGCATAGTAGGCAATGAAATGCATTATATTACTAGCACTATTGTAGACAAGAGACTCCTGCCTGTTATTTTGGTGAGTATATAATTTTCTGAATTTGTTTATTAATGACATTAGTTTTTGTATTATTGGAAAATAATTGTCTAAAAAAATGTCTTTGAAGTATTTCGATTATTAAAATGTGGTTGAATTGAGCCAAATTTTGTCAGTTTGCTTAAGTATTGTATTGAGATTTGCATAACTACATAATAATTTATTATTTCCCTTTCTGAAGGTGTTGTCCTTAACCGTAAATATTCTCAGAATAATTCTTCTTGGAAATGACTCAGGACACTGGAGTGAGTTGGTTCTTTTACTTCAGGTAATAAATTATTTTGTTACAGCTAGTGTAGTATGAATATTTTATCACTTTTAATTAGTAATAGTTCTCACATTGTTTTTTTTTTGTAGTTTCTTTCTCAATAGTAATTCTTCCTGTACATATTCATGGTTTTTTAAAGGATGATATTGTGATCAAAGTTAAGTCAAACCTTGTCATTCAGACACCAGAGAGTCAGAACAAAGAACTTGCTGTTATCTGATCAACTCAAAGGTGTCAGGATGTTATGTTATTTCTTAACTATCTCTACATGAACTTTGTCTGAGGCATCTGCATCAGAGTTCTGGGCAAATAAAATACTCTGCTGTGGGTAGCCTGTTCTAGGCATTCAGATGGTGGGAAGTGAGTTAAACCAAACATGGCAAGCGTAAAAGGAAAACGAGGGTGAAAAAACGAGGGCTCCTCTCTCTTTGTTTTCTCTCTCTCTCTTGACAATTTTTCATCTGAATGCCTGAAATAGGATATGCTGTAAGTTAGTTAAGGTTCATTTGTATGAAAGTTATGTGTGATTTTTCAGGGTTATGTTGTCTTGCCACTCCTACCCATTTCTTTTCCCATTGTATGGATTGCCTTCAATCTTTATGGAGCAGCAAAAGTTAAGGTTCTGTTTCAGTTTCTTAAAGAAAAAGGAAAGGTGAGCACTTGACGAATTTTAAACAGTTCTAATTGTTTTGTGTGAAATAATTGGAAAAGTGAAGTAGTATACCTCATTAAGGGACAATTGGGTCATAATAGATTGTAAAAGCAACCAGGCTGTAGAGAAACCAAAGTAATGGTGTGACTAAGATGGTATCAGGGGGAATCATTAAGGCAATGTTAAGTGTATATGGCAATGTTCATTTGAAGTCTTTAATATGGCAACCACATTCATCTTTGGTCACTGAAAAAAAGATTTTTCCAGGACAAACAATGTAAATTAATGTTAGTTCACCTTGGCAACCAGCACCGATCATGTTCACAAAGCAGCAAAGATCATGTCAAGTCACCAAGACAACAAGAGTCCTGTGAAGTCAACAAGGCAACAAGAGTCATGTGAAGTCACCAAGGCAACAAGTGTCATGTGAAGTCACCAAGGCAACAAGAGTCATGTGAAGTCAACTAGGCAACAAGGGTCATGTGAAGTCGACTAGGCAAAAAGTGTCATGGGACGTCACCTAGGCAAAAAGAGTCATGTGAAGTCACCACGGCAACAAGTGTTATGGGAAGTAAGCAAGGCAACAAGAGTCATGTGAAGTCAACAAGGCAACAAGTGTCCTGTGAAGTCACCAAGGCAACAAGAGTCATGTGATTAGTCAACAAGGCAGCAAGTGTCATGTGAAGTCAACCAGGCAACAAGTGTCATGTGAAGTCACCAAGGCAACAAGTTTCATGTGAAGTCAACCAGGCAACAAGTGTCATGTGAAGTCAACAAAGCAACAAGAGTCATGTGAAGTCAACCAGGCAGCAAGTGTCATGTGAAGTCAACCAGGCAACAAGTGTCATGTGAAGTCACCAAGGCAACAAGTTTCATGTGAAGTCACCAAGGCAACAAGAGTCATGTGAAGTCAACAAGGCAACAAGTGTCATGTGATTGTGACCAAGGCAACAAGTGTTATAGGAAGTCAGCCATGTGAAGTGAACAAGGCAACAAGATTCACGTGAAGTCACCAAGGCAATAAGTGTTATGGGAAGTCACCATCTGAAGGCAGCAAGTGTCAAGTGTGAGGGAGTTTTAATCTATTTCTATGCCGATATGGTTTGACAGTGTCACTTTCATCAATACTGTAAATAAAAGCTCTCTGGCATGGTATCTTCAATGTCCAATTCATTGATCCCGTCGAAAGCATCCTTGTCACATGAAAATTATAAAATAATTGCTCAATGAAAGGGTAACAAGTGAATGGTGAATGTTCATGAGTTAATCTATTCAACATTGATAGTGTCAGTGTCACTTGTATCAATAATCAAGCTTTCTGGTGCGGCATCTTCGGCATCCGATTCAGTGACCCTCATCGTGTGAATTGCTTATTGCTTGTTGAACAACCCTGAGCCATTCTAGCCCTGCATGGCAAGGCTGACTTTCCTAGAAGCAGTGAATTTGAAGAAAAGATCATTGATTTTGTTTGAAGAATTTATGCACTTACATGAACATAATAGTTGAGAAACTCAGATGAACACCACTTTTAACCACTGTTGTGTTACACTTGGCATTACTGTTCATTTGTGAGCAATTAAAGAAAGATGAACCTTGGTTGATACATACCCGTACTCTAATATTGTAGGGGTGCTATATAAGCGTTTATTAACAAAAACATATTCAAAGGGGGTGCTTATTTGAAAGGGGACACTTATTGGAAGGAGGGCGCTAAATCGAACATTACCGTATTCTTGGATTTGACAGTCAAATAGGATTTACTTTCAAATAACCAGTTGCAACCACACAAACTTACCAACCCCAAAATATTGTTAAAAAGGGAAAAATAGTATTATATTTTTGATAAAATTAATAATGGATTAATTTATAATTGCTGAAGTCTAATAATAAGCAATTAAAATGAGGCTAGTTTTATAAGTATTATGGCTATTACTAATTTCTTTTTTTTCAGCCAGCAGATGAGGTAACTGTACAAGAAGTATTGAAATGCACTTTGAATATTTTTCTGGGAGATCCTTCAAGTCTACCAAGAACAGCAAATCTTTTAGAAATTCTAGGAAGCGTTACAGTGAGTTACACATTTCTTTTAAATAATTACAATAATTATATATTTTGGCATTTTGAGCATTGTCATCTGTGCTTAACCCTAATCACTATTGTAAGAACCCAGACCTGACTAATCTGTCTTGACTCATGACTCTAAAGGCTTTCTCCCAATTTACTTACATTTATAAAGGACATTTATTTTTATAAATAAAGTGACCACAGATCTCTGTAGTTTTGTAGATATGATTTGAGCAGCTTGCATAACTTTAAACTTAGTACAATCATATCACTTTCCTCATTACTATATAACAGGCTCCGTTGTTCAAAAGGTGGATAGCATGATCCCCCTATAAATCTCTACCCAGTTGATAGTGTATTGGTTTCCCTAATACTTATCCACTGGATAGAGATCTACCCACTGGATAGCATTATCCAACCTATGATAAATCAAAACTGAAATCAAATTTGACCTGTAACATATATTAATATTTTTTCACTTTTGTACTTGAAGGTGTGGTGTTGTGTGGACAAAGAAGGGATATTGTCACTGCCAAATCCTTGTGCAGAAAAAGTGTTCTTTCTAAAAAGTCGCAAACACAAGTTAAAAGAGGAGTTAGCGGGTAAAGCAAAGAGTAGAAAAGAAAGCACCTGCACATGGACAAGTGAAGTAAGTAGACAGTCATCAAGCCAGGATGGACAAGAATCTTCTGATAATGATGACGAGGATGATGATGATGGCTATGGTGATGATGATGACATTTATGTCAGTGATTCTGAAACCACTGGTAAGTGTATATTGATCAGTTCAGTTACTTTTCTGTCTTTCTCCTTTTTGTTTGTTTTGTGAAAATATTCTCAAGCATGCAATGAACACCTTTAATACAAAACTGGTGCACTTACAAAAAAGGCTTTATTTAATTGAGCAACCTGAAAAACCTCTGGTTTAAGTGGGGTTAACTTTTTTCACATTAAACCTACAAGGGAAATTATAAGGTATATTAATTTTACAAGCGGGCTAAAAAAAATGTTATTTTTTCTTTATTTTGTATGAATTTCAGGCAACAGCTGGAATGATTATTATTTTAAAGGTCACAGAGAAGTGCTCAACTTGTCCTCTGATCCTGAGGTATTTCCATTGGTAGTGTTGTGTTAACCACTCTTGATGGGCATGTTGAGTTTGATTGCTGGATGTATTTAGTTCTGAGTATATTGTGAAAGTACCGGTATGTTCATTTTCCTTTCTTTGAAAGGCTGAACTTTTAATTGTTAAAATAAAAAGACCCTATAA
Source organism: Porites divaricata (assembly GCA_038088405.1). Taxonomy (NCBI): domain Eukaryota; kingdom Metazoa; phylum Cnidaria; class Anthozoa; order Scleractinia; family Poritidae; genus Porites; species Porites divaricata. Next base: position 5,050,550 of record JBBMOI010000019.1, on the reverse strand, counting down.
AGAATCACAGTCTGTTGCCATTAGGCCTTGAAGCTTAGTCTATAAAGCAGCGGTGATCTAATCTCGTATTTTTAGAGGTCAGTTCTTACTAGCTTTTTTGGATACCCACATTCCTTCATGCACTGTTAGAAGGAGGTTGCCTCAAGCAGCAGCCTGCAATATTATTGAAACCTATTGTAGCTACCTTATCTATAGTATGAAAAAAGATTAACAGAACTATCCATTTATTAGATAATGACTTTGTATTGTGTTAAACTCAAGCTCATTGCATCACTTTAACCCTATTTCCACTCCAAGACCTTTGATTACCGGTATATTAAGTTTACTACTTTTTTTACACTGAATTCTAGAGTCAATTTGGACTGAGGTTTGATGATGTCAGATGGGAGAATCATATTAACTCTCTTAAACCACTGGTGAGGATTTGCTGACAAAAATTTTCGACCACTTAGTTGTGTGAATGTACAATTCGTGTAGCTGTTAGTAGTGAAGGGCAATAATATTCTAAATGCACGTTATCTTAGTTTCAACACTGAAATAGCAAAGTGAC
>JBBMOI010000019.1:4787500-5045000 GCA_038088405.1 Porites divaricata | reverse complement strand
TAACTAAGATAGTACCTGCACTTTGATTGACTGAGAGGCGTGTTTGCATGAGAGTATGTAAACATGGTTGTGGCATCAAGATGTTTTGCTTTTCGCGTGCTAATCACACAAGCATCGGGGGTGCAAGCGGAATCATGAATCATGAATCATAATTACAAAACATGTAAGAATCTTGAATCTTTGTTTTAAAAACTTGGGAATCATGAATCTTTGCACTTCGGCTTGGGAATCATGAATAACGAGATTGAGAGAAAAGCTCAACAAAATACACGTATAAATTAGTTGTGTTCGATCCAGGGAATGCAGCATAGGGCGTTTCCGAGAGTCCAATTTTCCAAAATTTTCCCGGGGGAGAATGCCCCCAGACCCCCGTATATAATTCCTGGAATTGGGACTGATAGTCTGTTTGTTTCTTTAGCAGCCTGGTGCTTAACTTTCAGTCAAAAATTAAAACAACCTCCATACCTACGGCAAACAAATGATGATACCGAGTCTGGATGAAGTAGAAGTTTGAACGCCGAAGAAACTATACAAAATGAGACTTAGTTGCCGCTGAGAAAATCATTAAGTCAATAAGTGATCAATAGTCTTCGTGAATAATGAATCTGGAAGAAAATTCTTGTAGGAATCATGAATCATCGAGGCAAAAACGGCAGGAATCATGAATATCAAGATTCAAATGATTCTGCTTCTACCCCCGACACAAGCAAGAATTTGGAAAAGGTTTTGAGTTGAAAAACTCGACAAGTTTACTTTATTTACCCATTTCCTCGTCGGTCGAAACTTGGGAAATCTTTAGAAACATGCTGTGTCAATTTTTTTCGCTTGAGCTGACATTTTAAGCAAGAAAAACCCGTATTTTGAAAAGCATCGTTTTTGGCAAAACAAAGACTGACTATGCGTACAAGCTCCATGTACAAAACTGCGTGACTGGTAAGAATTTGTCTTTTAATCAATGCTCTAAACAAGAGAGTTTTGCTTTTTTTCTGGGGAAAGTTATTTTATAAAAGCAATAGAAAACTTTTTTCCTGTGTTTGCATATCCTGATATAAACACTTCGTCTCGGGTTTGCGTAACTGTCTCCAATTCTCCCAACCTCTCTCATGTTTATAAATAACTTGTCACGTTTTGGCTTCATACCAGGACTGAAAACAACAAAAGTGGTAACAACAATGTTTGTTATATGAAAATCTTGTTTTTTCTCCAAAATTTCCTTATTTTCTCTGACAGATACCAGATGAAAACAGCAGTGATGTGTACTTAGAGCTGCCATCTACAACTCAATGGTTATCATTTACTGATAATGATGATGTAGAAAGGTGCAATTGATTTTTATTACACTCTCAATGTGTTTGTGTATTGTGTGACAATATTAAGGATTTAGCTGGTCTCATATATGGGCCTTCTTGCATTAGGGATTTTGAGAAGTCAAGAGAACTTTTAATAATTACTATTCCTTGGATATAAACAATAATTTTTTTGTTGATAACCATTCAGTTTGAAGCTGAAGTCAGTATGTTGATCCATCAGTGCCTCTGATGTCTCAGAAGAAGAAGCTGAAGATAAATTTGATGAGAGCAATGTTTTTGTAAGTATATAGTAATGTCATTTGCACAATGTTTTCTAATTTATTCTCTATGAATGGCAAAGCCTTATCTCTTTCTTAGAAAATTTTTTGTAAGTTGAACCATCATATTTTTTCTCATAAAAAAAGCAAACAAACAAATTAAACAAGTCAGCATCAGTAACAGTTTTTCAACATGTTCATGCATTCCTATTGTAAGTTAACAAACAAAGTGACAATCCATCACAATCCTTCATTGTTATGAAAACCTGATTTTGTAAAAAAAAGCTGGTGGGGTTTGAGGCATTCAGCTTGAACCAGCCAAGTTTTATGGAGAGTTTGAAAAACCCTCAGATGTCATCCAACTCATCAAGCTATTAATGCAAACAGTTGTTGCAGATTTTAGTGGACAGAATGTATCTGTATTTTGTAAACATGAGTCTTTTGCAAATCTTTTGATGGGAATTAACAGCTCAGTGCTCACAGCTGAATATGGCTGTGACCGATTGAAAAATCAAACAACTTTTAACGCCCTTGTGCTGCTTAACCTCTTCTTTGTTTAAAAATAATGTTTCAATATTTCTACGTTATAGTCTAACGTATACATAACAGACAGTCTGTTATAAAATCATAATTAAATGACAGAATGATCTCATTACATCTTCAATGGTGTTTTGTTAGAGAACTTATCAATAAATTAATGATGTCTTTGTGCTTGGTGACAGACAATGCCTTCTGAACTGAACGCAGAAGAATCAGCAGCATCCCTCTTAGACAGAGTGAATGTTGTGGAGAATGCAGAAGAATATCAGAGGTATTTAGTTTGATTAATCATTGGTCTTCTAACATGTATTTGCCAAAATTTGTTTCAGGTAATTCACAGTTTTTTCTTTTGCAGCATTCTTGGTGGACAAATCTTCATTGGAGTGGTGACACTACAATTTAAAGCTAAACAGGTAGTGATGACTTGAATCATTCAGCCATGTATATTGCTTACAGCAGTAAGAACCATCTTCCTGATTTTAAAAAGAATTTTTATGATTGATCGTTGCTCTGTTTTGGTGCAGAGAGCTCAAACTACTAGGTAAAATTTGGAATTCTGAGTTTTGATCAAGTAGAGATTTCCCTTACTTAAACTTGGAAATTTCATCAAGAAAAATATTTTTTTCATTAAAAAAAATAGAAATTATGAATTCTTGTCTCCTTTGGCTTACATTTGAATTTTATTCTTACAGGACATTCTTCCACTCATTGAAGATCTAAATAATGCTGGGATCCGATTTGTTTATTTTTCAGCTGAAAATGAAATGAGAAGCAGGGTAAGGGCCAGACTCTGTTCTGGATTGCATAGTCATTTGTTCAATTTTGGACTGACGGTAAACCCTTACACATCATAAGAGAAACAGTTAGTTTTGTTAAATCCCAACAATTAATGTAGTGTTTCTGAGGCAGAATGAAGTAAAACATTAAGATTTGATAACTACTTTATAGCACTTTTAATTTATGTATGCAAATTAATGAAAATCTCAGCAAGAATTCAACATTTTACAGGTAAGAGGTAAAAAGGCACCAGTGTTGCCCTCTGATGTCATAGATTTTGTAGTACTGCTGACTCTGAGAATTTTGACAGGAAACAGTTTCATCATTAGATGCCATGTCACCTCAGAGTAACCAATGTGGAGGAAAAAAAAAAAAAAAAAAAAACCAATGCAGAGAGCATGCACTGTTGGAACCAAAATTCCTGCAAAATAATAACTATGATATAATTCATGTTTAGGTGTTTGCAGAATGTATGGGCCTGGAAACAGGCTGGAATTGTCACATTTCCTTAAGAGAGGGTGGTCAACTAATTGAGGACCGTGGCAGCAGTGCAACAGTATCAGAAAGAAATGCAGAGAGTCTCTTTGATACTCAAGATGACATAAATGTGGCTGGGCAAGAAGGTGATGAAAAACATGTCAGTTGGTGGGGAGTTTGTAGTGATGAATCGCCTGAAAAAGGTATTGTCACTAGCTCTTTAAATGTGCACAACTTGTTTCAATGAATCATTTTTTAAGTTTTAATTTAAGTTCGTTGATCATGAGCCGCCTCTTGTAAGTGGTAACCCATTGCATTGAAAATGCCAAAATCAGTTTTTTTTCAGTAAAGTGGTGTAATTTTGACAGTGCATGGGTACCTCATAGGCGACCAACTGTTGTAAGCAACCACTAAATCCTGGCATTTTTGGACAGTCACCTAAAGGAGGTTTTTATTGTACGTGTAGGTAGTATTTAATTTTATTATTTTGATTGGTTGGCCAGTATTGGAATCACCTAGTTAAAACAATAGTGTAAGGTAAAGTAAAGTAGTCACAAAGTGATGATCGCATTCATCAGTGTACTCTGTCAATACAAATTACTTGTTATTTACATCCAATTTAGTAGTTAGCAATGCAGACACAGATTGTCTAGTCCTCTAAAGCAGCATTGAGCTAAAACAATGTGCTTGGTCAAACCGCGAAGCAAATGCTCTGTGGTTTAACCAACAAAGACAATGATGGCCAAACCTCTCCACGAGTACCTTGGAGAAATGAGGTACAACTGCGAGTCATAGGGAATTGAAGTGGCCAGTGTAGAGAGATTAAAACAAGAAAGTGAATATATCTGCTGGGCCTCTAGTATAGATTCGACTGTATTTATATTAATTTTAATAATTATATCTCCTTGCTATTGAACAGTTCCTAATAAGGCTGAAGCCGCAGAGGAAGTGGATCCCTTACTTGAAAGCCACAGTGAGGGGGGTACTCTGCTGGGAAGCAGTCAGATATCAGCACCTGAGGATTACTGGTTCTTTGCAAACAGGGTAATGATGCCGTATTCCAAGTAATCAATGTGTACTTGTCTAGTAGTAGATTTGCTATGGCATAGCTCTGATATATATATTCAACTGTTGTAGCTCCTGGGAAGGACTTGGGTGACTGTACGTGGTCTCCTGCCAAAACTCAAAATGGTTCTGTTACTCTTTCTATGTTAATGTCACAACACTAAATGTAAACAAAGTGGGACTAGTTTTGGGTGGATTTCTCTTCCATCTGTAATAACGAGGTGCCCATATCAAGTGGGTGTCCATAAAACCGGGTTTGACTGTACAGCAAACAAGTCACTTTGCCGTACCAGAAAACAAGGCTATGGCAGGAAAGCTGTACTTCAATGCTCTTTATCATGCTTGAATTTTTGCCAACATTCTGCAAGCAGACGCCCACAAAATCACCTAGGGCGTCCACTAAGGAGAGCTTAGACATTACTTTCATTGCTGGGTTGAAAGAATCATGCAAAGAGTTGGTCTTGTTAAATTAATCCCTCTGAACTATCATAACATTTACTCTACAGTTTTTTTTTTCTTTTCAATACAACTTTATTGAACATACATGCATACAGTTAACATTCACAAAAGACAATCTACAACAAAACCAAAACTACAACTTGAAGCTGACAAAAAAGAAATCTAACACAATAAAAACATTAGTGGTACTTAAATGGGAGCGCAATCAGTTAAGTAAACAGAATTTCACACCGTATTTAAGAGAGGCGAAAAAACAGACCATTTTGTTTTGAAATATTTTTCGCGACCAGCCGTACAAGAAATATATTTTTCTAGGCTAATTTTATCTCGAGCTAGGGAAACAAATTCATTTAAGATGTAAAGTTTACCGTTAAGTGCTTTTACGTAAAGAAAATACTTTCCTATAATGACTAAATGATTGAGGGCTAAGCAGAATTTAGAATCGTTATTAATAATGCCAAACATAATTTCTTTTATTGAAAGTGATAATTTTGAGTTCACCATACGCGAGGCCCAATCCAGAAACTCTTTCCACTCTTTTTACAGTTTCTCTGTGAAAATTGGTGAAATGATCACTCAACACACAAGATCTCACCATTTTAGGGGTATTAATAGGTTTCTTACTGACCAAAACAAACTTATGACTGCAAACTACAAACTCTCTTTAGGGATCTCTCTGACTCCAAGTCTCATTAAAATTGGCTTTCTTAAAGTTAGGCACACCATATACTAAAAAATTATTAAACAATTGCCATTTTTTGTGACAGGCTAAACTTCCTAGAGGAGTGCAAAATATCAGACCTCACCTGGAGAATGTTGATAACGTCCCTCTTCTTGTTCCATTGTTTACTGATTGTTCACCAGCTGGTAAGAAATCATGTAAACAGTCTCTTCATTTTTTAAGTAACATAATGATTACAAATAGCATAATTGTACTAATTAAAAATAAAATACGGTAATTATCATTATATACCATTATTTTGTCAGAAGTACTAGGTACAATTAAGGTTGTCATTTGTTATTGTAGTTATTTTTAAAATCAAATTCTGTTCTCAAGACAAGTTTGACATGGCTACTGATTCAAAGAACAAGGTGTTTAAATAAATGATTGATTTAATATATAATACATTGGCTTGTATTTTTTGCCAGCCATTCAGGAGATGATCTCTATAATGCAAGATTATGGAGAAGTTGTTTGTTGTGTTGGAAGTTCATTTAATTCAGTTAACCCTGCTATATTTATCCAAGCAGATCTTAGGTAAGAGGAAGCCAAATTGTTTCAACCAAATAATTATTTTTATAAAATTTTAAACTTTATAATTTAATCACATTTTCATTAAAAGTAAATTTGGTAGCTGCAGAGGGCCTGCAAATTATTTTTCTTTTCATAAGGGGCATAAATTATTTGTTTTTTCGTGTCCAACCACGTTGCTGTCTTAGGCCCTGTTTATGAAGAAAACCTGTCCTGGGTCCAAAGATCACCTGCTCAGCCGATTCTACTTTATTGAACATTTATATGAGAAAAAAGTTGACCCCTTTGCCCAAGCCAACAGCTTTAGCACAAGCTCTGATTGTCTTAAACAGTGCACACACATGCTCTGATTCTTTCATCTTGACCGAGGTGACCCAGCTGGGCGAGCCAAATATTTTATTGTTCACATGGAGAAAAGTTGGCCTGGCTAGGAGGGTTACCCTTTTAGCAAAGTCAACTTTTTGTTTTCCATGTTCGCCACATTTTGTTAGGAAATTAATGAAAAGTTGGTCACTCACCCAGGGTACCTTGTGTAGGTGGGTGACCCATTTACCTGGGAACTTTTTTACATAATAATTATAATGAATTAGGGCCTTAATTGAACAAACCAGAAAAATTGTTGGAAATTTATGTTAGGTTGACTTTTGATTTCTTCTATTACTTAATTCCAATTTTCAGCTGCAATATGATAGTCTTTAGTATTTGATGAATGATCTGTCCTTGTTGTCTCGTGGGATTTCGTCAGACATGGGCAAATTTTTGTAAGTCACTGCCTGATGACTGACTGGTTATTTACAGTTCTGTGCAGTGTTGTTGGGGCTTTTATTTACTAAATGGAATCATTGCTGGCAATGGAACTGCAAATATTTTTCACTTCATTAGAGCCACTGACTTATTTGTGTTTATTTCTAATTGCTTTATATTTTTCCTTACTGGCCCTGGAAGAGAGATTGCTAATTAATGGTTCCTTGAGAATGATTCACATTCTTTCTTATTCGATTTGAAAAGCTGTCTTAAAAGGATGAAATATTATCAAGTATTTGCTTAGACTTTGTTGCATTAACTGTGGCTCCTACTATCTATCTAGTTTTTACAGGATTTATTTCCTGAAAATTACCTTATAGTGATAGTCAAGTTATAAGAACAGCAGTGTAGTTGTTATTGTGGTATTTTTTTTCATTAATACTTATATTAACAACTATTATTCTTGCATTGGGTTTTCAGTATTGCAGTGGAACCCTTATTTCCGCAGCTCTGTTTAAAAGGTCTGCCCAAAGACTTTAGATCAGGAACTCCTCGACTTGGTCATGAAAGTGCTAGAGAAAAAATACATCGAAGCCTAAGTGAGGAACAGTCTACCGAGGAAGAGAATGGTATGAATTCATATTGATTCATAAACGAATTTGGAAATCAGACTTTAGATGTCATATTTCTATCTAAAATTATTTAACTGAATAAAGTTCTGGTGCCTGTTGATCCAATATAACTACTTAGTGTGTTTATCCAAGATACACTATATCATTAAAAAAAAAAAAACAGGCCCTTTTCATCAGATTATACTTCCATTAAAATCATACCATTCTCTTCATTTGTTACTTTAGCAATAAAATTCTCTTTGCTGGGGTGGAGAAAAATAATTTCTTTATTTAAGTGAATGTCAAAATTAGACATGTGACCTTAAGTACTTCCAAGCCCTCAAATATAGGCGTTAAAAAACTGCAATCAAGTTTCCTCCTTTCATATTACTCTTAGTATTATTCTAGATCATAAGTTTCCAATACCTTTGATTGAAATAAACAAACTATTATTGTTTTATTTATCTTATTTTCAGAGCTGTCGCCACTAGAGTTGAGTGTCTTCCTTAATGCTCTACCTTGCTCATTGGCATTCCATAGAGATGCCAGCTTTGATTTTAAGGTTTTAATCAAAGAGGTTAGTTTCCTTTTATTCTTGTATTTTTTTTTGTTTTATATTTAATACTCCTTAGGTAACCAGACATCTTAAGCCCACAGTGGAAGTTTAAGGCACGAGTGATGCATGGTATTGAGAAAATGGTCTAGGCTAATAAATAATCTAAAAAGTATGAAAATTGAAGGTCTTTTATAGTGGCCATACACTCAATGAAATGCAGAAAAGTTGCTGTTGAAAAGACCTTTTAGGCTGCAATTGGCGACAAAATTGTTGAGAACCATACTCAAATAAGGTAACCTCAGAGAATAAAAGAATCCACACCCCACTCCCCTCCCCTCCATTCAAAGTTGGGGTGTTTGTTGTTTTCTATAGGTACCTCGAACAGCGACACAACATTGCATTGAGGGGATAGGGGAGGAAAAGCTTTATTTTCCCCATTTGAAGGCAGTAAAATGTCAGAAAGCCCCTTTAGGGTGAAGTGTCTCAACTAATTTTGTTTCCGATTGTAATTCATATTCTAAGAACACTTTTTAGTCAAAATCTGAATGAACTGTCAAGCTTAAATGGTGGAAACTGTTGTATTTAGTTAGGTATTACTAAAAAATCAGCCTTGATTGCACTTTCAATATTCTTTCAACCTGTTATGTAAGTCAATCTTATCTTATATGGTATCTAGGAGACACTGTCTGATGTCTGTCTGTCAAGTGCACTCTCGTACACATTTAAGTCGTACCATAAAATAATGTCACTAATTAAAATAAATATTACTGTTTACATTGCAGGCACGTCACCTATGCTTTGGACTCATGAACTGCTTTTCCTTCATGCTCTCATGTCAGCTAGTAATTTCTGCTGTCATGCTTCTATCGTCATGCTTCCTCCTCCCTCCTCCCTTGACAGGGCTCCATATCTTATGGCTGACATGCCTGACAGTACCCCTGTTGAGTTTGTCTTTGATTGGTTCCTCGGCTGATCAAGAACTTATGACAATGATCACGAGAAAAAATGACAAAAACTTCAAGGTAAATTTCTGCATACCCTGTACCGGTGAATAAAAGCCTGCAAGTAAGCTCCCCTGGGCAAATGGGGCCTTCAGAGCGTCTTGCCTAGTCCTTGTACAGGGTCTTCCAGACCTTCTCTGTCAATGCATTTCGGTGACGTATCCAAGACAAATGAGTCAAAAACTTGCTCACACCACGTGACCCAAAATGCATAGACTGTGCAGAATAATGAGTGCTAGCTGGGACTAGGCAACAGAGCATCCTGGTGAGCTTTCTTGCAGGATAGTAAACAAAAGCTTCCCAAACAAACTCTACAGATGGCCTGGTATATAAAATCTTTCCCCCTTTTTTGCTCCTGGTACATTTTGTACTGTTAGGTATTTTTGTTATGTTCTAATTAAGGCAAATGTTTTGTATTAGCAGTGTGCAAAGAAAGTCATTTTTACAGCAGGCCTTTCAGGCAAGCTGAAGCTGGTATTTACTAGCCATTTCAATAGTAGCCCCAAAAACGTTTTGATGAGCAGAATTGATTTCACAGTTTTTCTGTAATTTGAAATTTCTTCAAAATGCTTCACTTGCCTGTTGGGCACGTTAAGAACAGAATTCACTAGCCCAATAGCAAAATCCACTAGCCCCAGTTATTGAACAGTACTTTCTTTGTACACTGATTAGCCAAACATCAAATTAGCACAATACATTACTTGTTTTAATCTTAAAGCATGTTATTTCCTTTGTCAGTTAGATTTAATTAATATTAAAGTATGTTTATTCCACCCCATGTCAATTTATGTATTTAAGTATGTATGATTTTATATAAAGCCCTACTGATCCAACTAAGTGGATGGGTTTTACTTTATTCCCTTCCAGGATATTGCATATAAAGTTTGCATTTTGTTCCTTGTGTGCTTCTTTCCTTCTGTTTGTGTGTGCTGCGTGGTTCTTTTTCCACTAAATCTACGTGATATTTGCCGTTCTTTAAACAAGAAATCCAGTGACTGTCATTACCTACTAGGATACAGGTAGGATTAATAAATCTTGAGGCTTTTTTAAAGCATAATTTCAGAAAGCTGGTTTGGTTTTCTTAGGCCCTTTCAGCATAACATTCCTAGCTAGCTAATCCATATCATCAAGCAAGGTTCCTCAGCTTAATCATTAACATAAGCATGTGCATCTGGTGGAATCCCCCTTGAAAAATTTTTGAGTGAAAAGATCAGAACAAGTGATCTTTAATCTTTCTTTATGTCACACTATGAAAGGCATTTTCACAAGTGTACGTAAGTAGGAGAACAAAGTAGCTGATAAATAAAATAATCATTAAGCTAAAAGACAATAAGTTCATTTGTGTACAGAGTCCAAAGTAGCAAGAGCTTTCTTGTTGGACACTGTCAAATAATATCAGTGATAGAACATACCGGTATAAGCAAGGCTAAGATCAGATTTGATTGAGGAGGAGATAGGACAGCCAGAAACAGGTACTCAAAGACAACAGTGGTAGAGGGTATAATAATTTATACTAAATTCACCAAAAAATAAATTAGTTTAGCTTACAGTCACATAGTTTTGCTTGCAAGATGAGCAGGTGTATGAGATGTTGAAAGTAAGGGCATTATTTCACAAAATGTTACAACTGGTGTGATATTCCACCGCCCACTTCCTATGTCATTTATAAATAACATGCAATGAGTAGTGGCAATTGTTTTCATTTATCCTTAAGGAATAGCAGGGAAGTCTGGAACGGTCTGGGGCAGAGTCACATTCAAGCACTGGCTTTAGCTCAAGATATCAACACGTTTTTTCTTGTTCTTCTTTTTGGTAAGTCAAGGTTTACTATGCCAACAAGGCAAGTACTCAACAACCAACACTTCCAAATTCCAGTTTTAAGGAATGGTAGACGAAGAACCACTATGTGGATGTGCTACCTCTAAAAGAATCATTATTTATTATGTGTGAGAACACTAACCCTCAAATTGTGCTACTGAGTTATTTGTTGAGCTGGGCCAGGTTCCTGAAAGGCTGATTAGCATTAATCCAGGATTAAAATTTTGTTCCATTTTTGTATTTTACATTCCTATGCATTGCGTAACATTTTATGTTATCATTACTGTATCTCGTAGTAAAGGCTCAACAGTATTTTATAACCTAGAGTTGCACGTTCTTAGATGAGAAAACCCGTGCTTGAAGTTTGGTTTAATCCTAGGTTAAACTTAACCATCTTTTGAGGAACCGGGCCCTGATGATTAAGTGCAGAAACTGTGGCTGGTTATGGTTTCTTTGGAAGCCATAATCATTCTTCAAATAACCTAGGGTACAATCTATATTTCAACCAAAGTTTTATCATGGTGTCAATGAAACAAAACTTTGGATCAATCTTACAATTTTGTCCCTCTTTAAGACCCAATATTTTTGTTACACCCAGATTCTAAGTAACAAAAGAATTTTGGATCAGTTAGCTAGGTGGAACCAGACTTTTCAGTTTTAAACTGGACACAATTTCTTGTCCCTACTTCAATGGCAGCTGTTTAATAGAATTTCACCTGTATAACAAATTGGGGATGCTAATTATAATGGTGGGAAGGACTGGGTATGTAAACCTGTCTGCAGCAGAGGTAGAATTTTCAGAGGTTATGGCCAAGACCATTTGTCCTTTGGAAGACGGTTATTGGAATCCAATAAATAATTCTAACGGGTCTTGACAAACTGTTAGCCAGCGAGCCATGCGAGTCACACGAGGCATCGGTAAAACAAATGGAAACACAAAGTAAAAACTGCAAATTTACAGATGAGGAGTTGAGCACTCATTGTACTGATTAGGGCAAGCTTTCATTTTACAGATTAGGGTTAAGCACTCATTTTAGGGCTATGGTTAAGTGCTGTTTAGGGTTAAACACTTATTTACAACGGTTAGCATTCAGTTAATGTTTTCCGTATTACTGTTTTCGATTTTTATGGTGTTTGTTTCAATGATTCTTCAATGGACTGCATGGCTCGCATGACTCGCTGGCTCACATTTTATACACACTCATTCTAACAGCATAAAGACTACATTAAAAAGTAACAAATTAATGTAAAAGTATGTTGATGTCATTTTTTCTGCAGTACTTATTTCCTCGAGTTATGTGCATCGTCTTCATTTACTCTGGAGAAAATCACCTTTTGTAAATAAGTCTTGGATGTGCTCAGTGGCTGTTCTGTGAGTATTTATATTGTGCTTTTTACTAAGATATGAAATCAGTGTCCAAAAAAAAGTACGAAATGAGACTTCCTCCACTTGTATTGTCAAGTCTCAAATTGATTTTTGGATGGGTGGCCAGACACGACAAATGTTGCTTGGTCAAGTCTCATTCTGAATGGTTTAAGTGCAGGGAAAATGTTCACTAATCCACGTGTGATTTTCAATTTTTGAAATATGTGTTTTGCCAAAAAAAAAGAGAGACAAAAATCTAACATTTTCAGGTGAGGATTTGGCCATTTTTTAAGAATGAGAGTGTGTGTGACAGGTCAACATGACCTCTGATTGAAGTTTTTACAGTGTATCTTGTGTAGTCACCATTCAGGATGCACATTCATTGATTGGCTGTTATTTTGAGCCCTGTATTGTGTACCAAGCATGTTGAAAACGCACATTCAGTGTCCAAATATGTTTTGCCTCCCAATGTGTTATGAACTAAACTATCTTGCTACGTACTTCCCGTTTTATGTACAGCTTGACACTCCATGTAATCTACTTTGCATTATCTCAAGTTGGATGGAGTCAGCATAGATCACCTGTATATAGTATCACTGATGTTCCAGTACCCTCTATCGTCATCATCATTCTATGGCCTGTTGTTGCTCTTGCAATTTGTGAACTCTTTAAAAGGAGATATATCAAGTAAGATAACTTCATTTTAGCACCTGATAATTGGAGTACAGGGTTGTTTGTGGCCCACTACTGTGTGCAAGACTTAAGCAGTAGAAAACGTTTTCCGTGTTTGCATAGCGTGATATAAACATTTGAGGGGTTGGGAGAATTCAAGACAGTTATGCAAACCCAAGACAAAGTTGAGTGTTTGCATAACTGTCTCGAATTCTCCCAACCCCTCGACTGTTTGTATCAGGCTATGCAAACGCAGGAAAAAAGTTTTCTATTGCTTTTATAGAATAACTTTCCCGCGAAAAAACGCAAAACTCTTTGTTATGGCACTGATTAAAAGAGAAATTCTTACCAGTCGCAAAGTCTTGTACATGAAGTATTGCATGCTTAATCAGTTCTTGTTTTGCAAAAAGGTGTTATTCAAAATACGGATTTTTCTCGCTTAAACTGTCAGCTTAAGCCAAAAAAAATTGACATACCATCCTTGTAACGATTTTCCAAGTTTCAACTGTTGTGGTTAATGGGTTTGTTGTAAAATGTTCGCAGCTTATCATTACGTGTGCACAATGTTAGATTTTATAAGTGGTGTCTCAAAATCCTATCTTGGCCCTCTATACACAGTGATGTTACTTGTCACAAACAGTAATGATAATTAGTTTGACTGTGAAGATGGCTACGGCACAGGTTGTCAAAACATCAGTCACTGTCAACAACAACAGTCCTATTCAGGACTACGTTCACCCGTAGATCTTTTATAGATCCGATATGCTGTAATTCTTGCATGGTTCTGTCCATGTTTTAAGGTTGATTTTGGCCAGTTTTTTTATTTTCTCTGCGAGACATCAACTTGACACTTGGACTCTTGCCCCCCAGAAGACATGTGGTATGGCATGAATCTGGGGGTGTTGAGAGTTCTGGGTCAGGGCTTAAAAATCAGAGTGCATGGATATTTTTCATCAGAGTTTTCTCTGGTTGTTGCACCATACTGACGAGCCCCAAATAGGGCAAAACAGCTGCCTATGGCTACAATCCCGCTCTGTTTTGAGTTCTTTCGGTGTCGTGTTGATGGCTTGCAGAGTTAATTTTCACATAGTACGATCAGCATTGCAGTATTCTGCTTGCAGAATTTAATATGTCTACATTATTATTTTTGCTGATCAGGTCTTTATAGATCCTACGTTGTTCGGCATATTCGTTTCAGTCCCTTGTGGGTTCAAACCTTTCACAGTAATGATAATGATGAAATATTCAGAAAATCTTCCACTGTAACAATTTTTAACACTCATTTCATTATTACAGGGAGTGGATCAGACACCAGAGAAGAGCCAAATTAAAGTTTGGCACAAAATTGGGCATGAACTCTCCATTTTAGTAAAGGAAAAGGACAAGGCAACATCCTTTAAATTAGCATAGAATGTTCATACCCAGTCACAAATTCTCATTGATGTAATAATTACTATTTTAGTAGTATGTCTATAAACATGAGTAAATACAACTTTTTTTCTCTAGGAGACTCTAGGGCTTAGAGAGAGGGGAAGTGCAGTCAGTGGTTCAGAACATTAATAGATCTTTTGTTCTTAGTGCCAATCAACACATGCTAGTTTTGTACCACATAGAAGGGTGGATATTAAAGCAAATGTATGTTACACTTAATGTTGAGCAGTTTGCTCATCTGTTTGTCAGAATCTTTACATAGCAGTACAGATGTTCATATCATTTTCTAATGCAATACCAAAAAATTAATGCTTGCAATGTTATTTTTATTTTATTATTGATTTTATTTATAAATTTCCCAATGTGTAGATAGTAATTTATTGTACGTGCTTGAAATGAAATGAATAAACAAATTTTAGTCTGTAGATGATGAGCCAAATACTGTTAAATATAAACTGTGCATTTTTGCCCTTGCCAACAGTAATTTATTCTTATTACACTTTTTATCTTTTGAGGATGAATCAAGGCTTGTCAAAATGTAGCAACTAGCAGTCTAAAGTAGAATGAACAAAAGCTGGAATCTCTTATCTCACTGACCTACATGTGACATAGTAGCCTGCCAAGTTGGCAGGATCAGAGTGAGTTGGTGATTTTCAGTGGTGGAGTCACTGCATTTAGCTGGCAGAAAGTCGCAACAGGTCTGAATTTTTTTGTCTCCATTTTTCTTGTGGCTTTTATAGCCTAAACAATAACAAAAGGACCTGCGGAAAAAGGCAGTCACATGTGATATATCCCACCAGCTATGCAGGTAGTGAGTGACATAGCTGTTGGTACTGCCTAACTTAACACTGTTCCAACAGCAACGGCAACAGACTTCATCTCAGTCTTCACTGACAGGGTCCCTGCAAAGTAGACGTGAGTTTAACGTCGCAGTCTTGCTGGCAGTAATGACCTTTGAAGGCTCTTGCCACTGGTAGTATATGTTTCCATATCTCAACTTTGGTAGTTGGTGGCAAACGACAACCAGGCTTTTGTTCATAATGCAATACAGAACTGCACTCTGTAACTAACGAAGCAAATAGCTTACATAATTTACAGCAAAAGTTTTTTCCATAATTAATCAGTAACAAAACATCTCAGATGAAGATGTAAGCAGAATTGGCTTTGTGTTATTATGCCCGA
This sequence comes from Porites divaricata, assembly GCA_038088405.1. NCBI lineage: Eukaryota > Metazoa > Cnidaria > Anthozoa > Scleractinia > Poritidae > Porites > Porites divaricata. The sequence goes on along the minus strand of JBBMOI010000019.1, from coordinate 5,029,482 downwards.
CCAACAATGCTGACAAAAAGCCAAGACAAGGGCTTAGAAGGGAGTATCCTGAATGATGAGGTATCCTGTTTTTATGACACTCAGTTGACACTCAGTGAGCTGGTTGCAGGGTTACATGTTGCTGTGACCGGGTTACTCTATCGTGCCATTTAATTCATCCTCAAACACAAATGATTTTCTTGTTGTGTCCAGAAGTAATGTTGTGACATCTGCACAGAATCCACAGGATACTTGAAGAAGGTGAACAAGTTTTGTTGACAAGAATTTCATGTCTTCCTCTTTCTGTGCAAATTTTTAAAAAATCATTATTCTAAGGTCAATCTCTCTGTCCTGATTAAGAAAGTGAGGCCTAAAATATGATAGATGGAAATGGAAAAATTAAAAACTATATATCATTTAAATTATTGTTTTTAACGAAAATTTAATGTTAAATGCAATTGGACTGGTTCAAAGGCCATGTCACTTTGTTTTGAACCTAATTTGAGGAAGTTTGACTTTGGAAATAAGAGTGTTTCAAATGGCATACTTGTGTCAAACCAGTCAAAAGATATCGCTCCATATCACAGGAGGAAATGAAATCATATCCTGGCCTGGGGTTAGAATAATACAACATCTATTGAACTTGACACTGTGTCAACTAATCCAGACACTGCTATAAATGCTATAAATCTCTATCCACTGGATGGCGCAATTGGTTTGCCTGATACCTATCTGCTGGATAGTGATTCATCGAGTGGATAGCGCTATCCAATGTGTACTGGACAACCTGGGCCAGTCAGATGGGTTAGGGTGATTCAAACAACTCTTTGCTGTACCTAAGCTGTCAGTTAGGTTTGTTACATGAGTTGTGTGGAATCTAAACTGGGCCTAAATTGATGTTAAATTATTTTTTGACTATTTCAAACTATCAAGACTGTTTTTTACATTTGTGTTAGGCTTTAGTCCCCATTATACGGACAGCAAAACTGTCTGTGCAACGGGTCAGGGTTATCTTTACCCTTTTTATTGCTTACACCGACAACTCTTGGTGTTTCTTTACATCAGATTATCCAGCAACTGCAAGTGAGAAACTACACTGTACACATGCAACATAATTCTTTCAGTGGGAGGGGGCATTTTATACAAGATCTCATGGTTGAGATCTTAAACTCACCCTCAAGTCTGCCCAAATTAAAGGTGAATCAAAGCTATCAGCAAGGCTTGTTACTTCCTTGATGCTAACAGCATGTTTGGCTTCATTTTTGGCTGAAATTAGACAAAATGTTAAATGCCTTTGACAGAAAGAAAGGGAGCAAACACGTTCATAAATAATTGTTGTTTTAGCTTGGTCATACTGCTGCAGTGATTATTGTAACATTCTGTTCTCCTTAAATAATTTCAATTTAGTGAATGAATCCTCTACAACTACAGTCAAATCTTGCCTTGCGGACACCTTGCTAAAATGGACAATGCAATAATACGGACAGCCCGGGGGGGGGGGGGGGGGGGGGGTATTGCCATATATGGGCTATATAGGTATGTGCCACTGTAAAGTGGGTATAGTTTCCAAGCAGTTTACTCTTGGATAGGGTATGTAAATCAGAGAGTTTAGACCCAGAATAGGGTGTCATTTTCCAGGAATCTGATCAATTGTTTGAAGATTTTAGTCTAGACTAGGGAAACCAGGAATTGCCACTCAAAAATATGAAAAATCAAATCAGTTTTGTTTTGGCTGGACTGTGTTTGTGACCTCAGTTGTTTCTGGAAAACAGCTACCCTCAGATGGGGTAGGGAGGGGATTTTGGGAGGTTAGTCTAGTATAGGGTAGCAAACTGCACTAAAAGGAGCTCTGGTATAGGCTAAGGGTTTCAGGGACCCAGTGACACATCCCCACCCAAAAATTCCTTAAGTACCCCCCCCCCCCCCGCCCCCCGCCCGGGATAAACAGCAGCTAAATCCCAGAAGTCTCCCAAAAGTCAGCAGCTAAAATACAGAAGTCTGACTGAAATAAACTCCCGTTAATACGAACTCTCGCTAAAGAGGACACTAACTTGAGGTCCCTGCAAAGTCCTCTATAAAGGGAGTTCACTGTAATCCTAACCCCTCAATTCGGATTGCATATGACAGGAGGAAAAAGACTGGAGAAAACCCCACACGATTTTAAATGCACCTAGCGGAGAAGTGTTTATCAACCCTTTACACAGGGCTTCCCTGTCCTGGGTTGGCTGTTGATAAGTTCATGTTTGATCAGGAGATAGAGATTCCTCCCTGAGAAGCAGCAGCTATAGTATTTCATCACAAGGGGAAGGAAACATACCTTGCACTACTACAAAGCAGCAATGGCCCAGAAAGTAGTCAATGTCCATGTGTTTGACTGAAGCTTTGATTGTTTCCAAACTTAATGAGAAAAATAAGTTAAAGCAATGTGTAGTTTTTCATTCATATTATATAGTCTGGGATAGGGGAGGGTTTTGCTGATTACTCTAGAATAGGGTAGTAACATTGCAGTGGAACATGGTCCAGTTAAAAATTTACAGGGTCCTTCCATCACCCCACCACCCAAGAATAGACCATTTTACAGTCGTGTTTTCAGTGCCCTGGCCTTTGAATAGAAGCGAGGAGGGTGGTGACCTTGTTTTGTTACAAACCTTCTTGTTTTTCATATGTAAATGATCATGTTCATGGGCTTGTTAGCATGTGAACACCACGATTTGCACATGAAAAGCAGCAAGGTTTCTAACAAGGGGGGGGGGGGGGGGGGCACAGGGGGGTCACAATCTGTCGCTTCCCGTACCCCGTTCTCCTGCCTCCCGTACTTTTTTGTCCCTTTGTCTCCCGACTCCCGCCCTTTATTGTGTTTCTCCCGTTATCATGTAAATCACGCTGTTTGACTCCCTGTTCTAAAAGGGAGTGCTTTGGCCAGCTAGCTAGCTAGTCCAAAATAAAAAATGGTGTTGTAAATCGAGCCTCTCCGCACCCTCCAACGTGATCATTAAAGTGGCATTCCTTCGACACAAGTTTACACCATGCGGCAAAACCTTCAGTGTTTTGTGAACTACAGTCATACAGAGCGAGCTCGCTTTGTCGTTCTTACGGAGAATTTCGACAGCTAGCAAGACAGACGAGATACTGACACAACTGACACAGTGTACATGTGTCATGCTATCTCATTCTCGTCCTATGACGTAAGGGACCGGTCATTATTTATCGAGGGGGGGGCTGGTGCAATATGAAATATGGCTTGCTTGATTTTTGCTGACCCACCCTTCTCCTTAAGCATGACTTTCCAGACCCCCCCTCCCCCCCAAGAAAAAAATAAAAAATCGGACATGCATTAACTAAGAAATGTCTCATAGACATTCTCTAGGTAGCTACACATTTGATAAGTGATTACATAGAAAACTTCCCAAGAAAAGAAAGTTGTCTCTCAGAAACAGATACTGATGCTAAAGATGACAGTGATGACATTGATAATGATGACAATGATGATGTTGACAACAACCATTAAGCTAAAATGATGTTGATGATGATAATAGTGGTTGTGTTGTTTTTAGAGGGGTATGCAATTTTTAGTGTGCAATTTCTGAGGGGTTAAAAGCATAAAAACTACTCTTTCATAGGTATTTCCAAGGGTGTTCTGTAGGGTGGTTTGGATAATGGAATGGCCCTGTGTTTTGAGAGACAATCAGTTGATTTGTAAAGCAAAGTTAGTGGAAATAAATGTTGATTTTTAGAAGTTATTTTAATAGTAGTCCTCTCCTCTCTTGCTGTATTTAATTATAAGGATGCAGCTCAACATTTTATTGGCTTATACATTTGCATGTTTTCTTGTGGCCCCCCCTCCTTAAACTTCTGGATAAAAAATGGTGACCCACCCCTTATTTGCACCAGCACCCCCCCTCTCGATAAATAATGACTGGTCCCTAAGCGACTTGCAAAGGTTTCCAATTTTATCCCGAGTACGAATTTTCGTTTTTTTACTTTTCTCCTGTATAAAATTTTGCTTTAAGCAGTGGAAAACGCTAAATGGAAGTCAAGAAACGTTGTTGGGTTGGTTTCTTTGACTGGATGTAAGCAGTAACAAATAACGAAAGCTTGCCTTTTTGAATTTCTCTCCCGCTTCCCGCCGTTTCTTCTCCCGTCTCCTGTACCCCTCCCACCCCCTATTCTCCCGGGCTCCCGCCCACCTGTCCCCCTCCACTAACAAAACAACGTCACCATCAGCCTCCCTTCTGCAAAGGCCAGGACACTGAGCACAACTGTAAAATGGCCTATTCTTAGAGTGCATGCCCCTCCCTTGAGATAAAAGTACACTAGTTTGCATTTACTACACCCTGGAACACAGATGTTGTTGTGAATTTTACTACATGCCCCCTTAGCCACTTAGTAATAAATCAATTTTTAAGAATGTTTTGTAACATTTTTTTCATAGCTGGGATAAGCACTCCGAGACAAATTCTTGGATCTTGACTATGTGAAGATGAATTTGAACCCCATGAATTTTTTTTCAGATATTAAAAAGAGAACATGCTCGTTTTCATTCAAAGCCACGTCATCCTCTTGATCCCCAGGATTTCGTGCTGTGCACATGGTATTATGGGACAGATATCGTACAGCATTTTGATCCTTTCCAATGTACCCTGCCTTTTCTGTTACCTCTAATGGGGGATTTATTGAGAAGGGACACTTAATTTAAAAAGATTTTATTCAATATATTACATTGTACCTCAAGTAATTAGTCAAGTCGACAAACAGCACAATAAAATCAATTCTTGGTCTTGCGTTTTCACTGTCCAATGGCAGACTAGTAGCAACACGGCTGTTAATAATAAGAAAAAACATTTCAGAGGACAAAAACGTTTACAAATACAAATAAATACATGTATCCATTCTCTGATATGATCTCACCCTCGTCCCTTGCTTAGTAGAAGTTTATGGCTTTATGCATATAGCGCGCCTTTTTCTAGCAAAGAATCCTATTCAAATATCTCCAGTAGAACTAACATAAGAATAAGATTAAACCGGACCTACATTTGTACAGAGAAATCAGTGTGAACAGCGAGCATCGATCTTGCAACGCGGTGCTTTCCAATTCCCTTGACACCCACAAACTGAAATAACAATAAGCTTATTGCAGCCACTCTTGAAAGAGTAAGAATACAGAAGAGGAGCAAGGAAAACTAAAACTGGTTTTCTCTTTCTTCCAGGTTCGTTTTGTCTTACCAAAGCAGTGGCTTGATTCTTGTCTGGAAGCTTTGAAAACCGCGACAAAATGTTTACGTTTTCCGCCATTTTTAATTTGATTTTCCCGCGCGTTTTGCTCAGGAACCTTGCCTAGTCCCTAGGCCTCATTATTCTGCGCGGCCAAAGCGTTTTGGGTCACGTGGTCCGATCGAAACTGTTTCCCGACCGTTCGCCTCGGATACGTCACCGAAATGAATTGACCGAGAGGGACTGGGAAAACGCCGTACAGGGACTAGGCAATCAGGAACCTAGGCTCCCCGCAGACGTCCTTTGGGGTTCGTTCGTCACGCATGTGAATGCGTGACGAACGAACCCCAAAGGACGTCTGGGTAGCCAATGTTCATTGCGCCTGCGATAACCAAGGTCAGTGGTGATTCAATATGGTGGCCAAGAAGAAGCTAAAGAAAGAAAAGAAAGTTCTCGTTTTTGATGAAAATTCTCGCAGGTTTGTAGTTTGGTATTGTGTTTTTTTTAACAATCTAAGCTTACGCCTGTCAAAAGGTTCTTGAAAAAATATTTATTTAAAGCAGTCTGCAGCTGAACTCGTTTTAAAATTCAAGGTTATGTTGGATGTTTAGAGATGTTTTTTTGAAATTTCAGAGAATATCTTCTTGGATTTCGCAAGAGGAAAAATGAACGGAGGAAAAAAGCCCAAGAAGACTGGACAAAGAAGGAAAAAGAGCGAAGGAGGGAGCTGAAATTAGAGGTTGGTTTTACTATACTTTTTGAAAAAATAGGAAACATCTTTTAATAAAATTTAGGTCTTTCACTCACAAAACATAGTTTTATCAAGTAAGTTCGTGAAAGAGAAATAGTGTCTGCTGTTAGAATACTCTGTAGTGCTAAGGTGAATTGAAGTCAAATGCCATTGAACACTACAGCTGAACGCTAGCTTAGTGTTAATAAGCCAGTGACTGCGTTGATGATGCCTCCAGGATAAACAGAATGGCTTTGTATATGTATGATTTCATTACTGTTCCTTTGTTTTTCTTTCATTCCCTCTTACAGAAGAAGCGCAGTATGGTAGAACAAATAGAAAAACGGAGGAAAGAATTAGGTAACAAAATATCACATACTCAAAGACTATTGGCTAACCCAACAATGACTGAATATGTGTTTGAGTAAAATCAGTTCCATCCTTTTTCTACATCCTTGGAGTGACTGTTGAAAGATTTGCGACTTAATGATGTTTTAAAACAGGAAATTTGCACCTTGCACCTATCCTGTAGTCGTGGTGACCATTGGGGCACCATGGACCTAGCAACCCTTTCCCTCCATTTGAGTTTGTTTTCAGCTTCTCTTAGGACGTTGCAAAACTTCAACCCTGTCCACTCAGAGATATTATTCTCCCAATGCTTTTTTTATTGGTCCCTTCTTTCCCCTCCTTGTTCTGTTCCTTGTAAAATTGTCGTAGCAAGCCTTGCTGATCTTGATACATGCCCAAACCACTTTAACTTGCGTTTCTTTAGCATGGTTCAGATATCATTGTAGGGCCCAGTGGCTTGCATGATTCTGTCTCTGACTGCATCGTTGGTGATGTGGTCTCTGTATGAGATGTCAAGCAGTTTCCTGAAGCATCTCATCTCAGTGGCCTGCAATTTCCTCAGGATGGCCACTGTCAATGTCCAGGTTTTGCAGGCATACATTTCAGGTGTAATAAATTAAAATAATACAGCCATATGTGTTTTGATGAGGGTTTTTTACATACCAGTACCTAAATGACTGATTTTCTTACCCTTTCATTTACCGGTACTTCAACTGAAATCTCTACCTTTTTATATACAGTTGTATCTGATTATGATGCCTTAAGAAGGTACCTCTTTCAGGTGAAGCCTCTCCATATTGACCATTATTGGGAGTACCCTCCCCTCCCAGGAAAAATATGTTAAGTGTATTGATTTAAATCCTAGAGGCTCTTGAATCTGATGAATCAGAAGATGAAGAAGGTATTCATGGAGTCAATACAACCTATGATCATCCTGATCATGTTGTCACAGTAACTACAATCAGTGATGTCAGCTTAGACAGTGCTAAATTTGCATGTATTGGACCAAACAAGGTGAGTAAGAGCTGATTCTAGTTTGGCCCTCACCATCTACAATCCAGCTTTTATTTTTGGAACACGAAGTGAAAGATTTCCCACTATTTTATAGTGTTCAAATTTTGATGTACAATGTAAAAAACATTCAATAGATAGCAAGTGATTAGGTAGAAAGGGGCATCTTTCACATGGGAAAGGTGTGAGTAAGGTATGGGAGGGCAGCTGCCCCATTTCATTGTAGGAGTCTACGAGCCTCCCCTGGTTAAATTTTAATGTGGCCGTCCCTGAATAGTGCATCTCCAGGCATTTTTATTTTTGAGTAACCTGCAAAATAAATATTATTTTAGCCATGAGGATGATGCCTCTATGTACCCAAATCATAAATTCTGCATCATATGTTTGCTGTTATCAAATGAAATTTTTGGGAAAAAAAATAAAATGAAATACAATGGACTTAATTTATTTTCTGTAAGTAGGCTGCACCTTGATGTCGACTAAAAGGAGATTTTCCCCAATCGCCAGAGCTTCCAGAGAACCTTCTTTTTATCAAGGTGTCTTTTCATGAATCCTACTTCTCGGCATTTGGATATCCCTATTACAGTCCGACCTCTATTAAGTGCCCACCCTCAGGACTTTGAAAAGTGGCCACTTGATAGAGGTTGGTCGCTTAATGGACGCACAATATAAATTGGATAGGAATGACAGTAAACATGATTTTATTGACTCTATATAGCAAAATGTTTTTAAAAAGTGAACATATATGAAGATAAATCCAAAATTCATTTTAACAAAACATCAAGTGCATTTCCAGCCCATGCATAGTTCTAGCTCTAACACAGAGGGCACGTAGTTGAAATGTACAGTATTTCTTCGGGTTGATAATGTACAGAAAAAATGCAAAACATCGTTGACAAGTTTCTTAGGCCCTTTTGCATCAACAGTGTAGTATGTGAAAGAAATTAGCTCAAGATATTTCATGGAAAGATAATTTGCTGGCCGCTTAATGGAGGTAAAAAACCATATAAATAATACACTTGTGACAGCAAAATGGTGGCCGCGGCTGCTTAATAGAGGTGGCCGTTGAATAGAGGTATCAAATACAGCAGTTTACTGACAAATAAATCGGGACTTTGGAAAGTAGCCGCTTGGAGGTCGGACTGTATTTTGAAAGACTTTCTGGTGTTTGATACCTAACTTAACACAACCTTTCTCTAGGGCTTGATGGAGACATCAGCATCAGAGGAAACTGCCTCACTACACGAGAAACAGCTGAACAATGATAAAGTTAAAGAGACTGAAAAGTAAGCTGTTGCACAAGTGTAGATTTTGTTAGGCCTGTTTCAAACGTTGGGCTACTGCCATGCTAAGCTGGCTCGACTGAAGCTCAACTTTGTTTCAGACGTTGAATTTAATTCAGTTGAATAGAACAGCTGTTGCCAAAAACATTTTTAACACAAAAATAAAGAAACGGTTTAGCAAACTTTTAAATGTATTCTAATGTATTTATGATTTATAAATTGACTTTGGCATGGCTGTAGCACGATGTTTGAAACCCAAGTCGACCTACTGCATGTAGCATGGCAAGGGTTGCCGTGCTACTCGGCAGTAGCACAACTTGGTTTCAAACGTCACACTACTGTCTTGCTAAAGTCAAATTTAATTCAATCAATTGAGTTTGACACAGCAGTAGCAACGTTTGAAATGGGCCTTAGTGTTTTATCTATTGCAACTGAATGAATACTAGGTGAAGTGGATAATGGGTAGTTTCTTAGTGTTGCAGATGTGTGCATTCACCAAATGACACTGAACAATACACAGACCACAACACAAAAGCAAACCAGCAATGGTTTCCACAACACTAAGAAACACACAGATTAGGAGTTGCATTGTTAATTGTTTCTGTTTATGAACTTTCACTTGCAGATGTACTTCAAAAAAGCAAAGATTTCTCAAGAAATTTAAAAAGAGGAGAAGTAAGAAAATTGAGAAAGAACAGAAAGGACAGTCTGGGAAAACTACTAGAAAGAGAAAACAAATTCATTCTCATGGAAAATCCAAGCGCTTTAAGAAGTCATAAATAAATGAATCCGTTTGTCATCAACATAAAACCTTCTGACTCTGTTTGACCTTGTTCAAAGAACAAGGAAGCCAGCACTGACTTTACAGTCTCCTAATGACTGTCATTGTTTTATTATCATTATCACCAGCCTTGTTCCCAGGGTTCTCTCGCGACGGGTTGGAGAGAGAACCTGGGAACAAAGTTACATTATCACTATTACAGAAATAATTGTGAAAAATCGCAAGGGTGATGATTTTTCACTGTTATTTGCAATTTTCGCAGTTCTTTGTTATGTTGCTCATCAAGTCGAAAGCCAGTTATGGATTTTACCAATTTTGCGAAAAAGCTCAAGGTTGATGATTTTCTGACCTGACAAAATTTCCATTTCTTGCAAATTTTAAAATTTTTGCAGCTGCATGCAAACCTGGACATATCTCTCTTCTGTAGGTGTTAAAATAAGGTTGGAAATTGCATGGCAGGTCAGCACCAATGCTTGGTGCACATTTTACTAAACCATGTGGAACTACTGCACCATTTTTAAGAACGATGATTCCACTGCAGTGGAGGATCCAGACCTTTAGATAAGGGGGGAGTGCGGTCATCCAGACCCTGAGATAAGGGGGGGAGGTGGTCTCCAAAAAATTATTTCGCCCCTTTGGGCCTCACTTTGGTCAAAAAATAAGAGGGGGAGGCCCTTCCCCTGGATCTGCCAAAGCACTATCACATTCTTTGGCTATTAGAGGTAAAGGCTGTTTCAACACATGGAACAAAATAAACAGGAATCTTCAAAACAAGAAGAACTGATATTGTATTTTTCATTATTATAATCCTTGTACTTTCACAATATTTTATTCTTCTGTATTTGCTATTGTGACATCACGAAAAGGCCTCTGTATCAATACTAATCTCCCAGTTTCTATACTTGCGTGGCTCTTCCACTTCATTACGGTATACCATTGGCAACAGCAACAAACTGATTTATAAAAAGTGGTTTTACCTTTCAAAGTCCATTGGTGTCTGTCTTAGAGGTGGTTAGCTGTATTCCAGAGTTACCAGTACACACATCAATAGAATGGTAATAAAGAGAATTGGAAATCATGAAAGTGTTAAGCAACTTGATAGTGTTTTATTACCTGTATGATAAAACTCAGTTCATGATAAGTCTATCCCAACAGAACCTACTCTTACAAAAATAATTTATGGTAGAAAAATCTTTTGTGACATTTTTTAATCCATGAAAGTTACAATCTTGTCTATCATGCATAAATAAGTGCCTAATAAAAACAGTAAAACTAATAACAAAGTATAAAAAAATATTTAAATCTATTTAATGCATCCAAAAAAAATTAATCTTTCTTCAACAATCTTTAAAATTAATTATTTCAATACATTATAAACTGATTTTAAATCTGTCAAGAAATTATGCTAAAACTTTTTTCAATATGCCATAACTTCAGCAATGCTGTAAAAATAAATGCCTTTGGGTTATTTAATTCTTTAAAAGCTGTTAGTGCTTAACATAGCAAAACCGCCTATATACTCTCATCCACAGGGCAAAAAAGTATGATTCAAACAGCGACAATTATGAAAAGGTAAAAATATACCATGTAGCTGAAGACTGAGAAAAATTGATTCCCATTAAAGAACATGGCAGCAAATAATGCACATGTAATAGTTCTTTTCACAGATAACAAAGCAACCTATTCCCTCCTATTTAGCAACATGGACAATACTTTGAAGAACTTTCTTCACTCCTTTCTTGTTGCACAAGACTTCTTGTGCTGTTTCCAGTCTTTCTTCTGACATTCTCTAGAGCAGTAGTAAGCCTGACGACACTGCCCACACACCATCATCTTCCTTTCACTACCTTTGCAATTCTCACACATTGACTTCACTGACTTGGGCATGATGGCTTTAGTGCTTTGAAGCTGTTTCTGCAGTTCACTGGGAAGGTCTCCAAACTGCCCCAGTGCGGACAGGAATTTTGAAAGGCTGGATGGCTGTGTAAGAGACAGTGGCCTTCTTCTTAAGCATGGACCCTCCGCCGCTTCTTTTGGCTCCTCTCCTCGCAGCTTACAGACATAGTAAGCAAAGAGCTTCTTTTTGTTGGGAAATTCCTGCATGCTGTCCAGGTACTTCTTGGATGGTTTGTAATTTAGGTCTGTGAGGAAATCAAGCACCCCTGTCCATGTTGCATCTGATCGATGTGGACCATCCCCACCAAGGCACCGCTGGCACAGGTCACCCAGGCCTGTCACGCACTCATAGCATGAGCTCTGAAACACAGCAAGTAGAATGCTGTCAAGGACCTTCTGATCTTTCTTGCGGTGGTCAGGAAGGCAATCAAATGCTGCTCTCAAAGCTCTGAGTCCACCTTGTTCAGCTGCCATTTGTAGAGGAGAGTAGTGGAACCCACACTTGTCTGTTGGATCAGCACCTGAAAGACAATACAGTGTAGGTGCAGCTACACACACCACGGTAAAAGGCATTTCCCATGTTAACAAAGGTGGGTTTAGTTTACTGCGGTAACATGCACCACGCCAATTTACCAGGGTAAAAGTGTCCCATGTGACCTCACCTAATATAGTGTACATTATTGTATCTTTGGGTTAAGTTTACTTGACTTTTGTTTTAACTCATTACTATACATACCCAAAGACAAAGGAAAATATATTAAAACCAGGGATAAAATTGAACCATAACATACACAACCTTTAGAACGTTTGACAAAACTATTGTAAAGAACTAAATATTATAACAAAGACTATTAACTTTAACAAGTATCAATAATAAATTTTAAAATACAGTCCGACCTCTATTAAGTGGCCACCTAGTAAGCGGCCACCCTCCATTAAGCGGCCACTTTCCAAAGTCCCAATTTATTCGTCAGTAAACTGCTGTATTTGATACCTCTATTAAGAGGCTGCACCCACCTTTTTGCTGTCGTATGTATATTATTTATGTGGTTTTTTACCTCCATTAAGAGGCCAGCAAATTATTTTTCCAAGCGAAATGGTGACAGATGATATAAGGTGACTGATAACAACAAGAAAACAAGAACTGCAATTTTTAAATCTCCACTATAACAAGTCACAAGCCGCGTACACATGCAAACTTTTCACATCCGGTGCCATACAAACATAACAATAGCTAACAATAGATAAAGCTGACCCACGGTTTTGTTACTATGCATGGGCTACAAAGGCACTTGATGTTTTGTCACAATGAATTTTGGAGTTATCTTCATATATGTTCACTTTTTAAAAGCATTTTGCTATATAGAGTTAATAAAATCATGTTTACTGCCATTCCTATCCATTTATATTGTGCCTCTATTAACTATTAAGTGGCCACTTTTCAAAGTCCCGAGGGTGGCCGCTTAATAGAGGTCGGACTGTAATTGATCATTTTGTGTATCAAATTTTAGGTACAGTTTTATTCACAATCAATTTACAATACATTATGGTATGTAAAAAAATATATTAAAAAAATATAATATGTACTAGGTCTGCTTTCCATTTGTCTTGATCAGCTTGACAGAATTATGTACATTGCGATTCTGATTGAACAAACTATTTTTCTCACATGTGAAAAACATTGTCTGAGGCTCTGATTGGCTAGAAACCATTTTATGTATGAAAGTTGAAAACTTTTTGGTGAGTATATCTCAGTATATGTGATAATCAATTCACTTTCAGAACATATGTACATGTAGTGATCAGTGGCTTGGACATCAAGTTCAGTATTTTGGAACCCTGAAATAAAATACACTGTATGTTGTCAGTTTAAAAAATTAGGTTTGACTCTGGAAAAGGCTGTCTAATACCTGCCAACTTTTTCTAAGATGAGTTTTCTGTCTTGTCATGACCAGGATTTCTGAAAATGTCCCAGACAGCTCCCAAGATTTTTGATGATTAACCCAAAAACTACATGTATACACCACCAAAAAGCCAGCCACACCCAGGCTAAAATTACAATGTAGAAGGTCCACTCAAATGTAACTTCGGAACTTTACAATAATAATGGGTACCAACCTGCCTTGCACAGAATCTGGATGATCTCTGAGCTGAAGCTGTAATAACATGCCATGTGCAGAGGTTGTGGAATACTACGACCACCTCTTGGGACAATCTTGACGTTTGCACCTGCATCAATCAACATCTGCAAATACTGTGGCATTTCATCACACACGGCACAGTGCACTAACGTCTTGCCGCTTCGATTGACCCTTGCATCAAAGAAAATTCCTTTGCTGAGCAGTTCTTTAAATTTCTCGGCTGTGCATGGAATACCAAGTCTTTGACAGTTTTCCTTTTCTTGATCCAAAATCATTGAGCACATAAATGTTCTAGCATTGTATGCAGCCCAATCCAATGCCCCTGGTGTGTTGCGCCAAAGTTCAGCATTGGACAGACAGTAAGTGGCCACATTAGTCAGTGACATCCAGTCTCCCATGAGCACAGGAATCATACAGTCAGGCAGCTTGCGTTCACCAGTCAGAAAACTTAATGTCTCTGGTGATGCTTGAAAGGCTCTTAAAATTGTGCCTTCAAAGCTATTAAAGACATTCTGAGATTCAGGATCATTTGTGTCTATCACTGCATTGTAGAAGTCTTCAGCATAGCCTCTGTGTTGCTTGTAGCGATAGTCAAGCAATGCTTTGGTCCAAAACCATGCACCACATGATGAAGAAAATTGAAAAGCCTCTACATTGGAGTTTTTCATGGCAAACTTGAGTGCTCCTTTGTCATCACCCAACTTCATGTAAACTTCTAATACATGGTACCTCCAGTTGGCATATGAACACCAGCTAAAAAGTCAAAACAAAAGTATATTACATGACGTTGTGTTCCAGTAAAGGCCATATTTCCCTGAATGTGCCAGCACACTTTCAAGCTTTTACCCAGCCAATTTTCTGGGAACTGTAATAAATTCGCTACAAATGTAGAGGCCAATCTTCAAGCTCCATTATAAGAATTAAGCAGTGCTTTCTGATTCCCACTCAGTCAAATTACAAAATGAGTGTATTGTGTGTTTTGCACAGCAGGGAGCCCAAAAGTGTGACCTCCTTTAATTAACTCACATTCTTTCATGCAGACAATAACCAATAAGAAGTCAAGGACAGTTTCCAGCGGGTTTCTGAATGTGAATAAATCAAAAGCAGTCACACTTTTGGGCTCCTTGCTGCAAGCTGGGAGAAAGTTCTCGTTATTTCTTGAACAAGGTTGTGCTCTAGACGTGCCCAGTTGCCCCAGGCACCTAACTTTTGCTCACTGGCAACACAAAAATCTTGGTTCCTTAAAGAAATCATATGCTGTGCACCCTGGATTTTACTAGTTCAGAGCACTGGGCTCCCTTCAACTTTTCATAGAGCACAGCCTTGTTGAGTTCTGTTAAACTGTGTTAAGCTGTGTAAGTCTATAACGTCTGTGAAGCTAAAATAATAATTATCTTAATGCGCTTTTCACAAACATGTGAACTCTAAAGTTCAAAAGTCTCTTTCACAATTGCGTTTTTCGCTGCCGTCAATGATAATTACGATCACAAGCAAAAATCAACCTCGAAACACAGAAACACACAAAACAGATCGAAATCCACCAATCACCAGTCACAAACCATGACCTTTTGAACCCGTTAAAGTAAAGTTTTGTTTCCTAAGAAGTCCGTTGAGATGATTGACAGCAGCGAAAAACGGAATCGTCAGTTGGCTTTTGAACTTCAGAATTCGCATGTTTGTGAAAAGCGCAGTAAAAATAAAAACAATAAATTAACTAGTATACCTGTAGAACGCTGGGTCCAGCTTTTCCAGGTGAAGATACTTTTCGAGAGATTCTTTATACCGCGCCAACTTACGTAAGGTATTAGCTTGGCCATGCACCGCTCGAAAGTAACTTCGCAGGTGATTTAAAGACCAAGCTCTCCGCTTTGGTAACTCTTGCTCAAATTCAGCACTTACATTTGGTGCTAGTTCCACAGCCTTGTTGTAAAACTCTGATTTCAAGAAAGATATTTTTGATATTAGACACCTGACCATTTTCCAAACAATGTACTGACTGGAAAATATTCATCTTCGCAGAGCGACATAAAGAATCTGCCTAAGTAAAGAGCTCAGGGAGTGAGTTGAAAGCTCATTTTGTCCATGAAAGTTATGAGTAAGATGAAGTGATGGGTGTGAAAATTACAGTTAAGCTGAAACATGAGCAGATTTAGGGGTTGGCCGAGGGGACCGCTAGCAGCTCCTTTTCTGGGAAATTTGGTATTTTTTTAAGGAATAGGATGTTAAAATAGTAAAAATAGTATCAATCTGGCTGCCTGGCTGCCAAGTGTCCCGGCCGCCCCTGACCCCTTTCTGAAATTTCTGGATCCGCCCTTATAAAATTAAACTTGTGGGCCACATTCTGCACGTCAATGGATAACAAGTAAATTGCCCATTGTGTTATGCCTTGTCTTCAAAGCGTTCCGACACATGAGAAATATGCATGACCGGAATTTGGAGTGGAGTTATCAGATTGCAGTTGACCTCGGCACAAACCATGACTTTGGTTGCAATATGTAGCAAGCCTAAAATCCTTTCATCACGAAGTAGACCCTGTATTATTTTAGCTAAGCAAATAAAAATTCGCAGTCTGGAATTATTTACAGTTTCGTGAAATTAAAAACACACGGTAGACGAGATGAAGCATCCTTACCAAGCGCTTCTTCGTAGGTGTTAGCTTGGAACTGCGCCATTACGTTGTAAGCTTCGGGGCAAAAAGGTGATATTTTCAACGCTTTCCTTACAGCAGCAACAGGATCATCCTCAACATATGCCTTTCTAGCCATTTTCTCTGCCTTGTAAATCGTTGAGCTCGAGTAGAAGCGTTTATCTGAAGCAAATTCTATCGCGACATCGTGGCCTTGAGTCGATAGCTCTTGGACGTGCGATTGGAACTCGGCGTCGTCTTCGAGTTTTCCGTCACCAAACCTTTCAAACTTGAGCGGATACGAGGGGTTCAAAACCGTCGTGTTGATTGAGATTTTTGCACCAAGTTGCTCGCTTAACATCCCCAGCAAATTCTCCATGTTCGACATATTCAACAGTCGGAGTGACAGTCGAACACATGCATCGAGAGCAAAATATTGTGAAATTTGGCGGGAAATCGGCCTCGCTTTCAGAACGAGTCTACTACCTGTCCCAACCTCGTTTCCAGGTTCTCTCTCCTACGAGAACCTGGGAACGAGGTTGCTACCTGTCCCTGCCATCGCTGGAGCCGCGTAGCGTTCTAAAACATTTTAATTTTATGAAAAAGCATTTTTTTTATCATTAAATTGGGATGACTGATACATTTTTCGCACTATATTGGCGTCTTTGTGTTGTAGGACAAAAAAAGCAAGGCTGATTTTACAGTCGGGAATATATAATCTTTTAACCAATATTTCGGAAGTCGGGAATATATAATCTTTTAACCAAGATTTCGGAAGGCCGTGCCTTCCGAAATCTTGGTTAAAAGATTATATATAATTATTATTCCCGACTGTAAAATCAGCCTTGCTTTTTTTGTCCTATATTTTCACTTATTACTGATTAGATCCTTTATTAGGATCCGGTCCTTCTTTTTTGTAAGCTGGTCCTTGCTTAAAAAATTGAAATTGTCTTTGTGTTAGTATTTCCTTTATCTTTTATTATTCCATAATTCTGATTGCGTCAATGGCCATTTTTTCCCGTAAAAACTGTACCTTACCAGCAACACTAGAAATGAGTAAAACAAACAAGTAACTACTGCATTGTGTATTAATTTGCTTCAAGTGTCCTGCGGAAAAATCTGGAGATCAAATGGCACTTCCGAGACCCCAAATTTAAGAATTTTCTGGGGAGTATGCCCCCAAACTTCCCTACGGTTAGGCCCCCTTCGGCGGTGACTTTTCCCTGCGTGCTACACCTTAAAAATTAATCTCACGCTACGCCTACTGAGAGCTGGTCCATGTCCCAGTTGGTTGTCCTTGGTCCCTGCCATTCTTTACTTCTTTTATCCGCATTAGAGAGAGCTGACCGTTATTCTCGTTTCATGGTAAACTTGAAAAATACTGTAAATTCAACGCTCAAAAGATAACTCGTTTTTCTTGAAATCTCAATCGAATTTTTGGGTATCTGGTGCGTTGCGTCCTCATACGCACATACGCGCGTGCTTACATGTACAATAAAATATGGAAAACTATAGTTTTTATTTCCTGAAAAAGCATTTCTGTCATTTTAATGAAAAAAAAAATCATTTAAAATTTTTTGGTAGCCTGCGTAGCAAGCGTTTCCGTTTGGTTCGGAGCAAAGAAAGACAGAGGAAGGCTAATTTTTTGCACTATACGTACTGGTGTACGACTCTGTTCGCAGGGTACGCTCCTCCCAACAAAGGGGTCGTAATTTGACTTCATATATATTTTACGGATTGGTTTTGTAGGGGGTCTCAGTTTTCGTAATAACGAAAACTAAGAGGGGTCTTCGTTTTCGAAATTACGAAAACGAAGAGTTAAATTTGACCTAGAACTCGGTGGAAAGAATCGGACAGAATATAATTTGACAGATTAGACCTATTTCGGTTTCGATTTTAGGGGGTCTTAGGTCTTAGTTTTCGAGGGTCTTAGTTTTCGTAGACTACGAGTAGTCCCCCATTTTTCCTCAGGGATAGTAGAGCGAGCGAAACGCTAGCGCGCGTGAAAATCACCCCACGCGAGACACGTGGTGTCGCGTGTTGCCTTTTCTCGCGTGGGGTGATTTTCACGCGCGCTCGCGTTTCGCTCGCTCTGCTATCCCTGAGGGAATCGTAGAGTCTATAGGTTTCGTAACACCCTATGAAAGTTTACCCAATTTGTAGAGATCACATTACAGTTCAAAAAAGCTAGGCAAACAGTCGGGAAAGCCGATTGATTAAATGTATGGGATTTTCTAATTTGTCTCCAATAGAGCGGCGTCCTGCAAAATCACACCCCTGGAAACTTGAATTATTTCAGTAGCAGTCTTTGATCAATTAAAAATCATTGATAGTGATGTCATTGTGAGGGTGACATAAAACTTTAAGGTTAGAGGGCGTCTTAACGGACCCGAAAGAACACTAGACCCGTGTGAGGTCCTGAATTCAGTATGGAAAAAAAATTGGGGGGTTGAGCTTCTGTGATCACTTTAGACAAGTTTAAGAAGGCGTAAAGCAGCGGTTTATAGTTTTCTGCTGGTCTGCTTTCTTTCCTAAGAAGCAAATTCTAACGTCTCTCAGTAAATAGGTGAGTGGTCAGTTCATTACATTTTCGTCCGGTCTAAGTCGCCTTGCTATGCATTCTTTTCAGTTACTGAAGTAACAAAATTCGGTCTGCTTCATTTACTAGGCTAATTACTAGTTACCGTTTGTTGTGACTGGGATTGAAATTTGAAAATTACATGAAAAGCTATTGAACGCTTGAGTGATCTGATGCGATCCTACCACCTGTTGGTTCACCTGAGGTCGCTTCGCCCAGAGCAACTAACAAATTTGTTCCCACTCTGTTACACCTTACAGCCTTCCTGTTTATCCAACACACAAGGAGAAAGAGATCCGTCACTATGTTCTTAGTGCATTTCGAAAATTGCTCACTTTTCCATACATGAAGAGCAGTTAAAAGAATGGGCAAACTATCTTCCATGTGGGAGAAATGGAATGTGGCTCGTACCTGCATTGACCTGTCTTGGCTTCTTTAGTTATCCGTAAACATTTTGAGAAAAATGCCAAATAAAGAATATTTTAACAGATCATTATTTTTATCATAGGAAGCAACTGTATAATTCCTTTTGTTTTGAACTTTAAATCATTATGGTCACCAAAATAGGGCTAAAATACCAAGTCAATGATTTCCTGAGTAAAAGGAAAACCATTTGTATTAATAGCCTTTGCTATACACCCGGGGGGGGGGGGGTACTCCCATATAAGGGCTTAATGGGGACGTGCGGCCAGCCAGGGTATGTTTTTCGGGATTTTTATCCTAAACAGGGTATCGATTTTATCATTTTTAGTCTCGCGTGCTTGAGCAACGCGAGACTCTTAAAATGCAGTCGTTTTTTTTTTTTTGGTCGGACCTAGTTTGTAGGCCTCGCGTTCCTAGCGAAGACCGTGGAAACTGGGGATAAGAATCGTGACGACTTTGATTGTATGGAAATGATCTCGTGATGAGAATGCGGTTTATTTTCGGCGATGACTGAAATGACGCGTACAAGTTTGGCAATGATGTAATTATCCTCGAATGGAGGTCCTTGATTTTCGTGTAATTATGCACGACATGCAGGCACTTTAAAAAAAGAAAATATCCCCAAGCAGGATGAGAAAATATTATAGCTGGGAAATCCTCAGGATTTTGTGGCTTTTTAAGGCGTTACGTTTCTCAGAATATTGTCGCAATTACAGGAAATGTACAGTTAAATAGATTCACTTTGTTTTATGTATTTAATTGACAGATTTTCGCAGTTGTTAAGATGTTAAGTCGCGCTGCACTTCATAAATACTTGAGATATCAAGTATCCACTGTCACGCAATGTTTACGTGCGCACGTGCGTAGTGCGTTCGCAAATAAAATAAAGGCAATGTATGAAAGGCCGCACGTACAATTATGTAAGCGTAAAAGTAGAATCTCGCTTAATTTGACGTTTAATCTCAGTACTTTATGTCATACCTCTATTTGATTTACGTGATTAAAATTAACGTGCGTTAACGTGCGGAGCCGAAAACGCATCAGTGGAAATCCACCCTAACGTGTCACGGATCGGATGAGTTTATACGGGTCTTGCAGCACTTTATGTCCACAGAATAGAAATCCCATATCGAGCTTTTCCGGAACGGGTTGGTCCAAGAATTCTATAGCTTAAAAGTGTTGATTATTTTGGAACAACTGATCACTTCAGTGGTCGAAAAAAAAAGAGTAATCTTAATGAGCAAAACTTCAAGGTCTACTGGAAAATTAGGATCGAGGATCGAGAAATCAGGGATCAAGGATTGGTTAAAAAGAACTTGAAAATAAAATAAATAAATAAATCGTGGATCAGTGGTGATGTGGGCCACAGACTGTAGATAAATTTCACAGAACATAACCTCGTTCTCTGTACTGAACACTAAATTCAAGTAAACTAATCCGAGTCTGTCTGAGTCAGTGATTGTTTTGACGAGAAAGAGAAATTTTCCTGGAAAATGAAACGCTTTATCCCGGTGATACTGTAATACAAGAAAAAACTTTAACAGTTTTTAATTTTTAAGTGTACATTTGCTTTCAGTACTCCTTATTTTTCTTGTAATTGTTGTATGCATGACCCCACCAGCAATGCTGATCTTTTTATCGTGCCGTAAACTACGGTTCTTAGCTACCCACCTACCTATCTATCCATCTGTCTATCTATCTATCTATCTATCTATCTATCTATCTATCTATCTATCTATCTATCTACGTATCTGTCTATCTGTCTATCTGCCTATCTATTTGTCTGTCTGTCTGTCTATCTATCTGTCTATCTGTCTGTCTGTCTATCTATCTGCCTATCTATCTATCTATCTATCTATCTATCTATCTGTCTGTCTGTCTATCTATCTATCAAAAATAAATGCTGTGTACAACTCTAAACAATGTACTCTGAGACTGTACGGAGACATTAAAAGTAGATACTAAACAGCTATGGAAAATGTCATTACTTTCACGCGATATTGATATTTTATAAAACGGACAACAAATTCAGCAGGAATACGCGCGAACTGAATTAACTGTGTGTCGTATAAGGTTCTGTTAAACTTACACTTTTTTCCTGTGCTGAACATATACTGTACCGAGCCGTTTCTTGGTCCGGTGCAAAGAAGCTATGTATATTTATACTGACAGAGTCATGGGCCCCTGATACCGATAAAAATCATCGTTTAATTTTTCGAGTGTAAAATCCCTGAAAGAGTACTCCTCAATGGAGCAATATTAATGTGTAGAAGGTTTTCAAAGGCTTCACACTGGTTTGAGGCTGAGATGTGCGGCCTGTCTCTCCTTGCAATTTTTTCTACTTTTTGAGTATATATACATTATGACATACAACACTCGTTTTGTATTCCAAACGAAAAAGTACGTAGTATAACAGCCCCGGTTGCGTTACTCCAAGCACGCGAGACTCAACGCTACTAAGAGCGTTCTTGTTTATCTAAATCAGGGTATCGATTTTATCAATTTTTGTCTTAAACAGGGTATCTTTTTAAATAGTTTTGTGATTGCCAATGGATTAAATAAGAAAGAGTTTCGATATTTATTATTGTCTTAGACAGGGTATGGTTTCGGGTTAAATGTCTTAAACAGGGTATCAAAAATCGGAATTCTGTCTTAAACAGGGTAGGAAAATCAGCGATTATTGTCTTAGACAGGGTCAGAGTATGAGGGGCCGGGCCGCACCTCCCCACCCAAGGATATATCGAGTATCCCTCCCCCCCGGGGTTATACAAACCTTTGAGAGGCATGTCACTGAGCAACGGGGATTTCACAGTCACACCAACAACTGAAATTTTGTTCTTCATTCATTTATCTATTTGGAAAATAGCATATATCGACCTACTTGGTTCCCACACAGCTGGCTTTTAAGCGTGGAAGTATATGCTAACTTCGTCGACTATCAGACTTGAGAGCAGCAGTAAGATACAAAACCCTTAGCAAACTCAGTTAAAAAGACAAATTATTGATTCTTCTCTGTGACGTTTATTAACATGTAGGAATTTGTCAACCTACATTTCTGGGTCCCTCAAATGCCCGATCCGAATGAATTTAGAAATATTCTGCCTAGCAAGCGTTTCCGCGTCAGTTGGTAGAGAAAGTTGGGACGAGAGCAACAAGGAGGAATATCCCGCTCGGAAACGCTCTCTAAGCAGGCTGATTTGGAAAGGTTTCGGGTAGACAGATGAAAACCCACCGTGCTCTCCTAGGTCCTTTTCTCTTTCTTTTCTTCTTTTTACTTTCTTGTTTTTTCACCTTTCTTTTTCCGTCTTGTTTATAATTGTTGATTTGTTTTCCTTATACCACAGCCACAATTCCCTTAAACAACTACCAGGAATAAAATGGGAGGTGCTATCTACAAGGATGCTCCAGCCATTAAATACGAGGAACGCAACATTTACCTGAACTCTATTCAAACTCTTGGCAGGTATCTGACACCATCCGATCCGCCTTATATTCTTTCTCTTCCCCCACCTCACCCCCCGCTCCCCCCCTCCTCACACACAAACACGGTAGCTTGCTGGATAGGCGTTATTGGGTTATTTGTTCGCGATTTTCAGGCGAGTAAATGCAAGTGCGAGGGGAGAGCGAAGCGCCAGGCACCCACGTCTCTATTTTGAAAATAATGAGCGCTTGCTTACCCACCTTTGCGGAAGTTCTTTTGTGCCGTCACACAATCCTCCGTCACGCATAGGTAGACTATAAGTGGTCACTCATTTTCCTCAGGGATAGAAATGCGAGCGAAATACGCGAGCACAAGTGAAAATCGCCACCCGGGAGGAGGGTGATACGCGGAGGGAAGATAGCATTTTCTCTCCTTCCTCCGTATCACTTCTTTGCGCGTAGCAATTTTCCGCGCGCTCGCGTATTTCGCTTGCTTAAATTATCACTATTCGTAATCTATACTGTGTACGAGGCCCCAAGAAATGAGGTTGCTTGAGGCACTGGAAAACGAACTGTTTGTTGCAGGATGAAACAAAAAGCTTGCAGTGACGTGTTGAAAAAACTTTCCAGCCGAAGTGTTGCACAGTGTAACAATAGATCAAACCCGGCTGGAAATAACACCAATTTCGGCAAGGAAGCCGGCACTACCAACTCTGCATTATGGCCAGTACTTTACGCATGCGGACAGCCGTATCACCCAGGCAGTGCATGGTTGCACAGACTCTCGTCTCCAGAGCCCGTCGTTGGGTGGCACTTGGGAAAAGAATGGGCTGCACATGGCTGGTTCTGTCCGGGTGATATCGCTCTGCGCATGTGTAAGTTACAGTTGTAAATGGTAAACAGCCACACGCTACCGAGGACACACCGGTGGGTTCACGGTTTGGACAAACAGTGAGAAAAACCAGATCTGGTAAGTTTCATAGCGGAATTGTATTAACGAAACGCTTTTTTTCCCAGGCTTCCACCAACGCGACCAGTCACTCTTCATCAAAAGGCTCTGTTCATCCTTTGGTTATCGGTGATTCTTATCTGGTCGTGTCTGAAGTGCAAACGTTACGTTTCCAAGTGGCGTGATAAATACGGCACCAAAAAAGAAGAGGAAGAAGTAGAAACAACAACTAAAGGTGAAGGAGAGACGTTCAGGGGCCAATTGCAAACAGTTGAGGATCAGTTTGCCGTTTTATATTTTTCTGCAAACATTTGAAACCACTATGAGACTTTACTGAGCGGAGACCGTGTGGGGTACGGGGGATTAATTGATTTAATTTGGTCAAGAATTATTTTTCCAAACTTACCTCTGTGATCAAATGTATTTAATTTTATTTATCTATCTATTTTTGAAAATATTTTCTCTATTCATGTCTGTTTGCAGGATATTTCTAAAAAAAACCAACCCCTCCCTCGAAAAAAAGAATTGTATTTCATAATTTAAAACCTTACTGTTTCGCATAGTACAAAACTACGAGCGGTCGACCCTTTTTCCTCAGCCGGGCCACACGCGGCGAGTAAAAAAGTAAAATTATGTTAGGAGGAGAGATCGAGGCTTACGGGGAGAGAGAGAGAGAGAGAGAGAGAGAGAGAGAGAGAGAGAGAGAGAGAGAGAGAGAGAGAGAGAGAAAGAGTTCCTTACGCGTGCTCTTGATCTACGGTGACTCAAAGAATTAGTAGGTAACGGTATGGCTAGAGTTCGGAACCTTCTTTAGAAGAGAAAAATTTGCGCAACTGTCATTTTCGTTAAACAAAAGTCAATCGATAGCAAGTTAAAATCAACCTCGTTCCCAGGGAGCGAGAGAGGGCGGGTAGGAGAAAAGCCTGGGAACGAGGTTGGGTTAAAATGTTATCCTGGATCAGAGAAGCATTGGCCAATAAGGCGTCAGAGATTGATCACGTGTGAGCTCTTTTATTTGGCAGTCCTACACGGTATTGGAGCTCGTGACACCTATGCGCTAACGTTTCTTGGTTTGCAAGCACGCGACAAGGCGGCCATGGAGTTAAGATCCTAGAGGAGAGGAATGCCTTTGTCCTTGATCCCCAATATGGCCACCGTGGCGTACGTCACGTGCAAACCAACAATGAAAGGTGCTTGCTTTACTCCATTCTTAATCATCAACAACAAAGCATTTTTGTCTTTTGTTTCTTTAGAAAATGACAATGTGTTAATATCTTTATATCCAGTTACCAAGCATGAACGTAAGTAAAACGGCTTTTTTTTCATATACTAACAACCTGTTCAAGTTGGATGAGAGTCACTGACAGATGTGTATGCTATTTTAAATTAACCATTCTGTCCTACTTTCTGCACAGAAACATTTACCTGAGCAAATTTACATTAATCCTAATACGTTAATTTGTGGGTTTTTTGTTCCCTCAGTGTTTTTTCGAATACTTGTGTTTGTCTCTCAGTTTTCCTTCATTTCGAGGCTGATCTTCCCAACTTTTTTCGTGGGGTATCTCTCGTCTTTTTCCACGTAGTGCACTGAAGAAACTCATCAGGAACTTTTTCCTTTCTTGTTTCCATAGAGTATTAAACAATTATTCCTCGAGCTCGAATGGGCTCTGAGTCAATAAACCATGAGGGCGAGGGGAATAATTGTTTTAGTAAAATCCAACTAGTTGGTCAAAAATATCGAGACAAAACAATTTAAAGCAAGACTTGAATCTTTTTTTGCCGCCAAAAATCCGGCGCTTTTCGCTACTAGTGGGCTATAACATATAGCCTAGTAGTAGCTCAACCAATCAGAATGCAGCATTGGTAATAGACCACTAGTTGGATTTTAGTAAATAGTTATATAAACTCAGCTGTTCTTGCTTGCTTATTTATTTCTTCCTCAACTTACAAGCTAATTTTTTTATTTCAGCCTCGGTTTCACGTTTTGGCCGAGGAGACGCGACGGAAGAGAGCACTAGCACGAGAAGTATATTTGAAAAACTTCTCGAAACTGATCCTGATCAGCCATCATTTGAAGAGTTTTTAACCAAAGCTGTCATCTTCGGAGCCATCATGCTTTACTTTTGGCTCTGTGATTATCAACATGTATGGTAAGAATCTCAAAGCACAGGATAACAGTGAATTAAAAGACACTTCGTGATGACATGTTCTAAAATCCGGAACACGTCAGTGGTGGATCCAGGGGAAGGGCCCGGGGGGGGGGGGGGGGCGCCCCCTTATTTTTAGACCAAACTGAGGCTTCCCCCTCCCCCCCTTATTTCAGGGTCTGAATGAACGCCAGTCAATAATATATATTTTTTTAACAGTTAGTGTGATGCCCCTCCGGCTTTACTACCTTAATAAAGTTAAAGGTACATTTTCATACTTCTCAAGGAAACGGGTACAGTCCCCAAACCCAACCTAAAATTTACAAACTTTTATTCTAGGCCGAAGACAAACAAACAGTACTCAAGAGACATATTTGTGTTCCTGTTCGCTTTGCTGGTGATCGTAGCTGCAGTTTACACAACTCGCAAGACACCAGAAAAACTTATCAACAGAGATCAGACAGAAGAATGGAAAGGATGGATGCAGGTACAGTTAAGGAAATAAATCTCTCATTGGGGCCAGAAACGAAAACTTTTCAAACTGATAGAGCGATTTTCGTATGACCTTGAAAAAAGGTTTCGGTAAGTGTTCGTTCTTTGTTTCATCAGCCAATGGATGAAAAGATCAAAACATGGCCTCTTTGTTTTCCCGCCAAAGAAACCCTAATATGGAGAAGGCATTGTTCGATTGGCCAATTGTGTTGTAGTATGACGTCAAAGCGAAGTATCGGTTGATTTCTAGAAAGTTCTCGAGCATGAAGTTTTTTCACCTGAGCGTTCCCTTAACCAATGAAAAGCCAGACGCGTTTGTCTGTCCGTTCGATAAACCAATCAAATCGCTCTATTTCCGTTCGTTTGTCGTTTCTGTTTTGTTCGCGCGCTTTCATTTCAAGGTCATACGAAAATCGCTCTATCACAGCGTTCAAGGAACCGCGCAATGTCAAAAAAGCCTATGATACGTTTTCATTCAGAATTTCAAAATAGCCGTCCAATACAAGAAATATTGCCTACACTTGACCGACTACGCGCTTTTTTGGTTTAGCCCCCGTACTGTTCTCTTTGCTACTTCGCTGCAGTTACGTCCTTTTTTTTGGCCAGTGAGAAACATTCTTGTTCTCTGCTTTTAGCTAGGATTTGCTAATGAGAATCATCACCATGCAGCTACAATTTGTAACATTAAATGATATTTTGCCAAAACTAAAAAAGGTTTAGATACGACCCACAAATGAGGCCAAATGCATTCATTAAAATTCGCTTTTCATTAACATTATTTTCGATTTTTTTTGGATTGTTTAATTTGTTTTCAGGTTCAGTTTGTTTGGTATCACTATTTTGATGCTCACGAGGTGTTCAACTCCATCAGATGCTATATCGCTGCTTATGTTTGGATGACAGGATTTGGTAAGAAAACTGAGATCTTTCAAAGTTGTGTATGTTACTTTGCGTTATTTTCCTCACTATTGTCCGTGACTGTGCTCACATGGTGGGTGGCTCCTCCTAAAATGTTCTGCAATTGGTATAGGATTTAATGGAGCCGAAACCAATTGTGGAATTGCACGCATTTTAGGCATTCTACTGATAAACAGTTGCGACACGTAGAAATATCTTTTTTAGCAACTAAGAAAATTTGCAGTCTGTCTACTTTGAATTCTTAGGCCTAGTAAAGGACCGTAAAGATTAGTCTTTTGGATATGGAAACGATACAATACCCAGTATCCGTTGTATAGTCAATTCTCTCCAGGGACCGGGGAGGGGGGGCTACTCTCCATGAGGGTCTATACGGAGAGGCTCCGCCCGAAAGGAATATATTTTTCAGGCTTCAAGTATAGTTGAAGTATATACAAGGGTAGGGAAATCTGTTATTTGGGTCTGTGAAAGGGCTAACGGATGAATGTTATGGCTTTATGAAGTCGAGAAAACGTTCTATTTTTGTGATTGATTGCTATGTAAAAGACAGTGCATTTACAGCAGTTAAAAGGGTTTGCAAAGTTCTAAACAAGCTATGTGAAAGGGGTACCATTTGTCAATGGGGGGTGTACGAAAGGGGTACCTTTTTCATGAAAAATGGTGTATAAAAGGGTATGGAGTTGGACCTCGGGGCGGAGTCTCCACTTATCAACATTTGTTGAGTAGCCCTCCTGGGGCAAGGACCAACTCTAGGTGTCCTTTTTACAGAGGTTACCAAAGAGATTTTTTCATTTCCTTGCTAGGTAACTTTTCCTACTTTTGGATAAAGAAAGACTACTCACTTTTCCGTCTGCTACGAATGATGTTTCGTCTTAACTTCCTTGTTTTCATGGTGATGGCAGTCACTAGAAACGAGTTTGTCCGGTATTACGTTTGTGCTATGCACACCTATTGGTTTATCACAGTTTACGTCATGTTGGCAGTGTTCAAGTCACACAACGAGGTAAATAATTTTTTGTTTTTAGTTAACAAGCATGATTACAGGTAGCATGCACGAAAATATTGACCCTTTGAAGTCTAAAAAGACGCTACAAATAGGTCGGATAAAATTTCTTGCAATCTCTCTCTCTTTTTTAGATTTATTGTTCTAGTCACATAATTTCTCCTTAAAATCATTAAAGTACACATATGGCATCTATTCGATCAAGCGCCCTGGGCGCCTTGAAACTTTTGGCCCTTGAGAATGGGCGCTTTTATACTTAATTTTCGGCAAAAGTAACTTTATTTTGCAACAAAACGTGAAGATGTTTCAAAGCAGAATTTTAACTATTCATTGAAAGTTTCTGTACAATACTAAGGAAACTACTTGGTCTTCAGGAAGTCTCTTAGTGGACCTTAGTCTATTTCAATCTCATTGGCGACAGTAAGGTCAATTTTTTGGTGGGGGCCCTTTAGTAGGGGATGGGCGCTTATTCGAGGCTGTGCGCTTAATCGAATATATACGGTACATACACGCACGTACACATCTTATGACATCTAGAGCACGAGAAGATCGTTTCTCAAAGCAGAAGCATGGGGTTATATGCTTCTGGTCAAGGTTACAGTATAGACCTCACACCTCGCGGGTAGCAGTTTCCCGCGGGACACTACCCGTAAGTTACTAGTCATCTCTACATCTCAAGAATAGCATTCTAAATTTGAATTTCTAAAGTTGTAAAAATAATTTTCTGCCCCCTTAGAATAACTCGGGATAGTGCAGTCCAAATTTACCATGTAGTCATTTCCATTGTATAGGTCCTATAACAATTGATATCATAGTTTAAGGTATTGCAAAAAACTAATCCTGAATGGTACGAGTCTCGCCAAATTAAATAACTAACCCAAACTGATTGTGAGTCTTAAGGGCTAGGAAGACGTTATCTCTACATATTATAAATCCAGCAGGATATGGAGGCGAGAAATAAATCTTCAACTAAATCATGTTATTTTTAACCTACTGTTATTTTCCAGAATCGCTATTTTATGGCTGCTAAATTTGCAGTATATCTGGTGGTCAACGCCTTAATATTCGATATTCCTGGAGCTCCTTATGTAGTGTTTTGGCCATTCCAGTTCATATTGAACGTTGGCGGCAACTTACGATACTGGGTCTACAGATCAACGTAAGAAGCTAGTGTTGTTGTTACTTTTGATTGTCCCTTTCAGATTTTGTCTCCTCTTGATTTCACCTTCCACTGAGCTTTAACTGGTTAAGATAAACGTAGTGTAAATTCTGCACTTTGACCTAGACCAGTTACTTCGCTTATTTGCCTTTTTTTTACGATTCGAGTAGTATAGCAGGTACCGCATAAACCCTTGTTTGGAGGTTGATATGTTTTTGATGAAAAGGAATACTGACGTCTCGTCGATGATGTCATATATACACTCGTTTACAAAAAGGTTGACATTTCAAATATATATATATATCTTTTGTTTCTTTGGGCGAAACAAAAGAAAAAACAAAAGGTATATATATTTATATATATTTCTGAAATGTCAACCTTTTTGTAAACGGGTGTATATAATCTAGTAATAACCAAGGTTAGAAAGTGCGGACGACAACGATCGAAGGTCAAAACGCTTTTGCCCCAGCGTTGTGCTTTGCGTAAGTTTCACTTAAGAGATGGTCAAAACACGCGTGATCAGATTACGAGTGGTAGAAGGTCCAAACGTGCGTGATCAAAGTCTTGCCTAGGTCCCTGTACGGCGTTTTCCCAGTCCCTCTCGGTCAATTCATTTCGGTGACGTATCCGAGGCGAACGGTCGGGAAACGCCCTCACATTTTCGATCGGACCACGTAATCCAAAACGCTTGGCCGCGCGGAATAATGAGGTCTAGGGACTAGGCAAATCAAAGTCCATACATTCTTAGTGGAAGTCCAGACGAATGCTGGCTACATACATGCGGCACATGCGTAATAACAACCAAAGATTAGTATTGCGGGCTCCTCTTTAAGAAATAGAGGTGCTAAATCACTTGTCTTGTATTTCGTAGGCTTGATCATTGGGCCACTTGGGTGGGAATGTTATGTGCGTATAACTACCCGTACATTGATCGGTTCCTTCATTTCTTGGACAAGA
This sequence comes from Porites divaricata, assembly GCA_038088405.1. Taxonomy (NCBI): domain Eukaryota; kingdom Metazoa; phylum Cnidaria; class Anthozoa; order Scleractinia; family Poritidae; genus Porites; species Porites divaricata. The sequence goes on along the minus strand of JBBMOI010000019.1, from coordinate 4,999,433 downwards.
AACATGAAAACAGGCGAACGGCGCAGGTAGCCATTCTGCTGAAGATCTGGATCACAATCGCACTGTTTGGCGTCTTGGTGATGTGGTTCCACTTTGTTTTAATGCAAGAGCGAGAGTACTACAAAATAATACATCCCTATACATCGTGGATCGCTATTCTTATTTATCTGTGGTTCAGAAATCTTCACCCTTCCTTTCGATCCCACTATCTTGGTTTGTTCAGCTGGCTGGGGAAAATCACTCTCGAGACCTACTTGTCACAGATTCATATCTACATGATTGGGAATGCACAAAAAATACTTATTTACTTACCGAGATATCCCATGCTGAACTTCATGTTAGCCACCGTGATTTATGTGGCGGTTTCGTACGTTCTTTTTCATCAAACGTTATTTTTTAACACTTATATTTTTCCTAAGAATATGGCCATTATTTGCAAAAATCTTCTGGTGGGTACAGCATGGTTAGGACTTTGTTATTTGCTTTCTTTTATTTTCAATATCGTAGGGATCTGGTAATTTTTATTCGCGCTATTAAATACAACGAAAGTATTTCACTTGCTTTTTCATAACCCTTGATCATTGCAACCCAATAAAAAAGTAAAGGATAATGGTTGGTTTGCTCTTATGAGAAGACACAGGAAAACCATGTCCTAATAATTTCTAAAACTCTCTTCGTAAGTTGGAGAGATCATATAATATTATCTAACGAGGAGCTCTTCCGAGTCCAGCCTCCAATTTCAGCAAGTCTCCAGATACGTCGGCTGTAGTTTAGTGGCCACTGTTGGAGAAGCAAGAACGAGACTGTTTCCCAGTGTTACGCGGGTAATCTTTTAGAGGACGGGTAGCTTGCAAACCAAACTGAACGCAGGGTTGTCGGAACAGCAACAAGAAGATTTATTCCAAAATGAACGTAGTTTCCACGAAGTAAAACTCCACAACAGCACTTACCTCGATAAACTTACACGGCCTCCGCCAACTTCAATAAAATTCACACGGCCTCTGCCAACTTGAATAAACACGGCTTCAGTCACACTTGACTAAACACGACTAACGTCAAACTCTCTTCGCTTGTGGTAAACTAGTTAAAACTTCACTCAGACTCGCTTACTTATATACATTTACAATAATAATCTAGAAGTTTCTAAATAGTCTAATTATAGAAAGATTACAAAAAGATTACAACATATCCCACTTTAGAAACGCTGACATAAGATCCTAAAATAAACAAATTACGAACTCTCGCGAAGCTTCTAGAAAGTCACACTAGTCACGCACTACAGTTTTTCGTAACACCCAGCTACTTCTTTGGGAATCAAAACACGGCGACGCTCAAGGAGGCGCCCAGCAACAACATTCATCGACCAACTAGAGAGTGAGTGATACCGGTCTTATGAGGCAGGATCACAGAAGGGAATGGGACAAACTTATAAAATTGGTGTGGGCGCGCCCGGTCGAAATAGATAGACAGACTCCGGTTTTTCCCTATCTCATATCTCCTCAAATTAATAAATCTAAATTCCAATAGAGTACTAAAGTGATTACGTCATAAAAATTGAATTTGTGAAATTATGGGATTCGTCAGGATATTCTGAAAGAAAAACATCCAAGAGGCCTTCTTGTCAAAAACTAGCATTGTGGGGCAAATTGTCTCTGAGATATTAGCCCAGTTATGCTCTGATGACTCCATACAAATCCTTCTAAATTTGACTTGGGTCATAACGTTTAGACCCAAGTCAAATTTAGAAGGATTTGTATGGAGTCATCAGAGCATAACTGGGCTAATATCTCAGAGACAATTTGCCCCACAATGCTAGTTTTTGGCAAGAAGGCCTCTTGGATGTTTTTCTTTCAGAATATCCTGACGAATCCCATAATTTCACAAATTCAATATTTTATGACGTCACACTTTAGTACTCTATTCGAGCGGGACTGGTGGACGGAGAACAACATTATTGATGTGCGACCATACTATAAAGTTAATATTATTTTTATTAATATGACATGCGCCCAGTGCAAGTTTTTCTTTGTTTATTACAATAACTTACTGCACCTATTATGGGGAGTGCAATCATCCACGATTTACCAATACCATAGAAATAAAAACACGTCGAATAGAGTTTTGGAAACTGTTTAAAACACTCAGAGCACATGTTTTATCATTCTAAAAATTCTGGCGCTAATCGCGCTCGAATTTTTAACCTTGATAAGACAGCCGTTCGTAGTCTGCACATTATTTAAATAATCCTGATCAAACATTTTAGTTTTATATATGAATATCTTTAATTTTTTGACTGAAATTTACAGTCAAAACGTCCACCTAATGCCAAAAACAATCCCCTGCTCACAAATGAAATTCCCGACATCGCAAATAGAGGAAAATGAAATCTGATGCAAACAATTGGTACGCCTATATAGGGCGAAATAATGGTACCTTTTAAAGAGTAACCTTTTTTATATCATTAATGTCTTCACGACATTTAGTTTGACCTTACGCAATTTTATAACTCGAACATAATATAAGAATTATGTTTTAGCACACAAAAACGCCTAAACATATATACAAAAAAATTCACTCCTATAACCCAGCACGAACACGAGCTCATGAACTAGAATTAAATTCCTGCAATCAGCAACACTAGACAATGACTTAATTTAGATTTTTAAAAATTCGTGAAAAAAAAACAACAACAACAACTAAAGAAAGAAGAGATAAAAATGGTACCATAAAAATATATCAGGACCCTAATGTTGCAGTCTGCTCTGAATCCCACTTCACAGAGTCTGTCATAATCGGACACTTCAGCACTTCAGTGAAGTATCTTTTTTCAACTGGGCTGTTAACTGTCCATAAAACAACACTAATTCCCTTTTCTCGCCATTCCTTTACATATTCCCTAAAAGTAAAGGACAAAGAGATTGTGAGCAAAGGAGAAAATCTTAATATTAATTTTTCAAAGGGTTTAAAGAAATTCATAAGGAGATCAAATTCTTTCAACAAATGAATATGGTGTCCAGCTCTAAGTCTTATACAATAAGTAAGGTGTCCATGGTGATGAAGCTGGCCAGTCAGTAAGTCGGCATGGGTTGCAAGAAGCTCTGTTTTCCAAAACTGCCAATTATTTAATATGCCAAAAATGCACCTTCTTTGAGTGTCAATGTATTTACATGTAGCATTGAATTACTAATTTAGGACACCATTTTCACATCTCCAACTGGAGACACGACTGCCATTTTGTGTGGTCATTTGAGCCACACAAAGTTCTAGCTGTTTGAAATATCAAGGAGTGTTTTCCAGAATCGTGATGTTTGCAGACAAGCATGATTATAACTCACAATAACTCAATTGAAAACACCTGCTCTGTAGGGTAAAACAGACTAGACTGTCAATACCTTGAAAGATGAGCTGTGTGTGAAAGAAATACACCCACTCCTAGAAAATCATAAACCCACGAATGGAGGTGTAATTCCCATATTCTGTCTAACCATGGAGAGAAAACTTGCTTCCACCATTCTTTGTATCTCGATGGGCCATCATAGTCTGTGTTGGATATAAAGTTCTTACGCCATGTGAGGGCAGTCAGAATGTTTGGATCAGCTCTTCGAATCTGTTGGTAAAGAAGAAAAGGTAATAAAATGTTTTCCCAGGATGACAAGAAACACTCTTGAAATAAAGTACAAGACAGAAAAACATCAATATCCTGTCAAGGCAACTACATGGGACAAGACAATCTGCTTGCATACAACAACAACAGCAACAACTTTATTAAAAGCAAAAAAATACATAATACGTACACACTACCTACATTTTTGCAAAAGCTATTTGAGGAAGGCAGTGTGGGGACACAGTATACAAGTAATGACATATGTTAAGATATTTTAGATATTATATAAAGGAGATTTACAAAATATGAGAAAAAAGAGCTAACCAAGATAATAATACACAAAATGCAAATAAATAAATATGTAAATAAGTATATAAATAAATAAATGGCAGACTTCATTCTAATAACATCAATAGAGACAACGGAATTGAAATTCCTGAAGCATGGATGCCTACGATCAGAAAGCATAACAGCTGTTCAACTACAAAGCGGACCCATGAGGGAACATCATCTGCTAATCGGAATAATAAGGATCGAAATACACCAATCACAGCGAACCAACGTGCATAAATAGCTACACGTAAACAATCGACCTCATCGCCTGATGAAGACTAGCAGTATTGCAGTCGAAACGTCGCGATCAATATCTCAAAGCGATTCTATCGTGAGACAAACGAATAATCGTTCATTCCTATCTGACACCACGATGAACAATATTCACATCTTTAATGACAATATTTATTTTCATTTTTTTCACTTCTCTTGGAAATATTTTTCATAATTTGCTCCACATTTCTTCTTTTCATGCTTTATTTAATCACCTTTTACCTATTTGAAGAAAACAATCATGGGTTGTTGAAAGCTCACCTGGAAAATTACATTGGGGTAGAATGAACACACCATGGCTTTATCATACAACTGATGACTGGCAAATAAATTTTTCAGCACACTTGCAGCCTGGTTCAGTTAAAAAAAAGAACACTTGTCAGTAACTATAGTGGTAATTATTTTATTTTGATTACATAGGACTACTTTCACCCGGACGATCAAACTCGACCTACTTTTGAAATGACTCCTGGGTTCAAACCTTTCACAGTTGATTAAACATGATCAAAATAATTGCAAAAGGCTTATTTCAGCTAATCTGTCATCAATTTTTATCTGGCAAAAACTAAGAAAAAGCTATTATATTTTAGCATAATATGGAATCTTTCCAAACTGGTTGGAAAAGATAACTGGATTGAGTTACTGGGAGGTTTGAAAAACTGGGGTAAAAAAAGACTGTTTTTGTTTGATTAGCATTTCCTTCCCAGGAGAATCAATCTTTACTCGGCACACTCTGCTCTGCAAGAAGTCTTGATGTTTCTGATGAAAAATTACCCTGTACCAAGCTTTTGGTGAATATGTTAAATCCAGGTAGCATTTTTTTGACCTGGGTTGTTTCAAATCTCCTTTAATTTGTCTCCTAGCCCATGAATTAGGGCTAGGAGACAAAGAAGATTGAGAATCAACCTAGGTTAAACATTTTTAACCTAAATAAAATTTTGACCTATAACACATATGAGCAAAAATAGCGGGCATGTGGCGAAAAGGGGAGCCAAGTGAAAAATGTTGGGAAGAGAGAAGGTGAGAGCCTGTAAGAATCTTTTCAAACACCTTGGTCAAATAATAAATATTATTACTTACTTTACTAGCTTGTTTTGCAGCTTTGACATCAATGTACATTTGTAAACCAAGGCCAATACAGAGATCAATTACTTCTTGAAGATGTGGGATACGTTGATTGGGAAACTTGTCCCTGTGTGGAATATTGAAAAGGGTATTGAATAATATTGTAAATATAAAATAAGAAATTCAAATGCCGATTTGAAGTTTAGAAACCCTCCTGTTGAGAGAACATTCATTTTATGAACACTTTTGAGCACATGTACATAACAGGGCCCAGGGGGAACTCCCTATAATGGCCTATATGACGAGGCTCCACCCAATGCAAAATGGGTACCTTTTTCAGGCTTCAAGTTATTACTACATGAAAGCATAGGGATTTCACTTGTTTAAGTATGTGAAAGGCTAGGAAAATTCGCCGTTTCGGTTGGTAAAAAGGACCAAAAGGGCTAACAGATGCATTTTATGACTGTGAAAAAGTTGAGGAAACGTTCTTGTTTTGTGATTTATCCATATACATTTTAAACTAGGTATAATAATAATTTAATAATTTAATAATAATTTACCAATTTATATAGCGCATATTTACATGTGCTGAACAATAGCGCTTTACAATCATATGTTTAAAAGAAAACGAATGTATGTGAAAGTATGTGAAAGGGGTATCATTAATTTTGTCAATAGAAGGTATATGAAATGGTACCAGTATATAAAAGGGTAAAACTTCTATTGAGTACCCTCTTGCCCCCTCCCCCAGAAAAGAGCTCACTTTTCCTCACCATTGTCAACAAGTTATATTCAGTTAATGCAAGACTCAAAATAAATTTGTGGCTGTTGTCGGTCATGTTGACTGTCCAAAGAAAGGTTAGCTAAGTCATGTCTCTGGAGAGAGCACTTAATTAACATAAGGAAACTTATCAAGTTTAATGATACATTAAAAGTGAGAGAAAATATTGCTCCAGAAAGTAACAAAATTTTAATACAGACCTCTGAATGGTGGGACGCATGTGTACAAATGCTGTAAAATTTTGCAACTTTGTGGAGCTATATCTTTGTTAGTTTTCAACAAATAAGGTTCAAGCTCGGCATCTTGACTAACTCAAAGCTGTTCTTTTTAGCCGTGTTGACAGATTTTTGCAAATTGTCCCAGTCACATGTTGGACAAACTGTCCAAGGGCCTATTTTCAGGAGTTCTTTCCAGCATGCCCTCTTTCATTGCCTGTCACATTCCTGAAAGGTGATCACGTGCAAAAATTGGATTTGACTAGATCTTGCCCTCGGCTTTGTCAACAAGAGATCTAGACATCTGTATATGAGACTACTGATTTGTTACAGACAACTAACAAATTTAGCAGAGATATTGCGATGTCCAGTGAGATCTGCCCATGCTGTTGTCACTTTGTCTTTGCTAAATCTGCCTAATGCACAGGCACCATATGGGCCCCTGTGTCCAAGGCCATCTGGAAACAACAGTCACAACTACACGTACACTTAAAGTTTTACTCGTAAGTACTAACTCTTACTAAGGTGTAGACGTTCTCTGTGCCTGGCAGGTATTTTCCTTTGAAAAGTTCAACAATCACCTTTGATCAGTAGAAAGTAGAAGCTGGTCAGCTGGTCAATGAAATGAAACAGCACATCACCTAGCCTGCAAAAACTGCTGTTTCTCCTCGCTCCTCGTCGCAGGAGATGTTTTGCAAGGAGGAACATCTGCGATTCAGTGACAGAAATTCCATACTCATGACGTAAAATCTGTCTGGAATCCAGTCAGAAGCGCTGATTGGTCGACGGAGTAGTTACATTGTTTTAGCTACTGTTTACGAACGACAGACAAAAGACCAAAGGCTACAAAGGTCCAATGTAAACGCGATGAATCTAAAACAAAACAGTCAAAATTTCTGGAATATATTCTTCTCTAGAAGAAGCATTTGAGTTTTGCTTGACCTTGTTTGCAGATGAACACAATACTTTCCCAAAATCGACCAGGAGAAAATAAATGTAAAATCGAACAAATTTGCATTTGGAACCCTATGACTACTGGATTTATCATGTAAACATTGATTTACAACATCAGTATGCAGGGCTCGAAATAACGGCCATTGTCCGGACTGATTGGGGAGTTGACCAGTCAACCTTGAGATCATATTAAAAATGAAATAAATTAAAATTTCCATGCTGTTCAGTTGTTTCAGTTGTTATCAGTATATTAATATAATGAGTTGCTGGGAATTGCAGAACTTTGATCTGAAATCCAGGGTGAAATGCAACTAGAACGGTTGTTTACAATTCGTGTATTGAAACAGACATTGCGGTTCATACACTTCTGGTCACAAAATTATACTTTTATTAGTTGAGCAACGACTCTTTTCAGGGCTTCTGATAAGATTTCTAGCAAATTTCACGGGATTTTGTGGATTTACCTGAATTTCTCCGCTCTGCAACCCCTTGAAATACCAGAAGCCCTAGCTCTTTGACATATATACCGCCAATTTGGTTCATGGGCCCTTCTTTTAAGAGTTATTCATCTTATAAATTTGACCAGCCAAAAACAATATGTGACCAAGCTAAAGTGAATTTGGCCGTTCATCATGTCCGGATTGAGACTCACCACAAATTATTTTGAGCCTGTCAGTATGGAATTTCTGTTGCTAAGTCACAGAAGTTCCTCCTTGTGAAATGTCCCCAGTGGCGAGGAGCGGGGAGAGATGGCTGTGCAGGCTACCCACCACCCCGCCCACTTCAGATGCCGCAACAGTGCCGGCCTCATTAGAATAAATAATGAAAGATGAATGCGAAACCCTTTCCATTTCTGGATTTCAGAATGAAACACAAAATGGATGCCAATTCCATTTCAAATCAATTTAACTTGGATTAAGCTTAATAGCTATAGACGATGCGTTTACCTAAGAGGATGCTTAGCAGATGCGTCCAGCTGTCTGATCTGGTCGTAAGTGAAGTCAGAAACATTTCCTGTTCCATCAGTTGTCCGATCCACGGTTGAGTCATGAATTATTACTGGAACGCCATCTTTAGTAAAGTCTAAATCGAATTCAACTCCTGTTGCGCCATTTTCTTTCGCTAATTTAAACGCGGCGAGCGTGTTTTCTGGAGCTTCTAATCCGCCTCCTCGATGACCGACAATTATTGGAGAATTTCTTGTCAAAACTCCTCTTTTGAGAAAGCATTTCACTGTGTAAGGTGTTGGGCGAGGAAAACGAAGCATTCGGTACAGAATTAAAGTCAAAACTCCCACGAATAGAAGAAGAATTGTGAAATAAATGTGAAGTCCATAGGACACTGCTGTCAGCACCATTTCTACTATCATTACAAACATACTGGGGACTGGGAAGGAATCCTCAAATGTCGCTGCTCATTTCTTGAAAACAAAACTGGTTCATTCTGCTAAATTCTGCTGGAGAGAGAATTATGATTAATTATTTGTGCACGTATAACAGAATTTCCATGGGATAAAATTACTTCGTTGCGGTTTTATACAAATTTTTAGATAAAATAAAATATTTATGTGTTGTTTGTGTGCATGAAAAATGAGTTTGACATTTCGTGCAGTATATATCAAGCAGAGGGCGAGATTCGCCACCGACGCCAGAAAGGAAACGGGTCAAAAATAGGGTAGGTTCCCATGGTGAGTTTTGACTATAGGGTGTCACAAATGCGTACAATATAACCATGTCAAGATTCCCATATTTCTTTACACTATAGACAGTCTTGAAAGTACTTAAATGTTTTAGTCGTTTATCGCCGACGTTTGAACGCAGTTGTGCATTTAAGCGAAGCTTGAAAATAATGTTTTTAGCAAATGGTTATTTTTAGCGTAAAATCGATTTACTTTCACCATGGAATTGTTCAAGGTTATTTGCTTACTTCACCATAAATAAAGAAATGAAAGGAGATGTACAATATTGTTACTTTTTTGCCGAAGTTTTTCTTCAACATCCTGTATCTAAAGCACGTAATAAATAATTATGTTATAAGCAAACCATTCAGTTCAGGTGATTTGCAGAAAGTTAAACTACCGTAGGACACCGATTAACATGGTCATCAGACACTTTTTGTGAGCTGGGTGATACGCTTTCAAAGTTAACCTAACGCGCTTTTCAGGTTCTTTTCTTATGCCACTTAACATTGTATTAGTGATGGCCTAACCGAAAAGGACAATAAATTCTGATAGGCGTTGCGCAGCGAAGCGAAAATGAGTAGACGGTGGTTTTCTGTTTCCGTCTGTCATTAGAAACGTAAACTTTGCGGGCCGCTATTCTGTTGCTTGTACTTGAGAGATATACCCATGAGTTCACGATTTATTCCACGGTTTTTTTTAATAATAAATAGTTGTATAGGTTGATGACGAAGTTAGCCGCTTACAGGGTAAGACTCCTTAGTGTAAACAGTGTAAACCTGTATCATGGAAACCAAGAAACTTATATGTGGACAATGTCACTGGCAACTGGACAGTTTTCTACCGACACATTTCACCACACACATTCGAATGGTCATAGCCATGGCCCTTTATTGGTGAATTCCCTTAGCCCATTAAAATGGTTGCTCAGTTCAGTAGGCGGTAACCATGAGTTGGCCAGTGGCCCCGAATAAGAACCTCTTCCTGCGATGATGTCATTGTTGTAAGCCACCATTCCTTAAAAGGTTTAATTTAAGTTCCATTTTGTGCACATGAAAGTTGTGGGTTACTGTTTAATTCCTTAATTGCTGATGCTGCTTAATGGCAACTAAACAAACTTGGTTTTGGGAAGCCAAGTCCCAGCGAGATCTCTTGAATTATTCAAAAGGTCTTAGACACTTTATAGCGGACAATTTTCAAGTTTACGCCTCTGCCCAAAGTGCTCTGCTGCCAATTCCATCATGGCCAAGAATAATGAACAACAGTGATCTTTTTCATTACGTATTTCACCACAACAAGCATTCTTTAGAATTACTCCTCTAGGTTTCATTGATTACCTGGTTCTACTGTTTACTTGAAATACTTTTCCATGTTGAACTGTCTTTGTACCTTTTTCCGTCCACGCCAGCTGGCAATAAGTCTTTGGTAAACCGTTTCTCGGCTTTTCATTACTAACACGAACATGCAATGATTGCTTAACCAAACCTTTTTCCGAGTTACCCGTGAAAGTGTGCAATTTCTTATGGTAAGTAAGTTAAAAGGAGCATAAGCCTTTGTGACTCTACATAAAAACTGGACTTCAAGGTAACTGATGAGTTCATTGCAGTAGCAGTATAGGGCACAAATGTAATGATAAGACAAGTTTAGTTAAGTTTGGTCCGTAAATGCAATAATGTCCCTAGTGTAATGGTCACAATAATATCACAAGGGTGCCTAGAGTAAATTTTCAATTCACACAATTATCTTAAAACATTTGTTAAAAGGGCCGAAAAAATGAACAGGTACATGTAAAATATGCCCAGTGGTGAACAATGGACGCTTTCGAGACATATTTCACCATACATGCTTTTAATGCGATCTTTTGACTCCATCAAAAATTCTTGTTCTTTAAACACTCAGGTTTGGTACACTTAGGAAACTTACTTGAAAGCAGCTAAGAAGTTCATAGCTGTTCTTAATTCATTGGAGTTAGTTTTCGATCATTCTAGATGGTAGCTCATTTCAGTAAGGCGAGGCCCTACAGTGCCCTGTAGGGAACACCACGAGTTCAAGAATTATAAGGTAATTAATAATTCTTGAACTCGTGGTGTTCCCTACAAGGCACTGTTAAAGGTTTTCGCCATGCCGTGGACATGTTGTGTAAATCTTTGATCGCTGATGTTATCTACAAGAGGTTTAAGTATCAAATAAGGCGAATACGACATTAAATAAGACACAAAAACTGAATCTGAGACAAACGTCTTTAATTCCACATTATAAAAAGAAGGGTGTTGTCTTCACTGACTTAATAACTCGAGATTGCTTTAATAAGATCCTTTTTCCACCATGTTGGACAGGGGGTGATGGAGGAAGAATTTCACCTCTGTCGGAGGTGGTTAAGAGAGTAAATAAAGAAAGTCAGGAATACTCGGCATAAAAACGTATCTAAGGGTGTCGGGCTTCAAACTAGGACAACGCAGGGATGTTCTAGTAGAACGTGAAAAACTGTTTCCTCAGCTGTATTAACAAAGGGGAAATTTTCCAGTTAACTACATCATTACTTTACGTTATTTTTTCTTTATGTCACAGGTGGGCTGTAAATACTGAATGACAAGATGTTTGTGCGAGGAAATTGAAAATGGTAAAAAATGATCCTTTTTGAAGATATCTCATCACCCGTGTTCTAGTCTCTAATACCTGTAAATTCTCAAGTCAATACCTATATTTTTTATTTATTTATTTGTAGTAGTTTACTTAGTTTCTATTAAGATGTTAGTTCTGGTAAGGCAAATTAATATTTTGTTGCAGTTCTGGTAAATTAATAATAAGTTACTAATAGCTGTGTAAATAAAATAGATCCAAACATAGCGTCAGTTGTGTGTAGGTTCACTGCTCTGCCAGAAAAATTTCAAGAGATTTCCACGGCTTCATTGCCAAAGTGTTCTTTTGCCTCAAGTCATTTCCTGCCTCTTAACTTAACGTAACTTTTATGAATTTTGAACAATAAGCATTTTTTATATTAAGCGAATGCCTCATTAACTAAAACTCCGTGCTAATGATAATCAATTTTTAATATAATCTCATCAGCAAATGCACCTCTCAGTTTCTTCAAAACGACCGAAACCGTCTTATTCCATGCCCCTTAACTCTGAAACTAATTTAAGTAGGAAGGCCCTCGACTGTATTTTGCTCACGTAATCGACGCCTCACCAAATGAGATAAAAAAGTAACAAAGTAGTTAGAGGTGTAGTCAGTCAATGTTTGAATTTAACACTTTCAAAGAACTACAGTGAAAGAGATACCTTTACCTATCCATACTACGAGATGAATCCTTCCGCAATAAAACCTTCCCCATTAAATTTTTAACCTTTTTATCGCCGGGTGGAATGTTTCAAATAAAAAATAACAAGTGATATGTGCATGAGGGTTAATGCTGATAAGACACATTTACATGATCAAAATATTGCACCGCATACATTCATTACAGCAAATCACTTCAATCTCACCGCCCACTAAAATCTTGGCTGTTAAATTTCTTGTCATTGATTCTCAAGCAGCCTGCATAGTTACACACCACCGGTCTTGTTGTTCATTCCCGCCTACTGTAAACCCTTACTGTTCAAATCGTGGTTCCGTAAGCGGTAACCATGCGTTAGAGTTCCCGCCCTATACTAATTTCCTGCAATATTCAGTGCTTTTCAAAGCTATCAGGCATCCTTTCCTTAAAGGTTCGTTTTATATTGTGGACATGAAAGTTGTTTGCTAAGTAAAACCATTGTTTGTTGATGCTACCCCATGAAAACAATGCAGATTGGGATGAGAGAACTGCGCATAGAGAGAAGCCTATGCTTTGCCAGTTAGGCGATAACTTATGATCTATTGAATCATCTCATGGGTTGCAAAAAACTTCCATTGCCACGAGAGAATATCCTTGTTATGCTTTTGTCCTATGTCATTTGATGGTAGTGCCCTGCGTGGGCAATAAAAATATTAAACAACAGGTTATTTTGAAAACGGAACTGACGGTGGTCAAAAATGATCATTTTGAATGCATAATTCACCATGACTAGAATCAGTTCCTTTTCTGAGTTTGTTTTTACCCTCTAGCTCTTACGTATACTGACCTTGAAGACAATTTTCCCTAAATTAACGCCGCAGAGAGTTGACTGACATAACGAAGTCGAATTTTTTGCGCCCTGAGCTGTCTTTTCCGTATTTTAGTCTATACGACTGCTTTTTAACTGAGTAGTAACCCTTTTTTTTTTTTCGTTTGATTCCCAGCGACAAGCACGTATTTAGCATGGGACAGGTATTTTAACGAAAAGCCCATTGCAGAAGGTTTTCGCCGCAATATTGTGACTTAAGCACTATGTGCATACGAGAAAAAAACTTCCGGCTCCTTTTTTACTCTACAGTACATGGGTTCGACCTTAGCTTAACATACGTAGTGTATAGGAAGTTCATCGTCCGACAACAAATGATTTGCAAAGCTGAGCACTGTTACCAGAATAAATTTCCTAATCACAGATCATTACTTTAAGAGATTTGTCTAAAGCTTCGGTAGAAATAAATAGATGACAGGAGGTATGTGGAACAGAAACTTGACGGTGGTGAGGAAAGGACACTTTTAAGACACATCTCACCATGCTTGCTCTTTTCCGCCATTCTGTCGCTTTAAGGTCTTTAGGTGTACACTTAGGAGTTTGGCTTGTAAGCGGCTGTCATGGACAGTTAGTTGTAAATGGTTCATTTATTACCTTCTCTTCGTGGAGTCTACGTTCAAATTCGTAAGCTCTTGGCATTCCCTATGAGGCTATGATTTCTGAAACTTGTCGACATACTACCAGATGAATTCCTTAATACCAGCTTCATTTTATTTTTTCATTTTACTTTTTCTTCTAACTTTCTTGAATTCACGTAATGGCATTGTTCATTTTTTCCTGATTAAAAAATCAATAACAAATGATATTTACATGAAGACTAATGTTGATGAAATACTCAGTTTTACTTGATCAGTGTATTGCATCGCACGCATTCATTACTCGTTGACAAACAAAAACTCTTGGCTGTCTAATTTTTTTAATTGATTCTCAAGCAACCTGCACACTGACACATCGGTCCTTTTGTTCATTCCCGCCTGCTGTAAACTCTTAATGTTCAGATCGTGGTTCCGTAAGCATGCGTTAGCGTTCCCGACTTATTTATCTCCCGCAATATTGACTGTGTTTCTAAGCCATCCGGCATCCTTTATTTTAAGGTTCGATTTATTTTATTGACATGAAAGTTGTTGTTTGCTACGTAAAACCCATGATTGTTGATGCTACTCCCAAAAAACATTACCTATTAGGATTCAAGAGAACTGCAAATACAGGGGAAAGCCTAATGTATCTGAAGCACTATGTGGATACAAGAACATCACTTCGCCCATAGTTTACTCTACACGGGTAGTGTATAGGCAATTCATCATCAGACATCACACGAGATTTTGATAGCCACTGTTACCAGAATAAATTTCCAAATCACAGATCATTACCTTAAGAGATTTATCGAAAGCCCCGATAGGGATGAAAGGATAACAAGAGGTCTGTGGGTCAGAAACTCGACGGTGGTGAGGGAAAGAGGCTTTTAAGACACATCTCACCATGCTTGCTCTTTTCTGCGATTCTGTTCAGTAGTGTAACTCTCAAGGTGTGTAAGTGTACACTTAGGAGTCTTGATTTGAAGCGTCTGTTATGGAAATGTAATTGTTAATGGGTCATTCATTAGTTCGTCCTTATGTGGAATGTACATCCAAAATTGTGAGCTCTTGGCATTCCCTATCACGTTATGTTTTCTGAAACGTGTCCACATACTACCAGAGGAATCTTTTAATAAAAACTTCATTGTTTTTAAATTTTTTGTTAAAACGGAGGGTGTTTCAATTTTGTTAAATTCACGCAATGGCATTGTTCGTTTATTCCTGATTACATAATGAATAACAAGTGATATTTACATGGAGACTAATCCTGATGCGATACTTTTACATGATCAAAGTATTGCACGCATGCATTATTACAAAAAACTCGGAAATTCAATCCCGCTTCGCTAAAATCTTGGCTGTCTAATTTCTTATCATTGATTCTCAAGCAGCCTGCATAGTGACACACAGGTCGTATTGTTCATTCCCGCCTACTTTAAACTCTCAATGTTCAGATCGTGGTTCCGTTAGCGTTCTCGCCCTATTAATTTCCTGCAATACTGAGTGTTTTTCTTAGCCATTCGGTATACTTGAATTTAACGTTCGATTTATTTTGTTGACATGAAAGTTCATTGTTGTTAGCTACGACAAACCATTGTTTGTTGATGCTACCCCATGAAAACAATGCAGATTGGGATGAGAGAACTGCGCATAGAGGGAAGCCTATGCTTTGCCAGTTTGGCGATAACTTATGATCTATTGAATCATCTCATGGGTTGCAAAAAACTTCCATTGCCACGAGAGAATATCCATGTTACGCTTTTGCCTAATGTCATTTGATGGTAATGCCCTGCGTGGCTAAAAAAAGTAGACAACAGGTTATTCTGCAAACGGAGCTGACGGTGGTCAAGAATGATCATTCTTAATGCATAATTCACCATGACTAGAATCCGTTTTTTTTCTGAGTTTTATTGACTCTCTCGCCCTTATGTTTTGTGACCTTGAAGACATTTTTCTCTCAATTAACGCAACAGAAAGTCGACTGACATGGTGAAGTCGACTTTTTGCGCTCAGAGCTGTCTCTTCGTATTTTAGTCTATACGACTGCTTTTTAACTGAGAAGTAACCTCTTTTGGGTCGTCTGATTACTAGTGACAGGCACATTTTTAGCATGGGATAGTTAGTTTAACGAAAAGTCTATTGTAGATGGTTTTCACCTCAATAATGTGACTTAAGCACTATGTGCATATGAGAAAATAAACTTTCGGCTCATTTTTTACTCTACACGGGTTCCACTTTAGCTACATACTTAGTGTATTGGGACTTCCGGCATCGTCATAAAACACAAGAGATTTGGATAGTTGAACTCTGTTAACAAAATAAATTTTCAAATCAAAGATCATTCCCTTAAGAGATTTATCGAAAGCCCCGATAGGGATGAAAGGATAACAAGAGGTCTGTGGGCCAGAAACTCGACGGTGGTGAGAGAAAGACGCTTTTAAAACGCATCTCACCATGCTTGCTCTTTTCTGGGATTCTGTTACTCTCAAGGTGTGTAAGCGGCCGTTATGGATATTTAGTTGTTAACGGTTCATTCATTACTTCGTGTTTGTGGAATCTACGCTCAAATTCGTGAGCTCTTGGCATTCCCTATGAGGCTATGATTTCTGAAACGTGTCGACATAGACAGTACCAGATGAATTCCTTAATATAAGCTTCATTTCATTTTTCCATTTTTTAACACGGGTAGAGTGTTTCAAATCTGTTCAGCCTTTTTGCAATTTGTTCCTGATTACAAAATGAATAACTAGTGATATGTACCGTGAAGAAGACTTTATAATGATGAAACACTTTTACATGATCAACGTATTGCATTGCATGCATTCATTACGTGACAAGGCACTTTCATTCCTTTTCACTAAAATCACTGGCTGTCTAATTTGTTGTTATTGATTCTCAAGCACCCTGCATACTGACACATCGGTCCTTTTGTTCATTCCCGCCTGCTGTAAACTCTTAATGTTTAGATCGTGGTTCCATAAGCATCTGTTAGCGTTCCCGACTTATTAATTTCCTGCAATACTGAGTGTTTCCCTAAGGCATCCGGCATCCTTTAATTTCCTGCGTATATAGGGGAAAGCCTATGCTTTGCCATTTCGGCGATTCCTTATGATATCTTGAATCATCTCACGGGTCGCAAACAGCTTTCATTGCCACGAGAGAATATCCATGTTACCCTTTTGCCTTATGTCATTTGATGGTAATGCCCTGCGTGGCTAAGAAGAATAAACAACAGGTTATTTGCAAACGGAACTGACGGTGGTCAAGAATGATCATTTTTAATGCACACTCCACCATGACTAGAATCCGGTTTTTTTCTGAGTTTTATAGACTCTCTCGCCCTTATGTTTTGTGACCTTGAAGACATTTTTCTCTCAATTAACGCAACAGAAAGTCGACTGACATGGTAAAGTCGGCTTTTTGCGCTCAGAGCTGTCTCTTCGTATTTTAGTCTATACGACTGCTTTTTAACTGAGTAGTAACCTTTTTTTGTCGTTTGATTACTAGTGACAAGCACGTTTTTAGCATGGGATAGTTAGTTTAACGAAAAGTCTATTGTAGAAGGTTTTCACCGCAATAATGTGACTTAATTAATAAGCACTATGTGCATGCGAGAAAAAAACTTCCAGGGCTCATTTTTAAATCTACATGGGTTCGACCTTACCTAACCTGAAATTCATCCGATTGCTTCGAGTCGTTTTCTCATACAGTTGATAGTTAGAACGTTAAACGTGAATTACGATCGAAAAAAAATAAGGCAATTCTGTATCATGTAGACTAGCTGATATAAAGAAACTTACCATGCATTGCGGAACTTGAAATAAGGTAACATCCCACTAGCTGAGTTACCACCATCAAGTTGCCGTTGTTGCCAACAACGGTAAAAGGTACGCATAGGCATTCTGAAGGTGATAAATAATAATCAAATCACGAATGGAACACATTATTGCACGTGTGAAAACTTTGTATAAGAATAATTATAACGTCAACATTATTTTTTGCATAATTGTTACATTCCAACTCAAAAATAAATGTAAAAAAATTAAGGTAACATAGAAGTGTACATGTGCTGAGTATGAAGTTAATGTTCTATCAGGAGCTGAGTAGAAGAGCATGTGGATAGAATACCGTGGAACTTTAATTATGATGTATTTTTTGGAGGGCTGGAAATATGTTTGAAACTTAGGTATTAACTACTCTGACTTTTCTTACTTATCTTGTAATCTACTGTGCAGTGAAATAATTATCTCTTCAGAATATTTCTTTCAACAAGAAGTACAAGTCAATTCCGTAAAATAGTATTGGCTTTATAATTATTAATTAACCATTTTTACTATTGTCATTATTACTATCATGAATATTATTACATTCAAGTATCATCATTGTCATTTTTATTATTTATAAAATTAATAACTGAAAGGAACTTGGCATCTGACCTTCCCTGAAGGAAGTTTGTAAGATAATCCCTCAAGACATCGTGACCAATTAAAAAGGAATCCATGTTCAAAATTCCACTCTCGAGACCATCAAAAGGAACTTGGTGTTCACATGCTGATGAGCATGCACTGTAAACTGAACATTTATAGAGAAAACAGTCATGATAAATAAAATGTCAACTCCGTACTATGAGCAAAGAGCTGCTTATGTAAATGTTAAAGGTGTGAACATAACATCAGTTCGACATGGTAAAACAAAAGACAAAAATAGATTCCTTTTTGCCACATGTCTATTCAGACATTGTAGATCATAGAAGATTTTGATAATTTATGTGGCAAGCCATATAACTAACCATGATGAGGATGACATACACTGTAACAGTCAGTATTACAGAGGGTCACGAGTTAGAATCTCATCAGTGGGAGTCTGAATTTTCAGATTTCTCTTTATTAATATAAACACATATATTAATGACTGTCATATACTTTTCGTTATCACCATAGTTGCTGCAACTGAAAGGTGCATTATCTTGTCGAAAGCATGATTGTCCTGCACTCATGTGAGAAATTAAAACAAACTACTGGTGAATGATTATATAACAAGGACAGCAGTCTTTTTTATATCCCGGCAGGGGCGTAGCCAGGATTATTTCAGAGGTTAACGCACAATTCTCCAAATAGCTTTGCTCCTAAAAAAAACAAAATTCCTTGATGAAAGATTTTTTTTTCTGTATAGGAAATGAATACTTCTAGTGTCGCATGTTTGGATCCATCATACAATAAGGGTACACAATTTTCGAAAGGATTCAAAAGGAATTCGAATAATTTTGTTAGTGCGTTTGTTTTGTCGTCTTTAAGCAGATATGCAGCACATGAATTCGATTATGGGTCAAGTCTCTATAGATTTTGAATCTGAAATCTAAAGGGATCACCCCATGCAATGTTTTGTAGTGTAAACAATTTTGTCCAACAAATTGGGATACTTTTCTGCATTTGAGAATATGAGCTTGCAGTAAAATCAAAATGGAACTGTCACTTTCAAGAATATAGGGTGCCTTAGCAAAGACAACGGCGAGGGCAACGAAAACGTCTCCTAAGCTATCAAATTGAATGCTCGTTTTCTGTTTTAACTTTTTCGCTTTTATTTCAACCCTCTTAAAGTGGCAAATATAGGTGAACTTCCTTACCAAGTCTTGGGGACCGCCCCCAAGTTCGGACTCAGAGAAGAAATTGTAAAGAAAATCGCGCTACACGTGGAAAATTTGTCATTGTTTATTTACTTATTGGGCTCGTTTCCTTTGACTTTCTCGCTGCCGTTGCTGTCGTTGCTCCCAGGATTTAACGATGTGCATAAACAGTTAGGAATCTGACCACGTAGGCAGAGAGAAAAAAAGATCCTTTGTTTAAGAAAGAATATATATTTCAAAGACAGAAACAGAGTTGAATGAATTGAGGATTTTTGCTTCCTTGTGAGAATTAACTTTTTATTTTTTATTATTTATTTATTTTATATCTTTTTTGTTCATGACTTTTTCAGCTAAGCACTTGCGTACTGTGCATACAGGTAGCTATACACCCCTGCCTGGGTTAACAAATTTTTTTTAAGAGGGGCAGAATTAATTTATATTTTCCATCAAAATAGTGACAAAACAGAAAAAGCCAAGTCCATGGTTAATCTTTGGTAAGTGGAAAGATTTGAAAACATCAAGTAACAGAAATACCTTTGACGACTCTTCTTTCATATTGGGTATAGAGGGTGACATCTTTCCATGTTGGAGAATTGACCAGAGGAAAAGCCACTTCTACACAAAGAGGGCAGACATCATTTTCACCTGCTGCAGAGACAGTGTCCTGACCATGGAGCAACCCTTTAACTGCACCTGGTTTGTTGAAGGGGATTTTTTGGTATGACAGACAATGGGGGGCCGAGGGTGTGGCAGAATTTTGATTACTAGCACAAGCTGTACAGTATTCATAAAAATCACCTACAAAATCTGGACATGTCACATTTTCAACAGAGTTAAGGACATGCTTGACATGAATACAGTTATGTGAAGTGTATTTACATGTCAAGCACTTCATCCCTTGGGCACTGTCTGATAAAATACCCCATTAATTTGAGGGGGGTTTCACTGCAATTGTTTCTCTTTGAATCAAGACAAATTCTACATTTTCTTCTTCATCATGATCTTCTGGATCTGCATTTTCCCAAACTGAAAGACATGAAATCCAATATGAAAAGAGTCTTAGCTAAAATTAATTTAGGAAAGTACATGTATCTTTATCCACCTAGAGAAGACATCAGAAAATATCACAAGATTAAGGTAAACTTGCACTAAGGAGTGGGTTGAGGGGATAAAACTCCAATGAGGGGCCTATCATATAGGACAACAACAACAATAATCACATTGCATGAACATCTAGCAGAACTTCAGATAATTAGTCAATAGACATATGCAAACCTTGGTCTTCTGTTTCCAGAACAGGTAGAATAGAGTACATCGCATCAAAATGAGGCATTTGCAGCCTCAAAACCTGACCATGAAGGCATTCAGGATTCATTTGGAGCCATTCTAAAAAGAAATCAACAGTTACTATGTATTTTGCATTAACATGAGCAAATAACTTAAAGATTGAGTGCACTTGAAAAAAATTAAAGTTATAGTCACTCCCGATAACTCTTTACCTCCAAGAGAAAAAGCAAAAGGTTCAGGTTGTTGAAAGTTGAGTTATTGCATTTAAAATTACGGTATATGAAACGACAAATTGGTTTGAGTTATAGCAAGGGTTAGAAAGTTTGAGAGTTAACTGTTTTAACAATAATCCAACATGGCATTTGAAGTTGCCTTGCTGCCAAATTGTTAAATTGAGAGTTCTTTAACAACAATACTTGGATTTAACTACAAGGTATACGATTGCAGCCTGCTCCCTTTGCAATGTCATAAGAAAACAAAGAATACAAGTTATGTAGATTAACAAAAATCAGGGACACCCACAGACCAAATGTTTCCAAAATATGCCAGAAGTGTCTCAAATGGTTTTTTATGTTCTTTAGAAGCCTGTTTGGTTAATTTGGAGTTGCCCTAAAAACTATTTATTTGTTCGGATGTCTTAGGGGAACTTTGGTTGTCACAAAAGTCTTAGGTGACTTTTTCGTGTCATCCAAAACTGTTAGCTACCCTTATGGTGGTCCGGTGGAAAGTTTCAGTACATGAAGTAGCCTTGTTTTCATTAAAAAATTATAGGGGACGTTTTGTCTTTGTACGGAAATTTTTAGGAGACCTTTTTTAACTATAATCGTAATATATCGGTGTTATTAATGGGAATAACACAATCTCTGAAAATCGTTGTTGAGAGCTATTTGAAAACTTTTGAATATTTTTGACGTGTGGAATTTTAGCTTTTCTCAAGTTTTCAAAATTTCTAGGCAACAAACAGTTATTTTACAGAAAAATGTCACCAATTTGTCTCCTAGCCCTTAATTAACTTATAACATGTATGCTATGGAAATTGGGAATGAAAACCTTGGTTTAATACCACTTTTTAAACAAAAAAAATAACTCCTATACCATTATCCTTCTTAAACAGAGGAATATACCCTCACAGCTACTTCAGTTCAGTATACATAACTGCAGAAACTCATAAGGGGTTGATCAACCCCTTATGGGTTTCTGGTAACTGCGAGAGTGTGTTAAATCATTATTCTGCAAAAAATAGTATACGAAGTAAAACGCTACTTGGGGTATATTACATATCAACATACTAAAGTCTATAAATTTCATAACTGAAGTTGGGTAGAACAATACACCACTAAAGCAGGTTTACCAGTTCCCATCCCACTAAAGCCTACTTGTACTGCAATGTTTGTAACTATGAGACATTATCGACACCACCCACCTTCATGTAACATATTGATGTGAGGTCCTGATGCTGCCACTCTATCACAGTGACTATATCCTTTGTTACAGGAACACTGATAGAACCAATGGACAGCTTCACCACCATGTTCATCTTGAAAGCAACAAGCTCTTCTTTCAAGGGACATGTACTTCTTATTCTGTAATTTTTGGATCACGCAAACAATTTTATACAAGATGTTGTTACACTACATGTAGCTCTGTACAACAGTGTGCTCAATATTTGATTCGATTGTACCCATGTGCCCAACCTTGAGAAGGTGACATGACATGAGCACAAACTAAAGAGAATCTACATGTAAAAGGCAAAATAAGCGGCTATATAAATAAATAAAAAAATCGATTAATGAGTGCTGCATTCTATTAATTAAGGAATCTGCAGTAGCAAAAAAAAAATGAGAGAGAAGTGCTGGCTGCCTATGCAAGTCTTTTCTTAAGCTTCACCAGGCGTTTGAACAAGTTTCCAGTCTTGTAGCATTTCAATTTGAATTTCTGAGTTTTCACAGTGTGTGACACCAAAATAGGAATGCCGTCTCATGAAAAACGTCTTTCCCCTTGATTTTTACCAGTATAATTCAAGTATTGTTATGTTTATGTGCACGTATGCTACTTTCCCAGTGAAAAGAAAGAGCTTTTATAGAAAAAGTGAGCTCCATATGTTTTTGTTGATTTTCGGCGGCCGTATTGGTGCACCAAAACAGTACACCAATATGGCATCTCCATGTAAAGCTCTACAAAGGTGCATGAAATGTTTCGACAAATGACTCAGAAACTGTGGGCCACATTAAGACCTGAGCCTTGGACAAATTGTTTATAACATTTCGTTTTCTTGGCTTCTTCCAGTGGATGGTTTCCAATTTATAATTTTGTTGCATGACAGCTGTGAAAAAAAATCTATAAAGAGTTAATAAAAATAAAAGGATACTAAGTTCCAATAAAGACTTACCCACAGAGATCTTGTCCGCAAGTTAAAGTCCCTCAAAAAGAACTTTGTTGCTGCGGTGTCTAAAATGACAACTGCATTTCTGGTGAGTTGTACCTCCAGTAAATACAAAGATACAACGTCACCTTCCAGTATTCTAGAAACCTAGAAACGTTGAAATTAAAAATGGGTTATAAATATCCTGAAATATCACTTTGCAAGTTTCCAGAAACCGTGTGTAACCGCACCTATCATCTAAGCCACTCTAAAGGCTGGTTTCATTATGATTGTTACGATTGCTGAGACTGTTGCGATGAATGAAAAAAAGTTCAGCGATCGTGGAAATCGTAGCGATCATACATTATGGAAACCAGGCTTGAGATAGAACTGAAGCCTATCTCAGCGACCATTGTGGGTGCAATTGCCGTGATCGCTGCAATCGCTGGAGAGTGGTTTCCATATGATCACTGAACTTTTTTTTCAGCGATCGTAGCGATCGTATGGAAACCAGCCCTCAATTACGAGTTTATATCCTATGATTTGTCTTAAATTTTCTCATAAATTAGGGAAGGTTTTTTTTCTTAAATTGGGAGATTTGGAGCAATCTCGAATTTAGAGTGATATTTTCTTGGCATGCATGGTGCAAATCATATCATGAGGTCGAGATGATTACAAAATGTTCTTACATCAGAAAGGTATCATGTACATAGCATCTTATTTAAAACCTTGCGAAGGAAGACTTCAATAAGCTCATTGTACTAGCCTGAATTTCATCCGATTACTTCGAGTCGTTGAGAAAACGACTCGAAGCAATCGGATGAATTTCAGGCTACTCATTGTACGAGATTACTCCCCGGCCAAACTTTGGTTATACTGTTAAAACTTCTCATCGAATCTATAGTCTCTATATAATACTGCTTACAGTATCTTCAGCAGAACTAGGACCAGCCAAGTCTTCTCCTTCGTCTTGTGAAGTCGCACGATTTTCCAGCCGTTTTTTTGGAGGGAGAAACAAGCTCTTTGCACTGGCTAAAATCGCGCTTCTCCGTTCGTTTTTGGCATATCGCTAACTATTGAAACAGCAGTGAAACCTGTATTGAGCTGTGGCGTTACTTTTGGCCAGCGGCATGGTGAAAATGTAGAAATTTTTGACACCCTATAGTCAAAACTCACCATGGGGAAGTACCAAATGACCTGTTTCTTAGCTCCCGACGCCGGGAAAATCAAATAGCTTCAAATGGCAAAAGTCATGACAAAAGAGCTGTAATAGAAAAAAAAAGCATTTTGGGTTTGGAGAAGCTGACAGCAAGATTTCCAAACTGATGGAGCAAGCGTGACTCACAAGACTTATAATACATGTACTAGGTATTTTTTTTCCTTGATGTATTGTTTTGTTTTTCTTTCCAGTTACAGCAAAGGGTTTTAAAAATAATTAGCCTTCCTTTTGTTGGCTTCTTCGCAGACCTTATTTAAGTAGGAAATGTTTCTGTGAAAATGTTGAATGCAGAAGTACGCATTGTATAAGAATTTATTATAGAAGTGACGCAATAGCCATGTCACCTACATATGACAGGTGTTATATGGGGGTGGGGGGGAATCACTCATTTTAGGTTTGCTCAGGAAGATTTTTCATTCCACACAATAGTTTGATTCAGGTTCCACATGGCTGATCTCCCCAAAAAAGAGACTTAATGGGGGGTTTATAGGGGTCAAACTAAACACAATAACTTATAACCCAGTATTTTACAACTGTGGCCCACAAATAAGGAAAAACAAATAATTGAAATAAACATTATCAAGGTTAACAATCCCAGTTGGCCATAGGCAGACCAGTTGGCTATTTAGAAGCATGGCTAAGGAGTTGACTCCGAACTACTGTGAACAAAATCCAGCTAGCAGTTAGGGCGGGGATTGAACTCAGGGTCTTTAGATTCCAGCACTCTATTGCTCTACCACACTGCCTCAACATCTCTGTCTTCAGGTGTTTCAGGTGTGAAAATGGGTTAAAAATAGGCCAAGAAGTTTTGAGAATATCCACCAGTCAGTTGTTTGATCAATACAGCAATGTTTTATGAAAAAGCACCAAAAGAGTATTTTATTAAACATTTCAATAATATTGTATTTTAAACAAAGCATTATTTTTCTTTCATCCACTCTTGTGTGCTCGCACTTACTAGAATACTGAAAATATTATTTGAATCATTCTCTCCCTACTGATGAATACAGTGAAATCCCCATGTGTAAGATAACATTGCTGGTTGGGGAAGAGAATTTAGACTTGTTTTTTTTTAAAAAAGCAACAACAAAAAACAAACAAATCAAAACAATAAAACAAAAGCAAAATGAAAATTTCAATGAGGATTCCACTGTATAGCTTACAATATACAAGAGAGTACAAGGTTAATTTCTCTGCTAAACAATGAAATGTAAAAATACCTACTGTGAATACTCATGCCAATGATAAGTTAAAATAACCTTCACTCCTTTGTTTCTTTTTAAATTAGTTTAGAATATAAATAACGTCTCCAAAATGTACATGTAAATCACAATTTCTTCAACCTTAAGACCCTTTCAGTCCAGGACTAGTGATGTTATATGTCACTAACTCTTTTATATAACTTCTTAATATGTGGTTGAAATCCCAGCTGTGGTGTTACATTATTTTGTCCCATTTTTCAAATGAAACCTCTTTGGCAGAACTTTTACGTAGTGTTGTTTATTTCTTAGGGTTTTACAAACATAAATTTGAATTTTCTAGTGAATTGTTTCTTTGGCCATGATTATAGGAAAGAGAGTTAAATAAACATCCATAACCCTTTCTTCCACTGTAAAAAATTATGACACAAATTGCAACACATAAAGGAAAAAGTTAAACAATATTATTTTAAATAGTAAATGAACTGAACCTACTATTCAAAATTTACAATAACATCTAATTTACTATGTACACGATTGTTAATTAGAGTGAGTTTTTAGGTCCGCTCTGCATTTCTTTGACACAGTCTGTCATGATTGGACATTTGAGCACTGTAGTGAAATAGTCCTTCTCCGCGGGGTGATTAATAGTCCACAAAACAACACCAACTCCTTTGTCTTGCCATTTCTTGACATATTCCCTGAAAGAAATGAGAGTTTCAGTGATTTTATCATTCTCTGAATTTTTCTCCGCAATTTTCTCAAGGTATAAAGAGTAGAACTTGTTCAAAGTCTCAACAGCATTATTATATCTGTTGATCTTTTCCGCTGTTCTCTGACTCAATGAGCAAATATGTTTGGTGGCAAAATTAGATGTTTAATAAGTAATGGTCCAGATAACAAGGAAACATTACCAAATGCAATGAAACACGTGGGAATGCAAAAAGGTGCTAACTTTACTATTGTCTAGAGCTACTACACTTCTGATTGGTTTAAACAGCAAATTCTACGAAATCTCCGCAGAGCAGCATGTATTTTAATCCTTTATTTATTTTCTTACTTATAAGAAAGTCTTGTTTGAGTCTAAGGAACAAAGAAATCCTATGTGAGGAACATGTAAATGGTAAACTTTCCTTGGCTATAATGTTTGCAACTCTGACTTACATTATGTATGATTGGTTAAAATTCTTTAACAGAAAAAAAAACACCCTATATATATAAAAGTGGAGTTTTTCCATCCTAAATTTATTAACTGACAGAACTGCAGTAACATGATTTTCTGCCAACAGTTTGGCTTACATCCAGTCCAGTTTTAAAAAAAACCTCCTCTTCCATCCACATGAGTATAGCAAAAAAGCGTTATTTTTAAAAACCTCCACTCTTGATAGTGTTTTTTGAAAAGATGTACTTTTGGTGATCGTTTTTTCTGGATACGAGTGGACAGTAGGCTGAACTGGGGAAAAACAATATCTGTTTTCCAACAAAAATGGATATATGTTGTTTGGGGCCTTAATCAGCAGAGTTTAAAGTTAATTGGCATTATTACCACTGACAGGGAGATTTTAACCAAAAGTTCAATAAGATTGAATCATTGGAATTTGGATTTCAGGTACATGGAGCTATGCCATTTGTGGAAGCATCCATGGTGACATAAATAAATTAGTTTTAAATTATAGAGAGGTCTTAGCTGATTTAAAAGTAACTTAATATTATTAGATTTTTAAATTGAAACCTTGAAAGATGAGCTGTGTGTGAAAGAAACACGCCCACTCCTAGAAAATCGTAAACCCATGAATGTAGATGAAGTTCCCAGATTCTGTCCAACACTGAAGCCAACATCTGCTTCCACCATTGCTTGTATCTGGGTGGCCCATCATAGTCAAAGTTAGATATAAACGTTTTTTCCCATGTGAGGGCAGTCAGAATATTGGGATCAGCTCGTCTAACCTGAAATATTACACAAACGAATTAAAAATAATAATATTTCGCTTAAAAGGTTTAATTTAGTCATACGTTACCACTACTATTTTCAATATTCCTAACACTTCAAACAAAGGTGCAAAGAAGTCTCAGTGTTCAAAGCTTGCCCAAAGGGCAAGCTAAAACTTCCTTATTATCACTTATTTTCGTGATACTTAATTTTCATGATTTTTGCAATTTAAAAAACTTTGTGAAATTAAAGTCCCGTAAAATGAGGTGCCACAAAAATTAAAGATGTGAAATTTAGTGACCCATATAAAAACCTTTCTTTAAGTTTCTATCTGCTAGGAGTACACATTCAAGTCAAAGGGCTCAAATTTCAGTTCAACGCATGTCCTTATTCCTCATCATTTGATTCATCTTGCTGAATTAGTTCCTGTAACACTTCCTCAATACAGTCTTCAAATTTGCCATTAACACATATATCGTTCATAAAGCACAGATATGTCTTTATAACTTGGTATTCGGCTGAAGTTCTGAAACAAATGGAGTTGGGAAACAGCACTGATGAGATTGGGATCAATTTAAGGCTATCTGTGCTGAGGCCCTTACATGCAACCTTGCTGGCGGCAGGTCTAAAATACAGGTCACTTTTCACAGGTCACCACGACAAAGATAAATGAACAACATTAAAACTGTCTCCTAACCCTAATCTCTTAACAAAATGCTCTATTAGATCAAGGGGAATCTGTGTGGTTTGGTAATTTATCAATGGAGCAATGACCTGCACTCTTGACCTGTGGAATGTGACCTTTACTTTAGACCTGGCCCCTTGCTGGTGAGCCTTTACAACCACTTGACAGGCAGTGTAGGAAAGCGGCACATTGCAAAAGAATGGAGCAAGGTGGGAATATCTGAACTTGTTCAAGGGAAGATAACCATCAATTTGAAAACATAGAGGCGATCCTTATCTAAAAGCTAATTGGTAGTGCCATCAAGTTAAATAGTGCTCGGTTGCTTATATCAGTCTACTTTTAAAAGATGTTATGTTGCTAACATTGTTGAACATTTCAGCCAGTTGCTTGCTTGCGTTTCTATTTCGTCATGGTTAAATAAAATTCAAGAATGGAAGTTTAAAAAACAAGCACCAGTGTACTTGATTTGTGAAATTTAATTACCGTACCTTGAAAAAGTGATTCAACAAAATCGAAAAATTTAAGTCCCGCGAAATATTTCTATTCCAAATTCAGGAAATTAAAGTCCCACGAAAATAAGTGATATTAATTAAGGTAGCATGTACCAGCCCATGAGCAAGGCCGTGATCTAGCAGAGCCAGGTGGCCCCTGGCATCTAACTCTTGTTCTCGGGTGACTAGAAAATCCTTAGCTTTTCCATAGAAATCATATAATAGGCACCCTGGATTTCACAGGTTCAGAGCACTGGGCTCCCTTCAATTTTTCTTAGAGCACAGCCTTGCATGAGTCATGACAACTAGCCAGCAAGAAAAATTAGTTTTGATGACCAGGATGACTACAGTACATTATTCTTAACTTGTACAATATAAATTACCCAAAAAACTTCACTTGCCCGTCTGGCAAGTTAAGAACGGAGTTCAATAGCAAAATCCACCAGCCCCTGGCTATGGGTACAACTTTCTTTGCATGCTGAATACAATAAAACACATTTGACATTTGAGTGCATTATAACTAAACACCATTTAAACTGCAGGGAACCTCTGTGCTCATACTCTATTTGTATTTGACTGTAAAATACTGATAAATAATTTTCTCACCTGGAAAGTAACATTGGGGTAGAATGAGCACACAATGGCCTTATTATACAACTGATGACTGGCAAATACCTCTTTTAGGATGCTTGCAGCCTGTAGTAATGAAGTGTAAGTGAATGGTTGGAATATAATGTTACCAGATGTAATCCACAACTAGTGGATGGTTTTTTGGCTATGGTACTCCTTAAGCCTCTAGATCTAATACCATGTCACATCTTCAATCATGCTGTCCTTTCAGAACATTGGTTATGGCACATTAGCTCTGAAGTTTGCCTGCATAGCTGGTGTTTTTGGGGTGTTTTTGTTTGTGATCTGCCTGACAACTTTTAAGTTAAAACTCATTAAGATAATAAGGACCTTATGAAACTACGACAAAGGCAATGGCAACATCAAAAAGTCAAAAGGTTCAATGAGCAAAACAACAACTCTGTACATGCATCAGGCTTTTTTGTACATTTCTTTGTCGTCCATGCACAACTACGACATGAAAAGACCAAATTTTATGTTTTAAGGATGAGAACAGTCAGGCGATAAATTCTGCCATCCCTGTCTGAACCTGGGTGCGGTCCCCTCTCCTTAGCTCTAACCTAAATTCCCTTCTTCTTCAGTGACATTTTCATAGATGTCATTGTTGTCCGATTGTAAGGTCCCTAATTTGAGGCTGGGGTTGCTTACTTAATCGAACACAAAAACACATGCTTCATGCAAACCATGCACAGCCAACTGATGCTTGCACCCTCAGTTAGCAGGCTTTATTCCTCCTCCCCTGCAGTAGCATGGCCAAGTGGTTTAGGTAAATTAAACCTCCTTGAAAATCATGTGTGAAAATTTGAGACCTTGGTGCAAGAAGTTTTAAGACACACAAACACAAAACTTTGGGACACATGATCAAAAACTATTTTTCCAAGATTTTGGGATCAAAAGGCTGTCACCTTGAATGACTTTTGGTTGCAGCAATACAAAAATAAGCTGTAGTTTGCAGTCCTGACCTTTCACAGTCATTCATTACATTTTCACAATTATCATGTACAGGATCAGGGAAAATCTGTTTGGGATCATTTTTTCTCAGGCAACTTGCTTTGAATGCCTTTTAAGACTGTGCTAGGACAAGGCTTGAAAAGCTTATAACCTGTAAGAAAGATGTTTGTCCAGAGCCTCATAGCCTGATGCTAAAAAAAGTGTTAAAAAAATGCCATATGCCTTTAACGCCCAACAAGCAAAAACATAATATTATAGTGAAAAAATATACTTGTCTTCTTGAAATGTAAAAATGTTGTGAAAAGGGTTTTTTTTTCTAGACACTTATATCTATGTGTCTGGTCAAAATGACCAGCAAACTGAAAGTTTGTCCAGACAAATGGTCATGACTTGGCTGGACTTTTTCTGTTGACTGGCCATTGTTTTGATTCCTGATTTTAAATGAAACAAGAAAATTTTTTGGTTATGAAAGGGGCCAGGGGGTTCCCTGGCATCAACCCCCTCCATGCCAACAGCTGCTGAAAAATGCATTAGTTAAAAGAAATGGATATGACATAGTAACTGTTAACCATGAATTGATGCTTTCCTGCCAATATAATAAGTAATTAAATAACTTATACTTTAACAGCTTGTGTTGCAGCTTTGACATCAATGTACATCTGTAAATCAAGGCTTAGACAGAGATCAATAACTTCTTGAAGATGTGGGATACGTTCATTAGGAAACCTGTCCCTGTAAACACGATAACAACACTATTTAACACTTAAGAATGCCCCCGGGGGGGTACTTCCTAGTGGTAGGGTAATTAACTGCTAAGTGCCGCTGGATGGGGTCGCATTTTCACGACTGGATTGACTATTATGGGGTTGCATTTTTATAGGAGTTACTAGAATGGGGTCGCCCATTTTCAGGATTTTGGGGGTTAGAAAATTCAGGTACAGTGCCACATAGTGAAGTAGGGATTTAAAAATAGAAAGATTTACACACATTAAGTTTAAAAAATGTGTCAGTTTATTCAGGATGACCTTGATAATTAAAGGCTTTATAAGGTAGATGCATAAACAGAAAGTGACTAAGGCCCATTTCAAACGTTGTGCTATACTGCCGTGCCAACTCAATTGATAGAATTAAATTTGACTTAAGCACAGCAGTAGCGCAATGTTTGAAACCAAGTTGTGCAAGGCTTGCCATGCTACACGGCAGTAGCTCAACTTGGTTTTAATGTTGTGCTACATGACTGTGTGCCAAACTCAATTCATAAATTATAAATACATTAGAATATATTTAAACGTTTGCCAAACCATTGATTTTCTCTATTTTTGCATTTTGTTTTCAGCAACAGCCGTTCTATTCGACTGAATTAAATTTGACATCTAAAACCAAGTCATCCTAGTGTCGTGCTGCAGGCAAGCTATAGTCGAGCCAGCTTAGCACGACGTTTGAAACAGGCCTAAGGCCCGGTTTAGACGCCAAACTTTTCATGAGCCGAACCTAATTCGAATTAAGGCCAACCCAAATTATTTAGACCGGCTGAATTGATTCAGATGCCGATCTTAATTCCAGCCGAACTAAATTCAAAAGGACAAAAATGCTCATTTCCGTCAAACTACGTACAAATTACGTTATAATAATTTATGCATTAGGTTCGGTACATGAAAAGTTCGGCATCTGAATCAAAGCCGTTCCAAAGTCGCTCCAGAGGCGAAATTCCCGGTTGGGCCAGGCGAAAAGAACGGCTGAGCCGTTCCAAATTGAAACAGGCATTCCTGCGTAAATACGCTAATAAACGAAGTAATTGTAGCAATAAATACATCTGACTATTGCTAGTGTAAATTGATTCAGACACCGAACTTTTCATGTACTTAATTCAATGTACTAGGTTCGGCTCATGAAAAGTTCGGCGTCTGAACCGGGCCTAAGTTGGGATTGTGAAAACTGCTTAAGATGGGGTCTATGATTAATTATATGGCCATAGACTAAATTAGGTAGCAAAAATTCGGTGTATGACATTTGCAGACTGCAGACTGCATGAGGCAGCAAGACTGTAAATTGAATGAAACCAAAAATATCATAATCAAGGTGGCGTCATCATCAACATTACCTTGTTCCGAGAAGTAAGGCCTAGAAGCGAAGTTTTTTCACGCAAATTACACCGACCTGATTCCTGAAGGAGTTGTTGGCTGTTCGTCTCGTATTGAATTAGAGCAGAATAATGTCTGCCGATGTCACAAACTCGATCATGAATCCATAGCAACAGGCTAGCAATTTAACCTGCACCACAGACGAAACTAAACTCTTGTTATATAAGTCTGTCTGTGAAACAGTGCCGGAATCCTTATTCTACGGGGGCCCCAACTGTGTACTAGGATTTGAGCATGAGCAATGATTGGCCTGTTAAAAAAGCTATTTAGAAATTCAAAATGCACTTCTGGTAATTCGTCGAGTCCAGGTAGGATTTGTTCGGTTTAGATTGTCTGGCATATCCTTAAATACTACTAAGATGAAATACGTCATTTAAAAGGTGTTAAATGTCTGTGATCTATCCTATCTATCTATAGTTGTTTTTGTAGACGTAACGGTAGTGAGCACGAAGTGTTCGCAATCTAAACACTTTTTTTTACAAAGACTACTATTTAGACAGGCATTAATGGGAATTGCTACTTGTCATTATCAATTCACAATAATCAAAGAAAAATAAAGAATCAACGCAATTAGTGATATGCCAACAGCATAATAGCCTACAGCATCTTGGAAATGAGGCCAATGTAACTTTGTGCAAAAACATCAACCTTGTTCCCAGGCTACTTTCTCACTTTCACACGATGTTATATTTTAATGGTGTCACCCATTTTACGAAGATTTTTGCTGTCTTTTAATTTACAATCTGCAATCTGTGGTCTGCGGCTCTGCGGTCTGCGGTCTGCAGTCTGCAGTCTGCAAATGTCATACACCGGCAAAAATTAATCCAGGTAACCCCACCGGGATAATGCCACTAACATGTAAACAACGTTGGGGTCAATTTAGACTTGCTAGGGTCAATTGGCTGCGCCGAGATATATATACACTGTAGGTCTATCGCATATAAAAGAATAACACTATTTCTTTAAGAACAGAAATATTTAATAATAAAAGTTTACCTAAGGGGATGTTTTGCAGATGCGTTCAGCCGTCTGATCTCGTCGTAAGTGAAGTCAGAAACTTTTCCTGCTCCATCTGTTGTCCGATCCACGGTTGAGTCATGAATTATTACAGGAACGCCATCTTTAGTAAAGTCTAAATCGAATTCAACTCCCGCTGCTCCATTTTCTTTCGCTAATTTAAACGCGGCGAGCGTGTTCTCTGGAGCTTCTAATCCGCCTCCTCGATGGCCGATAATTATTGGAGAATGTCTTGTCAATGTCCCTCGTTTAAGAAAGCTCTCAACTGAGTGTGGTGTCGGTCGAGGAAACCGAAATATTCGGTAGAGAAAAAACATCAAAATGCAAAAAAAGAGGAGGAAAATTAAGAAATCAATATGAAGTCCACAAAAAATAGCCATCACCGCCAACAACGGCCACCCAATATCCTACGTATTTTGACGTCATACTGCTCTGACCGATACAAATACGTACACTGAAAACCTGTTGCCTGTCCTGTTGACTTGAAACACTGAACTATCAAGGACTGGAATGCATTACCAAGCGAAATTGTCAATGTTAAGTCCGCAGATCGTTTCAAAAAAGTCTTATTTGAGTATTTTAGTCATGATGAATTTCAATATTGAATGATGACTGATGCATTTTATCTTTTGTAAAATAAATTTTTAACGTTATACTTTTATTTTTAAAATTTCATTTTTAGGCGTCATGCGTGATGGCAACCCCGTTGCAGAATAAAGGTTGAAATCTACTAGATTTTTACGGTTCAAAGTTTGTGCATTGGCGCAGATCAGACATTGGTCTGTTAGTAGTAACAGCTTTTACTATCGAAAATAGTGCAAACCTCAGAAAAAGGTTTGACGGAAAAATTCATTGAAGTCAACGCAAAAATGCATGATTCATATTGGTCACGCAAGATCATGCGCGTTACGTTCCCTGGGTAGCTCTCGGGGGCACCAAGGGCAGGAAAACAAAGATGGAGTCGCTTTGTTGTCTTCAGTTCTTGGCTTTTGTATTAGTCCTCACAGCAATTCTTTACCGCGTATTGCGCCTACCTCGGTCTGACCCCAAAATAGCCAAATCTTTTCTCCGTAATGATGAATCAGAATCGGCAATTGTTGCTCACAGAGGTGGGTCAGCTGAAGCACCTGAAAACACTTTGGCTGCGTTTCGTATGTCGAAAGAAAATGGGGCAATTGGTGTTGAATTTGACGTAGATTTCACGAGGGATGGTAGAGCAGTTGTAATTCACGATTCAACTGTTGACAGAACTACAGATGGAAGTGGTTTGGTTAGTGATTTCTCCTTTGAGGAAATTCGAAGACTTGACGCATCTTGTAAACATCCGTTAAGGTACGGTAAAAAATTAAAAATCTAAGCTTACATGTAGCTTAATTAATGGCCTGGTTACAAGGAGAGAGAGGGTTACCCTAGCAAGCGGGTTAAAGTTAGCTCTGATTTACAAGCAAATCTCACAGGTAGGGTTACCCTGTCTACAAGCTGTACTGACGTGTCTCGTCATGCGTAACGTTAATCTTTGTAATGTCCAACATTTGAAATAAGACTTGAAGTTCTTTATGGAAAAGACGTTAAATTCACGAAAAAACGGGAAACTATTGTCATCGTTGTCAGAGTTATCCCTAGCATCTAGTGTTTACAAGGCAGGATAGGGTAACCCTACCTGCTTTGTAAACACGTCATGTAAAAAAAGAAGGAATGTGCAAGTGTTGGGGTAACCATCTTGCTAGGGTAACCCTAACACCAGGGTTACCCTCCCTCCTTGTAAACAGGCCCTAAGTTACGGTGCGACTTCTATAACTGGGGCTACCTTGACAAAGTTGACCAATTGGATTACAGGAAAATAACAATACATTCCGTTAAAGTTAGTTGTCAATCATAATTTCCACAAAAAAGAAATAAACAACATGGATTGAAATCAACCAATTACAACCTTTTGAACCCGCTGAAGAAAGCACATGTTTCCCAAGAGGTCCATTAGAGTGTGAGTGTTGGAGACGAAAAATGTAAACAGTGCATAGTTGTATTTTTGACTTGTGTTTTGAAATTGCGGGTAGATGACAAAAAAACAGCTTGTGTCAAAAAAATATGTCTCCTGGGTGTTGCATGCAAAGTTTCGAATAGAAAAACATTGTCTGGCGAAACAAGTTGCTGTCCTGAAAAATGTTTGCTATCAATATTAAATTTTGTGCTTCAAGTAACTTATTGTTTTTTTTATGAGCTGCTGATTGGCCCACAACCAACTTTCTTGGAATGTTTTGTTATTTTCCTGTAATCTAATTTTTAACTTTGTCTTAGGGGTGCTGTTACTGACAGTAGCCACAGTGTAATTAACTAGCAGTAATCGGGAATTAGTTAAGTACGTTCCCATTTTTTCCCTTCGAAATTGTGGTTACAGATGAGTGTTGCCAAAGTGGGGAAGTTTTTTTTTTAATTCAGATGTGGAGGATGATGAAATAGGCCTTGTGGGATATTTGCATTTTGGTTGCGTGATCAACTTTTTGTAAACACGAAAACGATTTGTTTTGGAAAAATGACTTTAGCTAATTAAAAAGAGAATACAGGTAACCTGTAAATTTTGAGCTATATATTTCAAAAGTAGTGACTTTAACTGCCACTTTATTAGAAGGACTTGTTTGGGAAAACAACTCTTGCCTCCCAGTCATGGTTGAGTGGTTTTCCACATAAATCCTTGTAAATTTTGAAATTTTCAAACTGTATCTTATTAATGTTTTTTCATAAACTCTCTACTGCATGACCACATTGGGAGCAAAAGTGTCAAAGAAATAACAATATTGTCATAAATCTTTTTATAATTATGATCTATATAGTGATAAGTTTCCAGGGGAAAGGATTCCAGCTGTTGAAGAAGTTGTAGAACTTTGTGCCAGCCTTGGGTTAAAGATGATTATTGAAATCAAGAAGGGTAGCAATTCCAAAGAGGTGAGAACAAAATTTATTTAAAGGAGATTTTATGGAGGCTCTCCTAGAGGCATGTGCACCTTACACTTCTTTCTCTGCTTTAAAAAAAAAGACTAAAATGTATATGACCTCTTCTCACACATTCTACCCCAATTTTAACTAGTTTTTGTATTTGAATCAAATGGTCACAAGTGAAGTTATTACCTACTTTCACGAGTTTACCATATGATTACCTATTAATACCATGGGTGATAAATTATGCTGGCAATCATGGATTTTTGACATGTTTATCATATCAGTCAGGAACTCCATGCACTGAAAAGATGAAGCTTAAATTTTGGTTAAGTTTATAATCTTCAGAATTTTATGCCAAAATGCCTGATAAGGGTTTTTGAAGGGCATGTACAGTACAACTCCTGATAACTCAAACCTTCTAGGGAAATCAATCTGATCGATCGCCAAATAACGGTCAAACAAAATGTTTCTCAAAACGTGTCAGAGTAAAACCTTTCTGGCCTTTCAAAATTTTTCTGTATAAAAGTTAATACATTTTACATATAATATGTCTTTAAAAACTGATGCTTAGTGCAAAATGAAAAACGGAAACAGTGGGTTTTCCTTAGGTGACGTCACATTTAATTTGCCTCACTTTTTATTCTAAACAGATTTCATCTTTAAATCAAAGTGAAATAAAGGGAAGTGAAAAGATTGTTTCAACTTAAGAAAAATAATAAATGTGTTAGTGTACTGTTTAAGAAATTTGAGTGCAGGAATGGGCTGGAATGTTGCAACTGTCACTTGATAACTGATAAACTTCCTCTGGGCAGCGTTGATTTGTTCTGTTTCCTATTCACAACCATTGTATCACTGACCTATTATCAAGAGATCGTTGGGTAGTTGCATGCTTGGTATAAGTTCCCTTCTTCAAAGATCATGAAGTAAGTTTGGATTTTCTTGTTCTATTCTTGAACATTCCACAGTTTCGTAGGTGCTAGGTTAACAAGCCTATCGGTTATTTGAAAACGGCTAAAATTTTGACGTTTTTCAAAAACATGATAAATAAACCAAAAAAAGTTTTAGATGAGTTTACGACAGGTAATGGATCAAATGTACATATATGCGTGCAACCTTCCAGTATGTACTCGAGAATGATGCACTGACTTGTCATGAAATAGTCTTTTACCTCACGGTTCAAATTCACATTTGTGGAATGTAGCATATTATCCCGTTTTTCTTTAACAAACTTGTGATTGGGTATAACAGGTGAAGTATTATTAGCTGTTATCCCATTATTCACTAACAAGCTTGCCATTAATTGGATCTAATGGGTTTGTTATCTGATAACATTAGACTAGCTCTTAGCCAAAGATAATCTTGATCCTGATTGGTTCTAATGGCTGATAACAGGCAATTACAGCTACAGTAACAGCAATTAGTCCCAATTATATTGAACGAGTCCCAATTTAAATTGAACAGGTCACAGATCAAAATAGGTTCCAGTTGGTGGGAGTTTGAGTTATCAGGAGTTCGAAGCAAATAGCATGAAATAAGAAAATGGGATGGGGAATGAATGCAAGTAACAGGCACACTTCAAAACTTGATCAATACAATGTGCTGGATACAGTACTATTTAAACTGGACTGACAAAAATAAAGACAAAGAATACGTACATGGTTGTTGAAATAGTGTTTTGGACTGCAGTACTTTTTTTTCAACTTGTCAGGTGTTAAAGCATAGTTCAAGTTATCAAGGGTAAATTTAATATAAAATTATCTGAAGGGAAACAAAAATTACTTTGAGTTATCAAGGGTTTGTCATGAGTAACTGAGGGTAAAATTATAGTAAATGTATGAAGGAAATCCAGGGGACATTGATTTTGGTTAGAGTTGCACGAGGTTCCAGTTAGCAAGGGTTTGAGTTATCGGGATTCAACTGTAATAAAGGGATAAATCAGGGTAAATGCCTGCAAAAATTATTGTTTTCTCCAACCCACCTCCTTAATAACTGACATGCAAAGTTCAGTGTAAAATATCTGGCTGTCAAATAATATCCTATCAAGAACATTGCTGGGGGAAATCTTTGACACCTGCCATGGAGATTTAGATTAGGTCATTAGAAACTTACTTAATTAGTAATCTGTTGTACTTTTGTGAGCATTAAAGGACCTCAGTGCAAAGTTAATTTTGTGTACTAACTGAGTATCTCCTGTTTTAAATTTTTTTTTAGACAGCACAATATTTGAAAAGTCTGTTTTTGAGTTATCAACTATATGACAGAGCTCTTGTCTGCAGCTACTTTCCTGGTGTAATTTACCAGGTAGAATATAATATTGCATGTTACTTATAAAATAGTACGTAGTATTACTATTTTTTAATTTCTATTAAATTAGTGTATATAAATTGTCATTAGTTTGTAGTCACAAAAAGAAAGCTTTTCAATATGAAACGTGATCCACGTTAATTTTGGGCAAAAAAGCAATATATAGAGCAGTCAGTTATCTTTAAACTAGCTCAATTTTGATTTTTTACATTTTGATCATTTTGCGGTCAGGATTAGCCTGCTGTCTTTACATCTGGCAGAACTATCAGGGCAAGAGTGATACACCGACATAGGCCTAGATGGAGGCAGGAGGGGAGGATCACTGGTACCTCAAGTTCTACTACTAGTTATTAACCCATTATAGCAGAGCAGCTAGCAGAGCCTTAATTCTTTTCCTTGATTTTGGTGAACTCCAGACTGTGTATGAATATTTGAGTAAGAACTTTGCTTGCTGAACATGCTCTGCATGTTGCTTGAAGGATGCAATTTTGAACTCAGTGGTACATTAGGCTCAGTTATGACCACGGGATTATCAATAAATAGGTGCTTGCACTCAAAAATCCAGTTTAACAAGAGAAAACAAGATTGACTAGTCTAGAAGTTCAGCTCTGGTGACTTGATGCAATTCAGGCAGATTAGCTTGTTTGCCTCTTTAATCATAGCCTCCCATGCAGGCGTTTCTAGGAGAGCTCGTATTTCTTCTCTCCCCAAAAACGCCTGCTCAACCGAAAACAGCATTCCTTTCCCATTGTTTTATTTGCGTGGTAAGTGAGCAATCAAAGGTTTTGAAACAAAGTGTTGACAGGTTAAGCTCCTGGTAGAGTAAAAATGTGACCCTAAAAGGGGTAGCGAATGGTAAAATTTGAGACTCGCCGAGATCCTAGTTAGAAATCCGAGCCCGAGACTCTTTGTTAAAAAGTTTCGAGACTCAAAAAAGTATAAACAAACCATGCAAAAACGAAACTTCGAGACTTATCAAAAATGTTTCCGAGATTTCGAGATCCTGCCAAAATTTTCCGAGACCCACGTTTTTCGAGGTACCATTTGCCACCCCTCCAAAAGTTACCATTTTCTTTCTTTTCTTTCCTTCGATTCACTACAAAGGTTATGCAGTGCATGGGGACGTATTCTAAAATTTGACTAAATCTTATTTTTGCCTCTCTGAATCTCAAATTTATTTGAGCTGACAGTCATAAAGCTTTTCCAGTGTTTCATGCAGATCGAGCAATAATTGGATTACCCTGCGGTCAAGGTCAACTTTCTAGAATTTGGAAAGTACAATGTGATTGGCTAAGCTTGGGAAAGGAATGCTGTTCTTGGTTGAGCAGGCATTTGTGGTTGGGGGGGGGGGGGGGATGAGAGATGAGCTCCCCTAAAAACATCTGCTTGGGAGGCTACTTTAATCAAGGAAGGAGACAATAAAAGGTCAGGCTCTGGTCACAGGGTGCTGGTACACCTGTATTTCATAACTGCATCAAACCTTTTCCGTTTATAACTATCAAGAGTCAAATTAACTACAGAAGAATTATTGTTTTTTGAAAGCTGTTTTGTTTTTGCTTTGACATCTTAGGTTCGCAAGACAGATCCTAAAATCATTACTGCTTTAGTATGGTGGAGGGACAGCATGAGTTATATTATAACGGGAGGCAAGGAATTGTTTGAGATTGATAGTTCCATCAAAGTATCATTTTTGAGTTTCCTTGATAGAATATGGGAGGCGCTTTTGCCATGGTATTATGATTTCCTTGGAGTACCCATTCTGTCATCTGCAAAGGAGCATGTTTGCGCGTAAGTCATCTCTCTTTTCAGAATTTGTTCACTGTTTGTTTCTGTATCTCCAAGACAATTAGCATTATAATATTATTATCATTCATTATCATTCATTCAGACTGTCTCTTGGTTTCTGATTGCCATAAATTCCCAGTTTGAATTTTCATTGCCAGTTACTGAGCCCTGACCAAATTTGGAAGATTTTTCAATTATTTTGACAGTTGAGGTCAATCATCAAGTATTAAAAGATTTATTTTATTAGATGATCAATGCCAAGCAGATCGACAGGTGCACAGAATCTCAGCTGTTTTGTTTTTAGCAATGATGACAGGGACCCAGGGGGTACTTTGGATTTTAAGGCTCGAAAATTCGGCATGGGATTTTTGGGGGTTAATTTTTGGTTCAGGGATTTTTTTGGGTTATGATTTTTTTGCCCCCGTTCAATCATCCCCATCACTTGAAATCCGTACTAACCCCCCCCCCCCCCCCCTAGGGACAGTGACGGCAATGGGAATGTCAAAAATGCAAATTTATAACACTAAACTCCAGGGAAATTAGTCTCCCCAGTGAAATATCGAGCAAGCTGGAATATTGCGATCAAGTTTGAAAGAATGCGATTTCATTTTTTGAGTGATTATTCCTCATTCCTAATAATTTTTTGTGGGCTTTTAGTGAAGGTCAAAGTAAAACTGGTGAACTAAAGGAAGAAGGAAAGGAGGGAATTAATGTGTGCGAAGATGGAAATACCCTTTATGTTTTTGCCACCTAATTCCTGCTTTCTCTTTGATTCCCTTCAAATGGCTGCCACCCCTGGGTTACTACCTTGGGGGTACCCCTTCAAAAAACCCCTCTTACTGGTAATTGAAAGTGGTTAGAAAAAAGCTATTGTGATTAATTGAGAAGCTCTCCTGGCTTATGACAGTGTTTTGCAGACCCTGTGGAAGTTGGTCGTGTGTGAGATCTCGGACAATACTTGACCTGATATGATAACCACTGAAACTTTGCTTTCTTCTGCAGGGACATGTTAGAGATGTGGAAAGGATATGGTGTTGATGTGGTAACATGGACTGTCAATCATTTGAAGGCCAAGGACTTTTTCATGGAATGTCTTGATTGCTCAGTCATAACAGACTGTGTAAAACGAAATTCAGTTTGGAATTAACTTTAAAATGAATATTTTGAAAATTGAAATTCTTGCACATCATTAATGAAGCAAATTTGTTCTTACCAATATTTTATTTCTTTTGCAAGGTTTGAGGACACAGGTTTAAACTCCGATGATATTAAAATAATTGTCAAAGCTTGCCAAAATATTTATAAGCGTTGTCTTGCCCCATGCAAGGTAATCCAGATTCTGCAATCCAGAAAATTTTTTGCTCGTAAAATCTCGTATGCTCGAAATTTTTTCTTGTGGAATTAACTGATTTTTTTCTAGGGGGAGGGGGGCGTCTGTACACAGGCTACATGGAATCCGCAATCCAGTAACTGAAATCTGGAATCCACGACGTGGAATACAGACTCCAATATTGTTTTGTATTACCTTAAATGGAGTGACATGTTTCGCCTCAGAGCTGGTCAGATTATTGTCATGGTAAAATAATTTAACTTGCTGTCAATCAGTCAGGTTCAGTGAGTTTTCTGGGATGAGTGACAGTTGTACAGAGCCCTATGTGTGACATTGCCTGGTTTTCCCAATGAAGTTATTGATTCAGTTCTCCTTGGATTGACCTGCAAGTTAGTGTGTGGACGCATGGTTAAACAAAACTGGGTGACAGCGTTTGATCACAAGAATGTTTTGAACTTAAAGAAAGTAAAATTAGCACAGGCGACTGTTAATTCTCCTGTAGGATATATTGTATGTATAAAATTATGCCTTTTAAAGGGTACTCAGATTCGGAATATTTGTTATCGGAATATTTAAGTTAACCTAGTTGTAATTTATAATGGGAACTTATTTTACCTACTGTTATACTTTAAGACAAGTTCTACATGTATGTCTTTAAATGGTTTTGTGTAAGAAGGGTTCCTTAAATATTTTTGTGTAAAAATGCCCTTATTTTTCTTATATTTGCTCTGTGTCTATTTGAAATATTAGATATTGAGTAATCTTAACGTAAGCAAGCTTGTAGTATTTTAATGCACAGTACTAAATTAGTTTTTAATACTCTTTAACTTGTGATTACATGTTCAATAACCTGTCAACAGTGCTTTTTTCCTTTTTTTTTTAGAAATTTTGAGAGCATCTGAAGCTCTATTTCTTAGGTGTACACCTATGATTACACTAACGTTTTCATTCAGAGAGGCAAGAAAAGATCCATGCAATATAAAGTTTAGATATTTTTTGCAGTATGGTATAATGCTGAATTTTTGACACCAGCTAGCCGTTCAGTTGAAAGAAGGTAAATTTGCCACTCGAGAGAGGTGCTATTTTCCCTCCTTTTCTCTAAATATAATTATTCAAGAGTATAAATCACCTTGCTTCTGGAACCGACTTTTGGGTGTGGAAAACAAGTCTAGGAAAAAATAATTGACAAAAAATTCCTTTCTTCTTAATGTTGATCACTTCGTAAATTTTATTTATCTTATTTTTTTATCTTTGTTTACCCTCATGATTATGCAAAATTTGAGGGGGTAAACAATGTGCATTGTGGTCTACCGGTATGTGAAAATGGAAATTTTATATAAAAATTTTTTACTCTCGACTTTTTCAGAGTGTTTTCAGTTAGCTATGCCCCTGTAATTGTTTAAAAGGAAGTTTATTCATTTATGTGGCAAGTTTACCAAAGGCAGGTAATATAGGGTACATTGTCCCCTGTGCGGGTCTGCACCCACAATAGGTCCATTAACCCCATGAAAATGTAAAGAGCAACAGGTTGTTATATGTACATGTCCTGATTTGAATATTATTAATGCGAGGGAGGGTAAATGGGCATTACGCTAATGGCTTAATATCAGGACCATCTCAAATATGTCAACCACCAGGATCTTGCCATTTTATGAAAGACTCTAGTGACCTGTGCTCAACAAACTTGTTTGCTACCAAATAACAAATGCCCTACTTCATGAAACGACAGTTGTGGTCGACTTATATTGTTGAACTTAAATTAGGTAAGCATCAGAGGAAAAAGTTGTGAGGCAAGACTTAGTCTTTTTTCTCAGCTGATCAAGTGCAAAGCAGTTGAATTGAGGTCGCAGCCGGGGGGTTACTTTAGGGAATTTTTTGGTGGTTGGGGGGTGGGCAGGGAGGACAAGAGCCGCTTGGACCATGGAACCCTTAGCCTTGACCAGACATCAGCTGAATTTTGCTACCATATACGAGACTTTCCATCTATGAACACTTTTTTGCTATTTTAAAAACTTGGTCGTAGGTAAA
The DNA here is from genome assembly GCA_038088405.1 of Porites divaricata. NCBI lineage: Eukaryota > Metazoa > Cnidaria > Anthozoa > Scleractinia > Poritidae > Porites > Porites divaricata. The sequence continues at coordinate 4,955,897 of JBBMOI010000019.1, read as the reverse complement.
TTTCAATTTCTAAATTTAATTTTTTTAAGAGTGTCAATTCCCGGTTTTCCGTGAGTCTGGACCTTCATCCAATTGATCAGTTTCCTGGAATATAATACCCTAGAATCCAACCCTCTCTTTTAGACCAAACCTGCTTGAAAACAATACCCTCAATAGAGTGAGTGTTTTCACTCACGTGGCCAGCATCTATGCAAATTTATTGGAACAAAAGAAAGCGTTTGCATAAGAAAAGAGTTCAACTCCCACAGGATTAGTTTGGGACACCAACATGGCCGCCGTTAAATTGTTTTGGGACACCAATATGGCCGCCGTGACGTCATGTGAAAACAGTCTATAGAGACATGCACCTTTAAAACCCATATATGGCAATACCTCCCGGGGGATTCGTGGCTCATAATGTGATTCGGCTGATCGTCTTTCACACCTACTCTAGCCCTGAACAAGAACGCCTCAGCCTATTCATATACAATCTACCGTACTAAACTTACTAAAAGGACCACATTTACCCGGACGATCATACACCCACTTATGACATGACTCCTTTTAAAGCATTCACTGCATGTGTTAAGCAAATTCCAAATTGTGTTTGGCCATGAGACGACAAATTAAAATTTTGGGGGAAATTATTTTGATTTGGGAAGGAAAATATATATGAGGTGCTGGACTATCTGGTAATTGTCTACTAATTATTCACTTTATATTTCAACTTTTAAAAACCCCCAAATCCAATATTTTCCCTTTTTCTCCAAATTTCAAACATCTCCCCCCCTCCCCTAAATTTTACACATTGAAAACATTCGAAAAATCATCCAAAAATTCCCCTCTAATTACTGAACTAAGGACTAACGGGGCGTAACTTAATTGAGTAACTTTTGATTGAAAGAAATCTTGGCTAGATATTTAAGAGAAAGGGTGGAAATCAACGAAAAATAATGCTTTTAACGAGACTGACCCCTCAATTTAGCCTTCCTCGAGCATAACTGCACTGCGTTGTCTTAGATGTTAGCTTTGACAGCAGATGGTTTCTTGGCAAAATAACCCACATTCGTTTTTACAAAATTCTAACGTGACTCCCAGTTTACATGCAAATTTTTCGCGATTCCATTGTCTCGTAATTCCCAGAAGAGACTTGGGCACAAAGAAAACCAAACAATAGTTGTTAGAATTATTGCGAGACAACTTGCACGGACATTTTTTCTCACGTCTTAGTTTAATAGAAGCTAATAGACTAAGTGGTAGGTCACGAAATCATGCGAAAAATAATCTGTCAACGAATACAGTGTAAATGAAAAACTAGAATCACTTCGTGAATTTTACCGGGGCCACTTTTGTCTTGGCAGCCCACGTGGAAGGGTCGTTGTCATCGACAAAGTTTTACAAGGGCGTTAAGACTGAATGGTCCTAGGAGATGGAATTGCTCATTTTCACAGGTCAACATGAAGTAACGATTGTTCTGAGTATTACATTGAACTATAAAGCTTATATGAACATCATTACAACAAAATAAGTATCCCATGGGTATAACACAACTTCTATTATTTTCTTTTAAAATACTTTCAACTAGAGAGTCCTTATTAACAAGATAACACTGTGTTAAAGAGCCCTGATTCAAGTGTGAGTATTTTATTTTGACTTCTGCATCATAGATTGTTATAATACTAGGCATTTTGCCTACACGGTCTACATTACACATCTCATAGAACAAACATGCATGTTCATGGAGAGCCTATAGTGTTGAAGAATCCCAGTAAGTGCATGATTTGATGACAGAGAAACAAACTGCATATATGGACATAATAAAATGCTTATTTATTGATGACTGAGTATCATTTGTTAATTCATTGCATGTTGAAATGGAGGCATTTGATTGTAAGGCAGTGGTTGATACATAGTGGCATTCATCAATGTGACCTATAGTAATTGTAGAGGAAGTATTTCTTTCCTGAACTGGGTAAACAGTAGTAAGTGGTGCAAAACCTTGATTAGATTCTACTATTTCTATAGTAACATTTAATGCATCTGCAACTGCTTGGATGATAAGTGCATCAGCCCATGTACCTTGAATACACATATTATTCAGATATCTAAGCCATGAACTTTCGGTATTGCTCTCAATAAATCTTTCTGGGTTGTCTCTCATAAATTGAACCCCAGCAGTACGTATAAGCAAATGATGGTTGCTATTGCCATATAATTGATGTGATACAGATCTAAAGAAACAATCACCCGCACCGCCAACATCTATTGATTGTAAACCAAGTTCACCTAATCTTGACTGCATCAAATTCTCAGAGCAAATAGGAGAGGTCAACTGCATTGTTGAGCTGTGATTTTGCATAAAACGTCTAATTATTACTTCATGATGATCAGTGTTGTATTGAGTAGGTCCTGGATTCTTCTCAACATCTTTACTTAGTTTGAAATTCACATAATTGGTCATATGACTCACACAATTGCAAGAAAACAATAATAAATATCGATGTGCTTTACATTTTAGTTTCATTATCCTGTGATAATGCCCGCTAAAGAAAGACAACAAATAAGCTTTCTTGGGTATAGCCATTTTATTTAAGTTAATTATCTTTGGATCACGTTTGTTATTACATTTATATCGTGCATGATAAAGTTTTCTCACCTTATTAACATAGCGATGGAGTTTTGAAGACTTCGGTATATCAATCGTTGAAATCTTTTTGCAGACAAATTTCTTCAACATGCTATTCTTCTTGTTGAGACCTCTTAGAAATGGCAATGAAATTCTGCTCGGTTCACGAGCACGTCTAGATCACCTTGTAGCACGTTTTTTACGATGATATAAAGTTAGTTTTGATAAGTGTTCGCTTTGATTCTCGATAACTTTCACGATGGAAGGTTCACTCAATGTAGATAGCTTTGATAAGTCGCTCTTATTCTCGATAAGTTTCACGATGGAAGGTTCACTCTTAAGTGATCGCTCGTAAATTTGTCTCTCCAAATATTCACTCTTAAATTTTCGCTCATAAACTAATGCATCGTAAAGGTTCAGGAACAAAAAGCTATAATCTTTTTCTTGAATGTCCTCCATGCCTCGTGCTCTCCAAAATGGCGGATAAGATTTCAATGAGCCAGCGAGTAACGAGCCAGCGATATATCTCAGTCAGCGATATATCCCTAACAATGTAACGTTGAAAAAACGGACCGTCTGCATTTTAAGACCGGTTCCAGCCTTCGGAGAAGGCTGGCCCCGGTAAAAATTGACGTTTTCTATCATATTTCATGCAAATCAAGTCGCTCGAATATTGATTTCATGAATCAGGAATGTCCCACAAATATGTATCTTTGGTTATCCTTATTTTGGTGCCCATTTCCGGTGTCGGACTCAGGGAGACTAATAAGGTGACATCCGTTTGCAACCGCACGTTGCTCTCGTGATTTTACTGGGCCTCGACTTCGTGATGAGTCTTAGCGCTTGCTATAAATACGATGGGAGTAATTTTACTGGGAAAACTCATTGCATTGCGACAGGATTTATAGCAGGGCACTTGTAAAATATGACTGGAATAGGATACAAATCGCTCGCAGCGAGTACTTCTGGTGTTCCGCTTATTAGGTGGGTCTATGAAAATTTTCGAAACCGAGTGTTTATGTTGTCATTCCAGATGTTGTAGCTTACCTGTCTTACGGCGAATCGAATGCTCCGATAATTGTTATCGTTCTACTTCAACCATTTTGTTTTCAGGGCCATCTCCCGTGCGTAGATGTGCTATTTATTTGCACTGTTGTTGCGTTTAATTTTTAGAAATAAAAATTATGCTTAGTTATGTGCGTCAGAGAGATTATGACAGCCAAATCTTTGTCATGCTTTTCATCTTTTCAAGTTTATTATTTAAGTCATTTAACTGTGGTGACTTAAAGCCGAATTTATTTTTATCCGCGTTCCTGTTTCCCTGAATTTTATCTTGATCTTCATTTGTTATGCTTGTACTAGCTGAAGGAGATCTTGATAAAATCACCGTACAGTTAAGCGTACAGTTTTTTTTTGTAGCCTGAGCTTATTTTTTAAGCATATTAGTAAGCTTAGATATAAGAAGAAGCGTGAAGAAACTTATTAAGAAGTTAAATACATCTTACACCCAAAAGAGGATGGATTTTCTGACAAGATTCTTGGAATATTTTTTACCCAGTTTTATTTTGCATATTGACCACAAGATCGTTAGTAATGAAGTGACACTTCTAAACAAATTGGAATGGGGAAATATCTTTAAAACGGGGTTTCTGGAAACCTTCTTCAATCTACAGCTGTTTAAAATCCACAATGGATGTAGCAGCAAACCTACCAAAAGGAGACTTCGTTACCTAACACTAATTGTTTTAAAATGCATGGGTCTCCTCTTCCCACTTATGATCTGATGTAAGTTTCCTAGAACCACAGTTTCCTAGGAATCACCACCCCTGCATCTGGGATGGTCTGCAAGCAGTGTTACAGTGTATTTGTTCATCACAGTGCAAGCGTATGAGGATCACAAAGTTTTACTTTATGCTGCCAATAATATAAAAAGTGCAAAAAGACTAGTACAGGTTACCCCTAGGCATCTTTTCACCTATTTGACAGGTCTGTAGGGATTTGCATCTTCATGTCGTGTGAATACATTAAGTTTCTAGTTCTGTAGTTAGGACACACATATAAGATTGTAAATAGCAACTGGTAAATGGCTCAGCATGTACTATTGACTTTTAGCAAAATCCAACGAGTGGTCTATTATCAATGCTGCATTCTGATTGGTTGAGCTATCCCTAGGCTATGTGTTATAGCCCATTAGTAGCAAAAAGCGCTGGCTTCGAAAACCAAAACAATTATTGGTGGCTGAATCGCGTTTTGCTAGCTAAAGTTGTTTTGTCTCGATATTTATGACCAACTAGTTGGATTTTACTAAAACAATTATTCCTCTTGCCCTCATGGCCTCTGAGTCAATAGCCCATTCAGCCTTTGGCCTCATGTGGGCTATTGACACAGAGGCTTGAGGAATATTATTGTTAAATAGTTGCAATCAAACTTGCTCTGACACTTTTTTAAAATTTTAAAAAACTGCGCAATGTCATCTGGGGCTATATTGTGTTCCTCCTTGCCTTATTTTTGAAATGTTTTTTATCAAAGAACTGAAACCAACTCTAAACAAACAATGCGATTCCATCCGCACAAAATTATTTGTTTAGGTCGGTTTTAATTACTTCAATTGTTTTTAATTGTTTCTGTAGAATATTTTGTTACTTATTTTTACATATTTACATATTTTATCGCATTTTAGCGTTCGTGACATTTTTCCTGTGTTTACTATTTTTATTAATATATTTATGCTAATTTCATATTTTACTCGCACTTGAAAATGGCCTCGGAGAGGTCGAAACGTCATGACCTTTTAGCGTTTAGTTTTATAACAAAAGGATAAATCCATGTCCTTTATGACAGTGTTGTGTTTACTTGGGGTAGCAGGGATTGTGTGGATAGCATCCGTCTTACCAATGTGGCCTGTGTTCAAGTGGGTGTTGACACCATATTAGGGAGCTTAAGCAGCAATGATGGCAACGGCTATGAAAATATCAGTTAAAAAAGTGTGTTTGTGCTACTTCAAACTTAATTGCACATACTCCATCTCGTTCAATTTGTCAAATTTTGGCGAATTTTTCTGGAGTTGAATTTTTAAGGACTGTATCAAGTTTAGAAAAAAAAAGATGGTGAGTTGTCTTGTGTTCATGTCCTCCACAAAATGTGAAATTAGGCAGTTTCACGTCGTAGTTGTGCAACGACAGCAAAGAAATGTACAAAAAAGCATGATGCACTTGCAGAGTTGTTGTTTTGCCAATTTAAACCTATAGCTTTTTTGCTGTTTTTGTTGCCGTCACCATCGTTGTTGCTTAAGCTCTCTAATATATGGGTTGAGTGTCACCCTCCCTAACCTGCTCAGCAGGCATTATTGGGAAGCTCAGGTGGGTATTTGGGTGCAAGTGCAAAGTGTAAGATGCAAGACAGGAAGAAAAAGAGAAAAAGAACTGCTGTAGACTGATTGTTGTTCTAATTCTTCTGCTTTATACACACTATCTCCAATGAATGACCAATTAAGATGGGGTTTAAATTGGTGGGCAACATTCTTGGCACTCTGTGTTGCCAAATGTGTGTACAGAATATAGAATTCCCATCAGTTGAAGTGATCATGAGACATGGGCATCTAACAAAAACATGCAATGTCTCATTTGATATAACTGCATGGACTCTTATAAGGTGTTTGTGGCTTGACCAAATCAGCAATAGAAACTTCTGTTCACCCAATGATTTTTTGGAAGAGAAAGAACTTGACCTGGCATTTTTGACATTATTTCACTCTTTTCCTTCCTCTTGCATGTCTCGCACTTCATGAGGCTCATAACCTCGAAACCCAGCCAAGGATCCCCAATAACACACACTTGATGTGCAGGTACACCCTCTCTAAAATAACAATGATAAGTAGGGGTGGCGAATGGTAAAATCCGAGACTCGCCGAGACGCCGAGATCCTAGTTAGAAATCCGAGCCCGAGACTCTCTGGTAAAAAGTTTCGAGACTCAAAAAAAGTAAAAACAAACCATGCAAAAACGAGACTTCGAGACTTATCAAAAACGCTTCTGAGATTTCAAGATCCGGCCAAAATTTTCCGAGACCCACGTTTTTCAAGGTACCATTCGCCACCCCTATAAGTTTGGTTTTGTTTCTCCAGGTGAGTTCAGACTAACCTTCTAACAGTTGGATTGTATAAGTAAACATGAAAGAAGAAAAATGTAGTTAGCAGTAATATTCACATACATATGAAAGATGCAAAAGTTCCTTTGTCAATGAAAAATGTTTTACTGTCTGCGAATTGCAAACCATGTCATGTCGATATCTATGCTATGTACATTAATAATTTTTATCCACGTTTTGTACAAAGTTAAGATGTTGATTCCTTTAACATTAACACACAGGGTTTATTCCAGGAACTGACCATAGGTCCCCTTTTGAAATGTAGTGAGTCGTTAACATTTCATGAACACTTTTCTCCCACTTAGTTGGAATTAATACATATATTTTCTTTTGTCCTTTATTGTCATTGATTCTATGGTTGTTATGCTGATTTTCCTAGTTAATGCCTTTGACTTTTAGGTATATTATTAGGATTATTTGCAGCTGACTGTTAACTGGAATAGCAATTTGAGCTTCATATTTTTAGCTTATTGAAATTAGATGTACCAGTAGTTTATCTTCTTTTTGATCCTTTAGTTAACTACATCCAATAATGTACGTAATTTTACTTTAAAAATTGTCATTTGAGTAACTGAATTTTTGATGACAGTTCTTATACACTTTTCTCTCATAAGTCCATGTAACCAACTATACTCAAATCATTTATATTATCTCCACCCCACCACTTGCCACTGTACCCCTAACAATGAATAATTACCTCAGACATGCATTTTGCAGTGCCATATACTCAAGAGTAAACATTACTCATATTTCTTTACTTCTTTTTGCAGGCCATCAGTTTTCAGACAAATAGCAGATTTTGCGAATGTTTTCAAGGCTTTTCTTGGAACTAACTGGATTGGTTTACCATTTGCTTTTAAAGAAAGTGGAGTAGTGGTAAGTGAGATGTAGTGGATAGAGGTGTTGATTCAGTTTAACCTTGTATCATTAGACTGACTGTTCATTTCAGTCACTGGAAATATATGAACCATTTTTCCACATGTATGGGTATCGCTGACTAATTCTCATGGGGAAACAACTTTCTGTTTGAAACAAATCTCTTTGAGTGAAGTCACTGTGGGAAATTTCTTTAAATAATGATACTAAAAAAGTCAAACTGAAGAATTGCATGTGACAGTTCCAGAACTTCTATGGGTTAAAATGAACTGTAGTCACAAGACAGTGAAATGACTGTCATTCACCAGGCTAGAAGTGACACACATATGCATGCTGTGTAATTTATAATATTATTATTGTGATAACTAATTTTTTTTTAATTATTGCTAATGTATATTATTTTTTATCCATATTTTTGGTTTCAGCTCGGATTGACTGGAATTCTTGTAATTGCATTCATCACAGATCACTGCTGTCAGTTAATCATCAAGTGTAAAAAGGCTGCTGTCCAGAAAGTCTTGGACACAGTTCCTCAGTCCAAGGATGTGGAATCACAGGATTCAAACATTGCTGCTCTTAGAAATACTGTGGAAAAGCGAATGCTTTTTGGAGAAATAGGAAGGATTGCACTTGGCAAATGGGGTGTTTTGCTTGTCAATGGAGCGCTTATAGCCACACAGTACGGCTTCTGTGTTGGATATTTCATATTTTTGGGTCAAACCATCTCATCAATGTTTCCTGCACCACCCAAAACTCATGTTGTAACAACAACAACACCGCTACCAGTTCACAATGTTTCAAATATCAATATTACAACTATTGCATCACCCACAGACAGTTACGTTCAAAAGACCTCTTCTGCTGTTCATGACCACACTCCACCATTTGCTGTTCTCATTCTGCTACCGTTGGTTCCACTGATATTGTTTTCATACATACGAGGGGTGCGAAGACTTGGTCCAGTCAGTTTTGCAGCCAATATTGCGCTCTTAATGGCATTTCTGTCTGTTGTTGGATACATGTTAAGTGGTACGTAAGTTTACTTAATAACTCGCATAAAACAAAGGAGCATTAAAATGGATACAATGTCCATGGGGAGAGTCTTAAATTATGGGTTAAGACCTTGCAAAATGAAAGTAGAGCTAATAAAATATATCTTTTCCCAAGCAGTAATAATGTGAAATGTGGTTATTTTAAGACAGTAAATTAGAGCCTTGTTGATGAGTACAATTCAGAATTCCCTCCATTAACAACTTTCTCTTCTGAAAATCAGAAAATTATCGTGATTATTGTTTGCTTGGGAATTACTAGTAGGTCTGTTCTGCATGATAACCAAAACTTTTCCCCCCATTGACTCAGTCTGTCTGTCTTAATTTACACAGTGTAGAAATTCAAATTAAGCAAGAGACAATATCTCCAGCAATCTCCCTTATGATGGAGGTGTGTTTGTTGTAGTTGAATTTTATCCTTGGCTAATGCTTGGTTTAAATTTTATTTTTGCTGGTTTTTGGGTTTGGAAAATAGTGTATGCATATGGTTGTGTGTTTGAAAGAAAAGAAAGTATAATTTAAACCTAGAGTGACAATAACATAATTATCCTACATGATAACAGTGATCATTGACAAGTCCTTTTCCCTTTAGTTTTATAATACATTGTATGACAACCTATTTCTGCTTGGCTCTTTACATTGCATTTTATTAGTCGAGCGTGCTTGAGCAGCGCAAGACTCTTAAAATGCAGTCGCTTTTTAATCTTTGTCGGACCTAGTGTGTAGGCCTCGCATTCCTAGTGAAGACTGTGGAAACTGGGGATAAGAATCATGACGACTTTCATTGTATGGAAATGATCTCGTGATGAGAATGTGGTTTATTTTCGGCGATGACTGAAATGACGCGTACAAGTTTGGCAATGATGTAATTATCCTCAAATGGAGGTCCTTGATTTTCGTGTAATTATGCACGACATGCAGGCACTTTAAAAAGGAAATATCCCCAAGCAGGATGAGAAAATATTATAGCTGGGAAATCCTCAGGATTTTGTGGCTTTTTAAGGCGTTACGTTTCTCAGAATATTGTCACAATTAAAGGAAATGTACAGTTAAATAGATTCACTTTGTTTTATGTATTTAATTGCTAGATTTTCGCAGTTGTTAAGATGTTAAGTCGCGCTGCACTTCATAAATACTTGAGATATCAAGTATCCACTGTCACATACTTTTTATGTGCACACGTGTGTAGTGCGTTCGCAAATAAAATAAAGGCAATGTATGAAAGGCCGCACGTACAATTATGTAAGCTTGAAAGTAGAATCTCGCTTAATTTGATGTTTAATCTCAGTACTTTATGTCATACCTCTATTTGATTTATGTGATTAAAATTAACGTGCGTTAACGTGCGGAGCCAAAAACGCATCAGTGGAAATCCACCCTAACGTGTCACGGATGTGTTTATACGGGTCTTGCAGCACTTCATGTCCACAGAATAGAAATCCCATATTGAGCTTTTCCGGAACGGGTTGGTCCAAGAATTCTATAGCTTGAAAGTGTTGATTATTTTGGAACAACTGATCACTTCAGTGGTCGAAAAAAAAAGAATAATCTTAATGAGCAAAACTTCAAGGTTTACTGGAAAATCAGGATTGAGGATCGAGAAATCAGGGATCGAGGATTGGTTAAAAAGAACTTAAAAATAAAATAAATAAATAAATCATGGATCAGTGGTGATGTGGGCCACAGACTGTAGATAAATTTCACAGAACATAACCTCGTTCTCTGTACTGAACACTAAATTCAAGTAAACTAATCTGAGTCTGTCTGAGTCAGTGATTGTTTTGACGAGAAAGAGAAATTTTCCTGGAAAATGAAACGCTTTATCCCGGTGATACTGTAATACAAGAAAAAACTTTAACAGTTTTTAATTTTTAAGTGTACATTTGCTTTCAGTACTCCTTATTTTTCTTGTAATTGTTGTATGCACGACCCCACCAGCAATGCTGATCTTTTTATCGTGCCGTAAACTACGGTTCTTAGCTATCCACCTACCTATCTATCCATCTGTCTATCTATCTATCTATCTATCTATCTATCTATCTATCTATCTACCTATCTATCTGTCTGTCTGTTTATCTATCTGCCTATCTATCTGTCTATCTATCTATCTGTCTATCTATCTATCTATCTATCTAAAATGAATGCTGTGTACAACTCTAAACAATGTACTCTGAGACTGTACGGAGACATTAAAAGTAGATACTAAGCAGCTATGGAAAATGTCATTACTTTCACGCGATATTGATATTTTATAAAACAGACAACAAATTCAGCAGGAATACGTGCGAACTGAATTAACTGTGTGTTGTATAAGGTTCTGTTAAACTTACACTTTTTTCCTGTGCTGAACATATACTGTACCGAGCCGTTTCTTGGTCCGGTATAAAGAAGCTATATATATACTGACAGAGTCATGGGCCCCTGATACCGATAAAAATCATCGTTCAATTTTTCGAGTGTAAAATCCCTGAAAGAGTACTCCTCAATGGTGCAATATCAATATGTAGAAGGTTTTCAAAGGCTTCACACCGGTTTGAGGCTAAGATGTGCAGCCTGTCTCTCCTTGCAATTTTTTCTACTTTTTGAGTATATACATTATGACATACAACACTCGTTTTGTATTCCAAATGAAAAAGTAGTATAACAGCCCCGGTTGCTTTACTCCAAGCACGCGAGACTCAATGCTAATAAGAGCGTTCTTGTTCCTTATACTTTCTATAAATTTTTTTCACAGGTTTGAAATTTAAATTTAGTGAGTTGCGACTGGTGCACTGGGCTACCTTTCCAGTGTTTTTTGGCCAAGTAACTAGTGCTTATGAAGGAATAGGAACTGTAAGTACAATTATATACCGATCTCTTTAAATTTGTAATAAATTATTTATGGTTCATCAGGTATCGACACTGAAATGCCTGTTCAATTGAAATGACCTGGAACAAAATAACTTTATAACTTCATTAATTAAGAGTGCATGGCTTTATCTACTGAAGCATAAACATCATTACTATTTCTAATAGTTCATTTTTCTTATTGCACAGATAATTTCTATAGAAACAAGCATGGCAGAAAACAGGCACAGATTTCCCTTATATCTTCATTTTGCAGTTGGAGGCTTGTCTATGATTTTAGCATTTTTTGGTTTACTTGGATACGCTGTGTATGGTGAAGCAGTGGAACAGATTGTGACAGAAAGCTTTCCACAAGGAGTATTAATACTCATAGTGCGATGTTTGTTGTGTTTCGCAATTCTTTTGACATACCCGCTCCAGATCTTTCCGGTAATTGAGATTGTTGAAGGCTGGTTGTTTAAGCCTGAACAAAATGTAAGTACAGAGGCTGCTGGCAGTGTGAATACAGATTCAAACTCAACTGTTAATAATGTTGCAATGTCTCAAGGAGGGATGATAGGTTCAGCAAGTGAGTGTTCCATGCTGCTGGCACCAGAAATACCTAAACAGAAGAGTAGGGTAAGTCAAATTATAATATTGTTTAAATTATTGTGACTTGTGGCTTGAGGAAGATGATTATTGTTTTGTAACTTAATTGTCATGACTGTGGGATAAAACCCAAGTATTGAGTTCCAGATAGTCATCAAAACCACTGCCTCTTAGGATCCTGGACTCCTGGTAGAGAATAATTTTTAAATAGCAGTCTCCTTCCTCATTTTTAGTTTCATCAGATAAAAAACTTTCAGTTTGAAATTGGTTTTGAAATATGCTATGTTCCAAAGTTCTTCCACCATGCGACATTAAAAATAGCTGCAGAGAAAGCTGTCCCTAGGGAATAAAATTGTGGGGTTAGTTAGTGTCAGTAGCAGATCTCAGTTGATGGGTAATCTATTTTGATAGCAAAACTCGTAGATATAAATCTGGTAGTCTCTAGTTGCCATATTATTTTCCCTTAGTATAGAGGTCAAGACAACAACAACAACTTTATTGCACAGTCATCAAACAGATTACATGGAATAAAAGTACCCTAAAAAGGAAATATTGTAAAATTCCGAAAATAGGCCCCAAACTCGTAACACAAAATCCCTCTGTTAAATGACCCCTCCAAACATAAGCTCCCCTGGGGGGCTTGTACTTGGAAATTGCCCTCAAATACAAGGTAAAACAAAGCAAAAATGGTAAAATATTTCCTTCCAACTATATAAGGCTAGCCCAATTGATTTTGAAATGCAAATTTCCCTCCATAGATAAACCTCTCCGAATATAAGCCTCTTCAAAAATAAGCCCTGGGGCTTATTTTCGGAATTTTACGGTATTTATGCAGCTGCAGTTAGCGTAAATTAATCAAGGTGGGGGGAGAAGTGGAGAAGGAAATAAAGCAAGAAAAACAAAGAAAATAAATACTTCTGAATATCTCAGTCATGTATAAAAAAACTGCACAGACCTGAATCTTGAAGGGACTGTTTATACACATATCAGTTTAATCCTATCTTAGATTCTTGACTTCATGTTTTGATTTTGATCAAATGAAAACCAGCATTAACATACATGTTAATCTTGGAGTGAAAAATGTACGGTATTGAGACTTCATTGCTGTTTGTTAAATTCAAATAAATTGAATGTTTAATTTGTTATTTTCATCCTTTAAAACCTATTAACTAAAGAAAGTTTTCTTTTGACTCTTTGTAGCTTCGGCAATGGAAAAAGAACCTACTTCGCACTTTTCTTGTGTTGTCTACTGCTGGAATTGCTATTGCTCTGAAAGACGACTTTGCATATGTCAGTGCTATTGTTGGTTCCATGGGAAGTTCAACTCTTGGTTTCATTCTACCTTGTGTATTTCATATGATACTCTGCAGAGCCGTAATCACAACATGGACTAAAGTTAAGGACTGCTTATTTATTGCATTTGGCATCATTGGTGGACTTGTTGGTATTGCAGTTACAATACAGCAGATCGTCGAGCAGTTTTCAAAGACATAAAAATATAATTATAAAATAATGTATTAATTTTATTGTTTTGGATGTTCTTGTTCTTCACAAAACATGGAAACAAAGAAACCAAGAAGATCAATGAGATCCTAGAAATACAAGCAGGTGGCTATCTGTGCATAAATGAGAGGGAAGATTTGATTTTTGCGGTTGTGGCTCTGATATTCCCTTGCACAGACTCCATGCCCTTGGGAGCAGAGTTATATAAATTATGTACTTTTACTGGAGTTTTAAAATCAACTTTCCAGGAATCTTATCTAAGTGGAATTATTGGACAGGAAATGAAAACTTTGGATGAAATGTATTAATTCTGGGAAAAAATACCAGTATAAAGAAAAAATCAGGGATAGCTCTTTCATGGAATAGGTCTTTACATGTTATGGGGATGATTTTTATTAATAAATTGATCCTTGATTTTCGGTTGAATACAAAGTGGCTTAAATTTTCCATGATGCTGAGTATAATTATTCTTAGTCATTCATGAATAGTTAAGAAATCTACAATGCATTGTGATTTTGTCTATCAACTGATTATCATCTTTTAATAATAACTGACAACAGGCTTCAAACCCTTGAGTTAAAAATAAAGATCTACACATTTACTGTTAAGTTGTGAAAGTATTAGTACATTAGGGCCATTTATACGAGAAAAAATAAGACACGTCTTACATAATACGCGTCTTAAATAAGACGAGAACTGGACCATTTATACGAGCATGTCTTATTTAAGACGAAAACAGCTTGCATAAAATGGTTCGCGTCTTATTTCTGTTCTTGACTCGTTTTCATGTGAATGTTGCCCGTAGCAACGGCAATCCAAATTTTCCCGCCAAAAATTAACACATGCGTACTATGCGTTCGCGTCTTATGTAAGATGCGAAGGTCATTTATACGAGGTTTTTTCGTCTTAGCTAAGACACGTCTTATCTAAGAACAGGTGTTAAGGGCTGTTCTCAAATAAGACATGTCTTAGCTAAGTCGCGTCTTATTTTAGACAAAAATAATGTGCCGTTTATATGGAAAGTTCACGTCTTATTTAAGACGTGTCTCATTTTTTCTCGTATAAATGGCCCTATTGTTGTATTGCTCCCTGCATGAGAAGAAAGTTGAGTCCTATAGCCCTTGGCTTGTGGATTTTGTTATCTGGCTAGTGAAGTTTTTTTTTTGAGGAATTCAAATAAAAATTACAGAAAAACTGTGAAATCAATTCTGTTCATCAAGATGTTTTGGGGCTAGTTGAATGATGTTCGCAACATGTAAAAGGGACAAATCACTTCCTGTTTACTGGTGAATTTCTGTGAAAATCAGTCTCAGTCTTGACAACAGAATTTTCTCACTGCAACAAGTCGCACAAAATTAAATCAGATTGAATTTGAGTGACTTGTTGCGGCAAAAAAAAATCTGCTCTTCTCTTTTTCGCAAAAATTCTCCAGTACACAGAAAATGATTTGTCACCGCAGTGTGTTGCTGCAACTTGTTGCCTATCAGTTATGACGTGTTAAAAATATTGAAGCAATGTCTATTTGCTGCAATAAGGGCTAGTTAAAACTGCAATAAATGTTGCCTAGTGCATTCAGACCTTAGGGTATTAGAACTGCGGTAAAGACTAAAATTGGTAAGGCTTATAAAATGACCCACGTTACAGTAAAAAAATTAATAAGAAAATATAAATCTTTAATTCTGACGACAAAGCTATTAAAAATATAAAAATTGTGATTCATTACAAAAATGAAAATACTTGGTAATACTGAGCAATGAGAGAACTGCTAATCAGTAAATCGGGTGAAAAAGATGTGTGATTTTAAATTGGATTAAGTTGAACTTGTGACGATTGACTACTGCTCAAAACCACAGGCTTTCCTTGCTTCCACACCAACAGTACTCTTCCTTCAAATCACCTTGGAAAGTGAATTCCAGACTTCTTTCAAACAGTTAAGGTGCAGTTTATCCCCCCGAGCCGTGGTTACTTCCAATAATGGCTTATATGTGGAGGCTCCACCTGAAAAGGGCACTTTTCTCAGGCTTCATGTATATATATGAGAGAGTAGGGATTTCGAAGTAGATGAAAAGGGTATGGAAATCTACCTTTTTGGTCTATTTAAGTCCCCAAAACAGCCACTGGGTTCATACAAAAAATTGCAACCATTTTTAAAGGACTTTCCAAGGACCACCTACCAGGAATATAATTTCACAAATTGTTTAAAAATGCTCATATTTCCCAGTCCACTTCTCTACATTTTGCAGTACACTTGTCTTCATAAACAAAGAATGCATTATGTAAATCACCTTTAAGTTTTCTGAGCTATGATTGTCTTGGACAACCAAAAAGCATAAACAAACACTTTTCAGACTATTACATTCAAAGTTGAAGAAAATTCAAGGACGTTTCAAGAACTTGCACAGAAATGTAAGGACTTTGCAAGGAATTAATTGCCTTAAATTTTAAGGACTTTTCAAATTCAAAAGATGGTGCACTTAGAGCAGTTAAAAGGGATGCAGTGTTTTAAACTACAGGTATGTGTTTGTGATAGGGGTACCTCAGTACGGAGCCTCCCTGTCTAAAACTTCGTTGAGTAATGCCCCCCCCCCCCAGGAATTTATCTCTAGAATTCCTCAACCATGATGTCACAATTATATATAAAGTAACTGCTGATGATAGAAAAGAAAAAAAAGACATTAAGTCTATACATATCACATCTTGCACAAGCATTCTGCATGCGTCAGGTTGCAGTTAGCTAAGCCCTATTGGGTTATTCCAGAAAAAATCCACACCCCAACGACAGAAGGCAAGCTGGAAAATCTCACGGAAGGCTCAAGCAGTTTTGGGATTCTGGGTGGAAGCGGTGGTGTCTTCCATTGGGGGCGGGGGAGGGATTTTTTCTGGAATAACCCATTTTAGAACACTTGGAGTAAACTATAGAGCGTTTACACTCACGTAACAGACCAGCAGCTATGCAATTGGAACAACAGGAAAGCCTTTACATAAGAAAAAGGTTCAACTCCCACAAGAATGGTTTGGGACACCAACATGGCTGCTGTTTCTTTGTTCTAGGACACCAATATGGCAGACGTGATGTCATGTGAAAAGGCTCCATAGGTGATGTTATGATAACGTAAATGAGGTCTCATTTGACTGCTCAATTGAGGCGCTACAGGTTTTTTGTGCGAGTCTGTGGTTTGTCCATAACAAAAAAAAACATACTGGGCTTAGATACCACGCTTCTGCAATATCTGTATAATTATAACCGGGTATACGTCTAATGTGGCAATTTTTTTTTTAAGATGAAAAATATTATTTTGAAATAATACTGACTGGCTCCACCCTCCTGGGTAATTCCAACCTGTTTAGTGCCAACCAGCACTGACCAAATGTGGAAGCTGCAAGCAATATACCATCGATTTGATGGTATATTTAATTGGAAATGAGGTTGCTTGTTGGTACATTTGATTGAAACAATTAAGGCTGCATGTGCAATAGACCATCAAAACCTCATTTTCAGACGTGGCCACCTAGCTAGCTGTTTATCCATGAGTGAACTAGGAAAATGGTGTTCATGGCTAGATGAAGACAAAATAGCTGAATTCCCAAAACATATTGCTCAATGGATAATATCTACTTTTTGACGAGTATCTGCAAAACAAATCATCTGTTTGTACCCTGCAACCATGCCAAGAAGTAGGCCAAAGTTTAGACTGAGAAAGTCTATGAGCACGTAAGCTTGTTAGGAAATATTTTGAATGGCCTTTGCCTCGGTAAATGACAGTCTTCGAGATCTGCACAATTCTTCACATCATAAGAAAGCCTCATTCAATAAAATATATATGTTCCTTTAAAGAAAAAACTCATAGCAATCAACATCCCATGTTTATTTTCACAGAGGGAATGATTTTGTGTTCTCAGATAAATCAAGGGCAACTAAATTGATCTTTCAGGCTTTAAGGGCTTAGCCTTTTATAGTCAGATTATAATGCCATAAGATAGTTTTATGATGATCCTCCTTAATTGTCCTCAGAGTAACTTTGAAGGGACATAGACCACCTATGGGTTAGGAACTTGAACTCCCCGAAGATTCAAAGGAATTCTCAGCTTGCATGCTCTCATTCTCAATCAATATACTGTTAGCTTCAGTGGTCCCTTGGTGCACAAAAATTCCCAAATTCATGATGCAGGTCTGTAGTTTGTCATGCACTTCTTTAACCTGGCCTTCATGTAAGTTCAAGTATATGGTATCCTTATAAATAGCCGTTTCCAGTCTCCTTTCTATGTTCAGCGTCAAGTGTTTCGGCAGCATTACGAGCGATTTTCGAAAATATTTCGAAAGTCGAAAGTATTACGATATTTTCGTAATTATTTCGCAAATCCAAACCATTCTGAACTTGGGAACCATTCCGAACTTTCGGAATCATTGGGAAATTTTCGGAACCATTCCGAGATTTCGGAATTTTTTTACGCATGGCGGGCCATATATAGCCTGCGTAGCAAGCGTTTCCGTGCGGTTTAGGAGCAAAGAACGAGGAACGAGAGTCTATTTAAAGACCCGCGCGAAAAATGGCGCCAGTAAAAGAGCTGGGAGGGGGTGGGGAAGAAAGGAAGGAAACGCTTGCAGACAAACCCCGGGATTTTGAAAACCGCCCACTTGGCCTGTCATGCCCGAGTTCGCGAAACCGACATTTGATGCTGTCATCAGCTGTCATAATTGACCAATAAAATGTTTGGCTTTCAGTGGAGCGGAAATGAACTTCAGAGGACGCGCGTGTGTGAACCCAAAATATATATTTTTGTAACGCTGTGGCTATATGGCCGTTAACCAGTCAAGGTTTTCAAAATACTAAATGGCCGGCAGTTCTATATTCTCAGTTAATTTCACAAAATCGAAAGATTCCAGCTAATCTAAACTATCATATGTTGATTTAGAAAAGTCAAGCGATCCTGAAATGCTTTACAGATCCCAAGTCTAGGGTTTGGTTTACGCTGAACCATGTATTGTGACACTTTTTCAGCTCGACTGCCGGTCAAGGTTTTCAAAACATTAAATGACCGGCAGTCCGTTATTCTCAGTGAATTTCACAAAATCGAAAGATTCCAGCTAATGTAAACTTAGAAAAGTCAAGCGATCCTGAAATGCTTTTCTTGCGATTTTGTGAAATTTACTGAGAATATAGAACTGCCGGCCATTTATTGTTTTGAAAACCTTGACCGGCAGTCGAACTGAAAAAATGTTTTTGTGTCACAAAACATGACTTCCTCCTCTGAGCCCAGCGCAAGCCAAACACTATACTTGAGATCTGTAAAGCATTTCAGGATCGCTTGACTTTTCTAAATCGACGTATGATAGTTTAGATTCGCTTGAATTTTTCGATTTTGTGAAATTTATTGAGAATAACGGACTGCCGGCCATTTAGTATGTTGAAAACCTTGACCGGTTACCGGCCATATAGCCACAGCGTTTTCGTATTTTGGAACACGTGGACGGCGTTTATGTTGAAATGTCAATGAATCCGAACGATCAATACAGGCTTTAAACATTCGTGTTTTTAATCCGTCTAACAGAACACTCTGTAAATCACCATCTGAGAGAATTCAACATCCCTCAAAAAAACACCCAGCATGACACATAGCAGGAAACCATCGCATTCACGGACAAAAGAAAATCTCTTTTATTTATTCAGACCCAGGAGGCACTTTGGAGAATAAATTAAACGACCTGAAACCCTTATTTAGTCGCAAGAAGGTCTTAGGGACATTTAAAAGAAACCTATCACTAGAGCGTAAAACCCGGCACGGGGTATTTACCGACTATAGAATGCATCAAAATGTTCAAAAATTCGAGTGAAACCGCAAGCCGACGTTATTCCACTCACTTAAGCGTTGAACATCGATTTTTGTACAATAATTCTGGCAAAGTTTTTTGGAAATCGCGCACGAGAGACAGAAACGCAACTTGCGCCATCATGGCATTTCCCAGGGCCCGCGGAGCAGTTTTTCAAGTGCGGGGCTCGGAGACCACCCCTTTTGAAGTGGGGGGAAGGGAAGGAGGGGCAAATTGAGCTGTTCTCTCTTTGTGGCTGTCAGATTACCGAACCTTTCTTGAGTCGAGAAAAAGACTGCTTCACAAGCTAATTTTCAGATGTCACCGTTCAGCTGAAGTTCCCTCCAACCAACTTTCTAATCTATGATTTGACTCGTTAATAAAATATTTATTCATTGTTTTTTTAACAGAAAGATGAACCATGGTCTCCCAGCCGTGCACAGTTTATTCTTCAGTTAACAAAAGGTTCGTAATAGGCTTTCGGCTCTTTGTTTATGCGCATATTTACGGCCCCAAAAAATCCCGCCCAAATGACAGGCCATGCACGTTATTAACTGAACTCGTCCATAATATCAGTTACCGTTGGCATAACGTTAAGTAGTTTTAAATAAAATAAATGGTCGTAGCAGACTGATAATAGGGGTATAGATAAAGGCGTTGTCACGAGAACTTGGACACGCCTCGAAGCTTGGGCACTACGTCAGTCACTCAATCAAGTGCCATCGTTCTTCAAAAGTTCACTTATCCCGTAAAAAAAACCAATATGCGATCAGCAACCGCAAGGCGGCAATTAATTAGACCAGCGTCCTCACTACTTTTAAGTGTGAATAAAAAGAGGCACAGAGCTCGACACTACCATAAACACCACTCCAAAACCTCCTTACAGTCACAGAAAGCGTATAACCCTTCTTTTCTTATAAAAAAAATGAAAGTTTTTCGGGCATATGCAGAAAGCAAACTTTGCACATCGTTCTGGACGTAAAAAACGCCCAACCCTTTAGGCTTTTGGGGTCCCTTTTGGCGGTGCCATCCCCCCACCCTCTCTGTTTGCTTTCCTCCCGCCTTGTTGGTGATGTAGAAGTCTTGAGCTGAGCGTGTCGGAGAGTGGACACTTAAATTATGACCAGAAGTGTTGGAGGGCTGGTTATAAGGGGAGATTTTCTTTCAGTTTTCGACTTGAAATTCAAAGGTATTTGGGGCATAGATAGGGTCAGAATTATCCAATCGGTCTCTTTTAAGTATAGTTTGAAAGTGCTTTTCCTTTGCCACCAACGGGTTACCTCAACCCCTTTCATTGGTCAAAGTTAGCGAAGTCACAAGTGGTACAAGCCGTATGGTCGCCGTACGGGCGATTTAGGACGTTTCAGGTGTCAATGGATTAAACTGGTAAAGCTCCCCTGCTCGAGACGACTTACAGGACACCGTTTCTGTGTTGATCGGTTATTTTTATTTTGCTTCCTACACACTTTTTGGCACTACAGGTTATCAAGTTTTATTCTAATCAGTCAGTTCACTGGAGGATTCAACTGGCATTATTGTTGTCGCTCATCACTTTGGGCTGAAAAAGAGAGGAAACAATAATAATAGCATCAGGCTCCCAGAATGGTTTTAAATACGAAGCTCAGTGTCTTATACACTCTTCATGTATGCTGTCAATTGTTGCTTGAGGTATGCATTCCAATTTGCATGAGTTAAAATACCACGCAAGACCACTGATTTTATACATGATATTCTTAAGCACGAATCAGGCGGTGTTGGACACGGTCCGAAGGGCATCATGAGGAAAACTTCTAAAACGGCTCATTTGCATCTGACCTTCGTTCCTGACTCGTCCCCAGTCGTCTCTCGTTATTAGTATTTGGCGTGGAAGACTGGAACGGGCTCTTTAACGAAGGGATGACGGGAAGGAAGAAGGGACATTATATCGTCCGCCATATTGGAAACGGGATCTGCCAGTCGTCTCCCCTCCTCTCGCCTTCCCATCTTCCCCGCGCGCATAACCCAAGCGCTTCCCTAGTAAATAATTAATGATAGAGACAACTTAGAGACGACTGGGGACGAGTCAGCCTTCGCTCTGTTCACATCTCTCGTTACGCCATAAAAATACCGGGAGAAATAGTGTGATATGGGCATTACAGGTCTTCTATCACTTTTAAAAGACATAACATGCGATATTCATTTGAGATCTTTCTCCGGAAAGGTGGCCGCAATCGAAGCTTACTGCTGGCTTCACAAAACATTTATTTTCTGTGTCGAAGGGACACAGAAATTAGGGATCGAAACAACGCGGTACGTATCAACACTTCGCTCTTTCATGTGCTTAAAGTGCTTGAGTTTAAACGTAAGCTTCTCTTTAGTGCTCTTCTCACTTCAGATTTTTTTTTCAGGTACATTGACATGTGCATGAAGGATCCTGATCTTCCCATCGAAAATAATGTGCAACCTATTCTGGTTTTCCAGAAGAAGTTGGAAGGCAAGGCAAATGTGAAATCCCCCTCCGCTAACTTGTTGTTGTTGAGGACAACAGCAAGTTAGCAAAGGTTTCCTAGTCATTTTAGTCCGTATGAATTCAGTTTTATCAGTTCGTTATTTTTTGTATGATTTATTAGGAATCGTGAAGAATCTCGCACAGAAGTTTAACTCTCTGCGGACAAGGGCAGAAGGAAGAAGCCAAGCAACTATTCAAAAAGGAGGGCTTAAAGGCCGCTTCGATGACATATATATTCCAAAAAAATATCATATTTTTAAAGACGAATAAAAAGGGAAACAAAGAGAGTATTCTAAGCTGATCGTGTAGTGAAATTACAGTTCTAAGCTGATTCAATCGTGACCGCGCGAGTATATTTATAATACTAAAGATGTCGCGGAATGGAGTCACGATTCACGCACGTAGGTAAACTTCAAGTGGCATTTTGACCCTTAAAACGGCGGGGTCCGCTGGGGCCCGCCGACCATTTCAGATACTTGAACAACAAAACTAATAGATTATGCTAAAAATGGAGGTCAGGGGTCGTTGAACACAGAGAAGATATAGACTGAAAAGCAAAAACAATAGCTCTTAACTAAACAAAGGAATTATGCGCATGAAGAATTACAAAGAACAATATCAATAGAAAACAAACACACATTATATTGTTTTAAGAATTGCCGCTTGCTACATCTGTCTACTCAAACTTTTCCAAAAAAATATAATCGTAAATCACTTGATAAACGGCCTATATCGAAGAAAATCGAAGAGACCACCCGCTCAAGGGTGAAAGAATCAGTCCGCCATTTGCAATGACGTGATTGGACAAAATTGGTCACGTGGACCGTGTCCAACACCGCCTGAGCATGAATTGCAACTGCGAAGCTCGTCCCTCTCCATTGCCGCCTGTCAATTTTCCTTCACGGTCTGGTCTCAGTTTGCAGAAAAGTTCCCCCAAAGGGGACGCTGCGTTTTGATGAAAATTTTTTGTAGTTCTAGTATGATTTTATAGCTGTAACCCCGCTCAGGAATTCCCTGTCCTGTCTCCAGTGAAAAAATATCAAACTATTAACTGAGTATTTCATAGAAATAATCACTAGATGAGATTCATACCAACAGCAAAGCGTTCCTGCAGGGCAGTAGTACTCCGGACATTCGATCGGATAATCAGATATATCGTAACATAGAATATCTTCTGGTACACATTGGCCCCCTACCTCATCACAAAAAAGGGCTATTTGAGAGTAAGATGAAAAGCATTTGCTAAGTTAAAATCCGAGCAATTAGGAAAATTAGGAATGAGCAATTAGGAAAACAAATGGGAAGTTGGAAATGGCATGGAAACTTATTCTTTATGAAGCTGGGCTCATTTTTAGACTCTTGGCGCAGCCTCAATCCCTGCACACACAAAGCTCCCACCAACAGCAGCAGAAGACAGACGTTCAATTTAACATCCAACTCTTAGGATTTTGCTCGTGGCCATGTAATCCTTAATTACCTAGTGGATTTAATTGCATTTTACAGAGAGAGGTGAAAATTACAATGATAGCTTTGTGCAAGATCCGAGCTGCGTGCTTTGAAATGAATTTTTTTAGAACTTGTAATTAAAGAACGCAGACAATGCTAAGCGTTTCGAATGGTGCTTATGTGCTGGAGTTTAAACTCGAAGAGTGTTTAGGATTGGGCGGCTAGGAGTCTCAGTGAGCTAAGGAGATTACAGACTAGTGGCAGTTGTGAGCCTGACGTCTTTGACCGAGAAAACTGAGTGCCATTCTATCATCTTTTCACTTTTCCACATTGTACTCTGCAATAACTCCGCAGACGGAACAGGCTACGCAGCAATTACATTTTCATGCCGATCGTAAGGTCTAGTTGTTTATGCTGAAATCAAGAATCAACACTGGAAATTGCAGAAAATTTCAACGGATCAAACCCGATCGGTTGAAGCCTCGAGTTGAGAACAGCGCCCCAAATTGAGAAAGCCACCGCTCGTCTCTCCTTTTATGTGCTCGCCGGCGCAAAACTGTGACGGTATGGAAAGTCGGTTTCCCTATTCAATTCTTTTGAAGTAGAAAGTTGAGGACAACTGAATGAAGCATAACTTGCCAATTTGACGTGAGCGAAATATAATTAATGTAGAGAAATTAGTGAAACACGTTGATTTCATTTCTCCTGGGCTCCCAGCCGTGCACAGTTATCTTTCAGTTAACAAAAGATTTTTGAAAGGCTTTTAGCCCTTCATTTGATTATGCGCATCTTTTGCTGCCCCAAACTTTGCCGCAAAAATGTAAAGCGACGATTTTAACTGAGCTCGTCCAAAATCTCAGGCCTTTGATATAATTTTGCTTTGACCCCGCGCCCATTCTTGCGGTATCAGGTCCAAATTCCAATCTTCGGTGACTAACAATTAAGAGAGAAGTTGAAACTGAGTTTATTTTGGTTGCCAAGCTTAGATACAGTGAAACAAGTAACACTCTAACGGTGTAATGAATAAAAATAATTATAATGGCAGCATCCCCCGAATACTGATCATAGTGGTACACATAAAGGCCTTATCACCAGAGGTTAGACACGCCTCGTAGCTTGGGTACTACGTCAAGCTCTCAATAAGGTACCATGGTTTTTAAAATTTAACGTCTTTTGCCCGTAAGAAAACCCAATATGCGATAAGCAACTTCAAGGCGGCAATTAATTAGACCACTGAGCCGCCTAGCTGCTTACGCGTGAATAAAAACAGGCATAGTGCATGATACTACCATAAATACAAAGAGCAGGAAGTCTAAAGGATCTTAACTTTTGTTAATGAAAAGATAAACTGTGCGCGCTAAGAGCCCACGAGCAATGAAATCAAGTTGTTTGATTAATTATATTTGTTCACTTGAAAGTTGATAAGTACTGTGTCACCGCTGGCTAAATTGAAATACAATCACCGACTTTACAAACTCTTACGGTTCTGCGCCCATGGACCATAAATATATAACTAGTGGGCGGTGTTACTACGGTCGCTAAATTTTTTATTATTTGTCGTATATTGGGATTTGTCAACGAGACAAAGCCGATAACGTCAATGATAGCATCATGTTCGGTAATCAAAAATTCGGATTGTTCCATCGGTCGTCAAGTAGCTTGGGAAGCTCATGCTTCTGTTGCTTGGGTATAGCCCCTCAAGCCCCTTTTCTTTCCCAAGCTGACATTACACGCAACTCATGTACAGCCACTTAATCAAGTTTCAATCAATTCTATGGGGTCATATTAACTAACGCTAAAGAGCCACACGCCTTATTGGTTAACTTAAGTGCAGAGCGCACGATATTACTATTACGTTTGGTTGAATTTATGACTTGGCCCTTTTAGTTTGACGTGAAATGCGAGGGCAGTAAAATTGCACATAAACAAAGAGCAACAAGTCCTTAGGCTTTACATTTGTTCATAAAAGGATACTGAACTCAGTGTGCACGATTGAGAGTCTCCGAGCATTGAAATCAGGCTGTTTCAGCAGTTGCATTTGCTCACGTTAAAATTGGTAGACAATGCCTCCAGACGAGTAAATTTAAGCAATCACCAACTTTACTGAACCGTTACGGTTCTATTTCCGGGACATAGACAAATTGCGACTGGGCGGTCTTACTGCGGTCTCGAAGTTGTTTATCGTATAAGGGGTTTTCTCAACGGGTCAAAGACGATCACGTTTCAATGATAACATCTTTCGGTAATTACAAAATCTGATTGTTCCATGGGCCATTAAGTAGCTTCAGAAGCTTATGCTATCTGTTAGCTTGTGTACTGTCACCTAATTTGTTGTTCCTCTGGGAACTGACATTTACACGCAACTAAACAGCAATTTTAATCCAGTTTTAGTCAAAACTAAGGGGATAATAGTGGCTAACGCTGAACAGCAGCAAAGTAGCGCCCCTGCCTGTGCAATGTAAAAAACGAGTCGATTGAATGCTCGACATAGTGCTTTGCGAAGCTCCGCCAACCACTGGAGACCACGCCTTTATCGACCTATACTTCTGGAAGGCCTGCTTTCGACCCTTTTTTTTTTACTTCTGCACAATTGCAGAGAACGTCACATGTTTCGACATATTCTCTGACACGCACCATTTTTTTCCAAAGAAAAGAATATATTTGGTAGACAATCAGTGATCACTCGACCCAGCGTAATTCTAGTATAATTCTCTTTCGCTTTTTACGCGCACCAATTGTAAATGTTCATAACGATGTTTATATTGCAGAAGCTGGTGGAATATTTGGTACACATAAAGCCAGGAGTATAAGGACTTAGAACACTCGCAAATACGTGAATTTGCTCACTGCAATTGCTAATATATGGCTTTGACTAGGCGGAGTGCATTATATATGTCCTTTGTCCTAAACAGGGCCGGTGATAAACTGTAATAAAATTGAGGATGTTGTCCTAACCAGGATATGTATTTTAGGATTTTTTGTCGTGTACAGGGTAGGGTTTCAAACCCTCAGCGGCTAACTTGTACTCAAATATCGCTCGAGTACCCCCTACTGAGAGAAAAGCTACAAGGAAACAAGTATGTGGAAAAGGAAGCTCTGTTTGCAGGTGGCGTGGACAAGCAACACGTTTTAATGTAAAGGTTAATAAAGGCAGTAGAGACTCCTTAGAATGGTCTATACGGAGAGGCTCCGTCATAAAGGAGCACCTTTTTCAGCCTTTAGGTATATGAAAAGGTAGGGATTTCACCAGTTGAAGTATATAAAAGGGCATGGAAATTTGTCATTGCAGTCTATGAGAAGACGTAAGAGGGCTAACAGACACATTTAATGGCTGTGAAAATTTTCTGGTCTAGTGATTTAATCATAAAAGACTGCATTTAAGCAGTTACTGAACGGGATACAGCGTTCTAAGCTACAGTAGAACCCCGGTAACTTGAACTCTGAAAGGAAACGAAAAAGAGTTCGAGTTAGCTGAGGTTGGAGTTATCGGGGTCGATCGCAAATTAAGAATTTGTTCATGCTTAGCGTGCGTGTATCGAGTTATTGATGCACGCGGGAAGTTTGGAGAGCACGAAAGATGCGTAAGAGTTGCACGAGGCGATAGCCGAGTGCAACTCTAGCTTCTTGAGTGCTCTCCAAACTTCCCAAGTGCATCAATAACTCGATATACGCACAGCTAAAAGCATGAGCAAATTCTTTTATAACATAGCTGACAAAAATGCTTGCTTTTTTATTTAACTGCAAAATTCTCGTGACGCGCGCCACAGAAAAACAAACGCTTCTACTGGCTGGTTACAAACACGCCACAATCGCCTAGTTTGAAAGAAAATTCTTTCTGTAAAACTGAGAACGAAAATTTGCTTATTTATTCGTTAACGATTAATTGAAACTAAGTAGAAACAAAGACAAAAGTGTCTTAAAGTCCACCTAAAGTTAAAATACTCGCATGTTCCTAACACGTCGTGGAGCATGGTTTGGATCCGGCGCTGAGAGGATGTTTATGTTTTGCTCGGCGAAATCCAGAAAACTTGTATTTTTGGCGAAGACGACTGTCATTCTACTTTACATTCATTTACGACAATGGCCGGTCATTACGGCTACTTGAGAAGACCTGCCAGCAGTTGTTTTTATGAGCAAAAAAATTACTATGTCTTCTTGTGTAATTTGTCTTGTTATTGCAACAGAAATTTTCCTGATTTAGTCGGATTGTTCGGCGATAACAAAAGTGCATAACAAATTTAAAAACAACAGTAAAAACGGAAATTTTACCTTTAATTGTTGTTAATGACCAATTGCTGTCTTTTCTGTTCCCAGTGAATGTCTCTCGGCCAAAATTTGCTGCAGATGGTCTTCCGACAAATTTGCGAAACGCACAACTTGCGAGTTTTTTTGAATTCGGCTTTATTTTTGCAGCCGCTCTTGGATCAGGACGTAAAAGGTCAATGCCGATAGAAAAATTGGGCAGCTCGTCGCTGGTTTCTTCCATATCTTAAGGCGAAGGAAAACTGCACTGCAGCTTAACAGGACAGAAACTCTGCAGCCATGTGAAAAAATTGCTTACGTCATCTTATTTACGCACGGGCGTGCATAAATAAAGATTTTGTTCATAGCGGCTCAATAGGACTTATATAGGGCAAGCACGCGCGCTATGTTATAAATTCAATTTTCCCTGTTAAAAACTGACAGTTACTGATTTTTCAGCACTTCAGTGTATGGTGCAGTGCAAATTTAACTTATTTCATCAGAAACAGTAACATGAAAAGGCATTTTTTAAAATAAAACGTGATCTGTTCGTATCACCAATCAAAATCAAATTGCTTTAGCGCTGACAAGTGTTAGTTCTAGTGTTTTTACCCTTATACAACAAAATAGCTAATGGGCTGAACACAGTTTTGTCAGTTATCGAGTATATGTCATTTGCCAAATCGTAGTAAGAGAAAGGTTGCAGCTCACAAGCTGAAACTTGGCAAGTAAAAAATATACTGATGAAAGATTTCGATTGACAGGTAAAATTTGACATTTTCGTAGTTTCCATGGCAACATGAACGATTGTATACAACCTAAAAATTTCACTTTTGCTCAGTTTACATAAAATTAGCTCATTAGATTTTCCTATGAACTTGCACACAGCTTACTATAATTAATCGTTACCATTTGAAACTTATTTGACCAAATTTTAACAGACGGGTTTTTAGATAATCATTAATATAATTGTGCTGTAATTATTAAATGTGTCACAAACTTCGTCTTTCAACTTCCATTTAAAAGTTCTCAGTATGTAAAATACGATAGAAGTAAAAATTCTGCCAAATATCACAAAATTTCAATGAGCAGATTTTGAGAAATCGTCTTCTTTGTGCCACTGCTTTTTTCGCCGCCATATTGGTTTGTCTAATTTAAAACACGTGCCGTCACGCGAGTTACCGCTGACCGCCCGCAAAACTGTATTCAGCCAACTTAAAAGAACCAGAATTCCAGTTATCGGGGTAAATTTCAGTGACTTTTTGATCAAGGGTAAGGAAATTTAGTTCGAGTTAGGGAGGAATTCGAGTTATCCGAGTTCGTTTTAACCGAGTAAAAATGACTGGATAGTGGGGTGAAATCCAAAGAAATTGAACTTAGGTCGAGTTAGAGGGGAGTTCGAGTTATAGGGCCCTCTACAGTAGTACGTGTACGGGGTACCATTTGTCAATATAACTTAAAAAGTAGGTTGATTTTGATCGTCCGGGTAAACGTAGTCCTGAATAGGGCTGTTGTTGACAGTGACTGACGTTTCGACAACCCATGCGGCAGTCATCTTCAGGGTCAAAGTGAGTTCTATCACGCTCCTTAAAGGAGCAGGCAGAGTCCAAGAATTCGTTGTAGGATCATACTTCTGGACAGTGTCACAGCGCCTTCTCCCGTGTTCATTACCACACTCAATGCCACCCACAACATACAGAAGTCCCTGTAAGGTGGCTGCCCCGATCAGTTTGACTCCTTTATTTAACGGCTGCACATAGCTCCAGGTATTAGTACATGAGTCGTAACGTTCGACACTAACTACAATGAATAGAATCTCCCTCCTCCCTACCGGTGACATAGAAATATCCTTGACAAGCTGCAAAGCCATGTCTGAATCGTCTGGAGAGCATGGGTGCTAACTGGTACCAGGTTTTGTCGGCTCGGCTGGTACATCACAGAGAGTCGTATTGCGAACGAGTCCATCGGGAAACATACCTCCACATGTGAAGACAGCATCTTCATGAGTTTGGAGGCATTTTCTGGGCTTCTGTGACAAACTTTCCTGACCTGTTAGCTTGGCACGCGACTCAGTTTGTCCATGACTGTTTTCCTGCATTCTAGATTGCCATGTATCAGTTCGTCGTGCACGAGTTTTAAGTATAAATATTGATGGGAAATGCTGCTCAGTCGAACGAGACGAATAAGTTCAGCGAAATATTGCTCCCGTTCTTGTTGATTACCTCCGATCTACTCAAAAATATATTCAAAGATGTCTTCTTTCGCATTGATGACCATGTCACCGGTTGAAATTGAATCCTTAACGTGATCATCTCCAAGCGTTAAGAATTCCTTAGATCTTGCCATGGTCACAAAATTTTTCTTGATTAATTCGCGAGCGTAACTTTGTAGCTTTTGCATTCGTATTTCTCACCGAACAAATAGTTATAAATGCAGTTGGAGGCTGTCGTGTGAAGTTCCATGAATTCGCAAGCGGTGTTTTGAAGTCGGGGAAGAAGCAAAAAGTTCGCCGACGCGATTAGATCTTCGGCGTTAGTTTGCTTACCTGAATCTCACCAGTGTAAAGGTAAGATAAAAGATCGTCCATTATTGAAGCTGGTATTCCTTCAAGTTTCACGACTGGCGCCGTTTTCTCTCTCATATCGTTTGTGAATAGGCTGTTGAAAAACTCGTTGCTCGATGCTAAAGCACATCGATGAGACGCTAACCTTTGCCCTTCAACGTCGAGTGTAATGTCAGTCAGTAAGTTTTCGTTTCTAGATTTGTCAAGTTTTTCCATCAGTTTCCAGCAATAAGGACTTGTGGTTGGCTGAGGAGCACTTTCTGCCATTCCTGTTCTCAGTGTTGTATTTATTTCAACTGCTCGGTTGTAGAGTACGAGTAGTCCCCCATTTTTCCTCAGGGAGTAGTAGAAGGAGCGAAACGCGAGCGTGCGTGTCGCCTTTTCTCGCGTGGGGTGATTTTCACGCGCGCTCGCGTTTCGCTCGCTGTTCTTTACCTGAGGAAAAATGGGGAACTACTCGTAGTCTAGCTCGGTGGTGTCTGTCTGTCCTTTGCTCGCAAAACAACATACCAGCCTTTCCGGGTAGTCAGCCTCAAAGTCACATGTTCTGATCCGCAGCAAATGAGTTATGCGTAGCTAATTTGTTGTTATCAGAACTCAATTTATTGTGGCCTTATTTTATACATTTGAGATCATAGACTTAATATCCCTAATATATAGATTTAACCAGGGCTAAAAGCGAAGTTCCTACTAACTCGAATTTATAATTTAAATCAAACAATTGTAGACTTGTATTCCACAAATCAGTTAAGTTTAGAGCACATTCATGTGACTTTTGAAGGAAAGGCTAAGTGATTTTAGAGAAAAATAATTTGCAAACAGTCCAAGCTAAGAGTGAACTTAATCTTACATCGAGTTGACAGCCTTATATCTACACCTAAAAAATAGCATAGCCATAATGTTTCTTGATCACAGAACATTAGGCATGGAAAACGAATTCTTGGAAAACAAATCAGGCCGAATTTTTTGCGTTTTACAAGTTTACCTTACAAAATCTTGCCAACAAGTCTGGGGACGTGTAAACCAACCTTTTGTACTTTTTATATATCACATCTAAGGTGAAATAGTACCATGAGGCGCTGTTTTTATCATACAGACCTCGGACAGAATGCAGTATTTCTCAATTTTGCAATACAAATGCACTCTTCAATATTCAGGACGATCGAAGCACGCGTTAGTGAAACCGTTAAAAAAATTTCCAAAATCACCTACACGGCGAGCAGGTTCTCACTTTTGACAAGCGCCAAAGTCGACTGTTTAAATAAAGATTAATAGAGTTATACGCTTCAACATAATAGCTTTATAACGATGTATAATCTTCAAAAAAGCATTTGATACGCGCGGCATTTTGACTACTCCTGCAAGTGATGTTCATGAGCGACTGAAAACAAACGGCAAAGCGATTAAAATTGCAAAAGAGACTACTAACAATCAATAAAAGGAAAATAATTCGGTGAAACATACACAGAGACAACAATTTTCATTCACAAAGACAAGTATTAAAGTGTTTCTGAAAATCCTTGATTGTGTTTTAAGCCGGCTTCCCGGTGTTTGCTTTTTTCAAAGATGAACTCGAGGCAAGAAAATCGCTCAAAGCTTTCTTTTACAGCCAGAATTATAACTAAATATTCTTTGGAACGTTTTCTTTCTATTTGCGGTGAGAAAATATCTAAAGGCTTTTTAAAGTTCTAGAAGCTTGTAATCAAACCTGATACTCGGTCAGATCAATGTCTCAAATTTTACAAACGTGCATAAACTAAATAGCCCCATAAACTACGCTCGACTTCATTAAATTAGATATAAAAAACAAACATCAAATACAATAATTACTCAGGCTTACCATTCGAGATGCACTGAAAACTATCAAGTAAGGCCAGAATCGCTTCAGACTTTTCAACCCTCTTACGCATCAAGCAAGGTGAAAAACGAAAACGATGCCATCCGAAATCGGATTTCCGACTTTAACAAGTGACGTATTTCTCAACCAAAAACCCAATAAACAAACTAGCCATGAATAACAGAAGACTCCTGATAGCAGCTGAATTTCATTTTGTACATCCAGTTGAAAAAGACAGTTAAAAACATCACAAGTTGACACAAAACTCTTTCAGCTTCAGCTATCAAAATAAACAAGATTCAAGATGCTGCATAAATTTTCCGCATGAACTCATTTGTCAAATTTTGACCAATCACAGCATAAAAATCGGACGAAGAGCGTGACTAACGCGTGATCATGGTGAGCGAAGTCAAAAGCAACCGTCTTCCCTGCCTGTAATGGCTGGCTGAATTTTCGCCTCCGAGGTCAGTTTGAAATCAAAATTTTAATTGTGTGGCAGAAATAGACGACATACTTCATATGAATTCCAAAAAATTAAACTTGAGCCTGCGATCATTTGAAAACTAGTAGCTTGTCAGCTGATAACTTCAAAAAAATACTTGACCTCGATGGGTCGACACCTGAGCCAGCGATAAGGTCAAGTGATGCTGGTCAGCGGATACCCTGTTTTGACAGCTGTCAATTGACCATTTTTGTGAATGTCCAATATACAAGATGTGGACCTGCCAAGACACGCCTGAGACACCCCTCCCTCCCTTTTGATAGTCTCCCCTACCCCACCCTTACAATCTGCAGACGCGTACGTACGTAAGTACCTACGCTCGGTCAATCACGTGACAACCACACGAAAAGAGGTTGACCATATTCTATGAGTATGGGGCGCGAAGCGCGCGTGGGAGCCCCGCTAAAAGGAGCGGCTAAGTAGGAATACTTCAATTTTGCTGTTTCCTATTCTGAGTAGTTTTATCAAATAATGAGTAGCGGTGGTCAAGAACATGACAAATAGACCTTTTCACCGATACGGCGGCCATATTGACTTAATTCGATTTAAGGAGTATTATAGGATGCCCAGTGGGCATGAGCGCATTTCGTTTGTATTTTAGAGCGCTTTTCAGGACATTTTTTCTTAAAATTTTCTTAGAATAAGATTGTAATGGGAAAAAAGATCCTTGTGTCGTGTTTGGATGTAATAATGATCGCCTTTTTCTAGTTTAGTATTAAAAATATAGTCTTTCACTGTATATTTCTCGGGAAAAGGGCGATCATTATATACATTAAAACACAGCACAAGGATCTTTTGTCCCATTACAATCTTATTCTAAGAAAACTTTACGAAAAAATGTCCCGAAAACCGCTCGAAAATACAAACGAAATGTGCTCATGCCCCCTGGGCATCCTACAATACTCCTTAAATCGAATTAATTCAATATGGCCACCGTATCGGTAAAAAGGTCTATTAATTCAAGTGCTTCTTCAATAACTTTACCAAAGCTCACCTACCTTTTCCCAGATACAGTTTAGGTAAATCTTTACAGACGTCGCAAAGAGCAAGTTTCTGCAAGTGAAACCTATGGTTTATAGCCACTTTTCCCGCACATACACAGTATATAGGTGTGTATGTGTAAGAGCCGGAGCTCCGCCTCTCGTTGCTGACGATGAGTGATTGACAAATTTGTTAATACACTACGCCCCTTTCTGCTCAGTGAAACGTCGCTGTATTGAGTTGAAAAATTGCTATCATCAAAACAATTACTATTATTTTTGTTTTTATTATTCATGCTTTTGTCGATTGTGCTGACAGAATTTTTGGCATAATTTAGCAAACAGAGCATATCTTTAGTTTTTTTCAAAATTTAGCATTCCAAGCAAAATTTGGCATTTTTTGTTTTTAACCCGTTGCCAGGTTTTTGGGGGGCAAAACTTGAAGAAAAAACGTAACATAATAACATAAAATACATTTATACTATGTCAGTCACTACAGTATTTGAAACATCATTTCATCTACGTTGCACATGCAAATGACTCAACACTTGACATTAACGCTACCTGGAATTAATAACACACATTTACTACGCTCTTCATTAAGTAACACCAGAAACTCATAAGGGGTTGAAACGTGTAACTCTCATATGTTTGCTTTGTCCGATGCTCGTGATTATTCAATTTCGAAAGTACCATATTTGGAACGAGAAGAAGAGATAACTGACCAATCAAACATCGTAAACAACGTGACGTAATTTTCCTTCAGTTTCCCGTGCCCGCTTAAAAAAATGGCCGAGAAACGGGGCAAAAACTCCCGAAAGCAGAGAAAGCTTTCAAGGTTGAAACCACGAATATTACCGAAACACTGAGCAGGATATTATTGCCTCACCACCCGGGCCAAACGTAACATTATGAAACCCATTGACGGCCTCGCAACTTCTTGAAGTTGTCACTTCAAAAAACGATGCCTCGTTGACCCTCTGCACAGAAAACTTATACTGCAAATAGGCTTTTAAAATTCTTATGTTAAAAGTCTAGAATAAACATTGAAAAATATTTTCGAGTAAAATTCATTAGCTGCGTATCGAAAGTGTCCAAAACCTGAACCTGACATCTTCGCAAAAAGTGATGCTTGTAATGAATGTGAGAAGCATTTTAAAAGCTTAAATTAAACTTAGATGTTGTAGTCACTATCGCGTTTTGAGCTAATTTAATGAATGAACAAACTCAAAACAATAGACAGAGAAACCGTTTCTTGAAAATTTTTATTCAAAATCCAAAAATTTAATCCTTTACAGCAATTCGGAAAACACTAACTGGATAGTGGATCCGTTCACGCAAGTGACATCGGCTAAGCACATGGCAAAATTCAACACAAAATCCATCTCAAATCAGGGCACATTTTGTAATTTTTCTTTAGCGCCGAAGAGAAAAATTTATAAAACGTCTATGAGACACTTAAAAATACATAAATTCCCTTTCAAAAACGTAATTGTCTTGGCCATAGAGTGCAAAATGTATCTGAAAATTCAGCAAAAACTTCGCTGACTTGGTTGCATTTCAAAACAGACCATGGGCTCCGCCGTGAAGAAAACAAGGTTGAATTCCTCCAAGGACGATTTCTTGATGAAAAGCTTCCCTTTCTCCACAAAAAGAAATCTGAGCATTCTTTTGAACTTTCTCTTTCCATTTTTTTTCCTTTACCGGTGTATTTTTAACCTTGAAATGCAGAACTCTTTTCTTAAAACATCTGCATGGTGATCGCGCAGCAGCCATTTTGTTGAAAATGGTATCCGTCACTAAGATTTCCAAATATGGCCAAAATGAATATTCACGAGCATTGAACGCGAGTTACACGTTTCAACCCCTTATGGGTTTCTGGTAACACCAGAATAGGCTTGGATAAATTCTGCCGCCCGCAGCCAAATTGCGAGCAGAATAAGCGATTTTTGAGGCGGGCATTCTGCTAGCAGAATAAGGCATTGTCGAGCAGAATCTGAGCAGAATCAGGGAAAATCAGCGGCACTAATGATATCCAAAACAGTTGTACGAAAAATTTTAAACTGAATAAAAAAAGCGAATCAAAAATACCTTGTGATTAATTTGTAAGGGTTATCGGCCTGAAGCAAGGGGTTTATATGCGTTAGCGGAAGGCCGATAAACGGCTTATTGTTACATTGGGCGAGGATTCCTCAAGGAATGTAAAAATAGGCTGAAAAACAAATGCCTCTATTGTTCATCTTTTTTTTGTTTTTAAGAAACGGTCCAGATAAGAACGATAGCAGCAACGGCAACGAACATGTTTGAATGCAGAAAAGGTGCTAACTTTTCTATTGTCTGTACTTACTTCTGATTGGCTTAAACAGCACAAAGCAGTACATATATTCATCCTTACTTTCCAACCATCTTCCATATAACAAAATCTGGTCTCAGTTTGAATAACAAAGAAATCCTATGTGGGGAACATGTAAAATTGTAAACTTTTCTTGGCTATTGTTTTCAACTCTTGTGATTGGTCAAAATCTTTTAAAACAAAAAAACACCCTTTCAAAGTAGAGTGTTAATGCTTTTTATTGCGTAAACGGCCTTCATGTAGGTTTATACATTCTCTGTGTAAAAATAAGAACATTCCTATGTGGGGAAAGCACCGTTGCCGCATAACAAAAGAAACTGCTATCCACCTCACCTGGATCATTACTTAAACATTACATGCTTGCACTAGTGGCAATAACAAGGTTCTCGGCTTTTAATTTATGTGAGTTTTTCAAAGTCGCATTTCGAATCAGTTGCTCGTACTAGTGAATACTAGTAGAAACAGACTAGCCATGTCAAGCGATTCAGAGTAAGAACTGTTTACTACCCAAAGCAGGGCAAGATTTCCGTATAACTCCATACATTAGTTATGCATACATCTATTGTTTAAAGAAATAGAGAATAATTCATGGCAGTGCGGGAGTACGGTATTTACGCACGAGTTGTCGGCGTATCTATCAGAAATCGAACGAGTGAGCGCAGCGAACGAGTGAGATTTCTGATTCAAAAACAACGAGTGCGTTAATACCGTGCAACGCACTTTCCATGTGGTATTGTGCAGGGCGGATAAATGTTGGGCGGTGAAACGAGCGCTCCGCTCTTCATTTAATGTGTGATGCTGAGTAGGACTGGCACGAGTGCTCTTTCCGCGCTTCCGGTGCGCTTGAAGGCCGGCGAAATTTTCCTTTTTGCAAACCGGAAATCATATTTTCTTTCTGTAATTTCAGGCTGCAATTTAAATAGATAAATTCGCTTCATAACAATATCAATAAACAGTATCATATGTTTGTGTCTGTATGCCTATAAGTAAAACTTGTTGGTCGTATAATGCCAAAATTTCAGTTAATTTGAAAGAGTTGAATACCTCCTCCTTCCACTAAATATCACCTACTCGTCTTTCGCCGTTTCGTTTGCAAAAGCTTAACACTTCTTAACCTCAATTTTTATATATGTTAAAGGGGGATAAATTTGATATAACATAACAAAAAATTAGATTGATATATTTTGATATATTGGCGTTGTACTGCTTTAAATTATGCTTCTCAGGTGCAACGCGCCATGGCGATTCGCGCAATGCGTCGCAAATCGGGCAACCGCGTGTAAACAAAATTTATTGAGGTTAGTTGTAAGGTTTTTTCTCCGTTTTTCTCTCTAAAACAAAACAAGGTAAACAGTAAAAACTGAGGGGAAACTAATTTTGAAGTTCGAAGAAACGGAAAGACGTATGGAATGTTATTTTCAAAATTAAAAAGAAGGATGATGGTGATTATATTTGCATAATTTCACCTTGCACGAGCTGCACGCATTTATAAAATACGCGTCACTTAGTTATGAAACACGATCTTCTGTGTTTTAGTTTTGTCATGGATGACATGGATGCGATTTTCCTTCGTGTTTTAGACAGTACTTAGTTGTTTTTGTTTTGGAATAACATCGACATTGGCGAGCAGTAGAACGAAAACATAATTCAGTGGTAGAGTCATGGAAGTAATAAGAGAACCCTTTGAAAGAGATGTATGTCTACTCCCGCAAAAAATAGCAACATTTGCTTCTCGGAGACAGCGTACCAGCACAAAGGAACGAGAAAGAAGTGCAAGAAAACAAATCAAGCCGCCATAATTTAGTGACAGCGGCAGTGTCTAATGGACAAACGACATCGCAAGCCCTGACTAACCTGACCGAAGTCGAAAACAAGCGAAATTTCTAAGCAGAGTCCCAGTCCACTGCATCACACCTTTTTGCTCGGACGCGCTCGTTTCACCGCCCAACCTTTATCCGCCCTGGTATTGTGTGTATTATTCAACCGCCGCCTGGTTAGCTCAGTTGGAAGAGCGCCGATCGCGATCTGCCGAGTGTGTAAATGTAAATATCATATTCATGTCCACTCCCCTCAGGGCTTTTCAGGGATAATTTACAACACTGGTTGGGGGACTTTGCCAGACTGCTTAAGGTGCAGTTTACAAGTAACGAAGGAATGAGTAATGATGCCCCCATACATGAGTGTGAAAGTGAGATAGTCCACTACACCGGGCACTACGTGCCCTACTCTTTACGAAGAGTGTGTGGGTTCTTTAACGTCCCATAGATTTATTACATGCGCAAGGGCTTGTGAGACGGGGCCTACGGTTTATCGTCCTTATCCGAGAAGACTAGAAAGTCAAACCGTTTGCAGATGCTATTACAAAGGCAGCACTTTCTCCTCACTTATTTAAAGACCCTGAGTGTTGGTCCGGCCGGGGTTTGAAGCAACGGCCTCCCGCTCAGCAGACCAGCACTTATCCCATTGAGCTAACCGGGTGGCGGTCGAGCGGGAGGTCGCGGGTTCAAACCCCGACCGGACCAACACTCAGGGTCTTTAAATAACTGAGAAGAAAGTGCTGCCTTTGTAATGACATCTGCAAACGGTTAGACTTTCTACTCTTCTCGGACAAGGACGAAAAACCATAGGTCCCGTCTCACAGCACTTTCACTGATTTATTTTTGTGGGACGTAAAAAAATCCACATCACTATTCGAAAAGAGTAGGGGTCGTAGACCCCGGGGGTGTGGCCAACCTCTAGGGTTTGTGGGATTGGGTAGGGATGGCACCTCGCAAGGGACCTGAGTTCCGTTCGTGCACATTCCTTCTGGGGAGGCCTGTGTCCAGAAAGCTGGTAAATAAATTATATTCATACTGAGACATTCATCATTTTGTCAACCTTTTTATTTCAAATCTTTCCAAAATACTAAAATTTGCCGCTACACACCGCGAGATGACAACGAAGTCAAAGCATCAGCTTATTAGTAAAAACGTTTGTTGAAAATATAATGAGAGTAAGGATATGAGGTAATCCAAGAACTACAAGAAATCTCTTCGGAACGCACAAATGAAAAAGAATGAATGTAAGTAAAATGGCTGGTTTGAATATAAGCTTAAGCTTAAATAGAACACAAAGTAGCTCCGATAAAAAGTACAACTTAAGCTTACGTCTCGTTCTGTTTTTCCCCTCGTAGTTATTTCAATATATCTATTTCTTCACTGCAAAAAGTAGCATAACGGAGAGTCAACCAAACCAAATTTGAACTTTGCGTTCGTATCACAGATTCTATGAGGTATTTGGTATTAAAATTCTCGCAAATATCCACAAGGGTTTTTAAAGAAACCATAATTTTTTGGCTGATTGGCTCCGAAGTTTATTCTGTTGTTACTCTCACTCACTTTCGGAAAACTAGCTCGATGGCAATAGTGACTACTCGCGAAAGCGCAGTAGTTACAATAATGGGAACGTCTCTTGCCATTAATGAAGCTCTAGCTACACCACAACTTCTTCAAGTAATAAAGCAGTTATATATTTGGTTATTTCACGCAGCGTACGTTTAGTGTTTAGTGTGATACTCAGTGTATAGCGTAGTAGGTGTGTTGTTGTTGTTTTAGTAAGTGTGTTGTTAATTCCAGGTAACGTCTGTCAAGTGTTGAGTCATGTTTAGCGTAGATGAAGTGATATTTCGAGTTGTGTAACGACTGTCTTAGAATTAAGGATTTGTTTCTTTATTTTGTTATATGTCATGGTTTTTTCTTTTCCACTCACCTTTTTTAAATGTTCCGCAAAAAAGAAACAATAATAGTAAGAATACCTAACAACAGGTTAAAAACGAAAGAGTGTCAGATTTTGCGAGCAGTGCTAAGTTTCCATAAAAGGTAAAAAAATACGGTATGCTCTGTTTACTAAATTAAACCAAAAATTTTGTCAGTACAATCGACAAAAGCGTGAATTATAAAAGCAATAATAATAGGTATTGTTTTGATGATAGTAATTTGGGGCCATTGACTCCTTTGTTATCATAGCAACTCGATACAGCCACGTGGGTTGAGGGACTGAGCAGAAAAGGGGCGTAGTCTATTGACGAATGTGTCAATCACTCACGGCCAGCAACGAGAAGCGGAGCTCCATTCTTACACATACGCATGTGACATATATGTGAGGGAAAAGAGCCTATAAACCAGAGCGTTCACCTGCAGAAACTTGCTGTGTGACGTCTGTAAAGATTTACCTAAACAATACGTAGGAAGAGGTAGGTATGATTCAGTGAAGTTACTGAAGACCGCCGCTACCCACTGGGGCGAGTAAAACTGCTCAGTCATGGAAACAGCAAAATTCAACCTGGCCTTATTAAACGAACATTTTATAAAAAAGAATAACTATAAACGTGAAATTTTACATTGACGGTCTTCCTAGTTTGCAAATAAATGAGAAGTAAAAAAAATAACAAAATTTATCTTGAAGAAAAAGTTTCTAAAAAATGTTTTATTAATGGCACAAAAAAACCGTTGACAGGTCAAAATTTATTCTTAAACGAAACAAAACGTTTTCTTACCAAAAAGCACCAAGCCGCGGTCCATGTTACCATTTCAAGAAGCAGTGGGCGAAACGAGTCATGATCACAAGCAAGGAAATTTATTTCTTACCAGCTTGCAATTCCGTAAAATTATCAATATCCATTACGTCGCGTTGAAGTGAGATGTAAAGTTCGATCACCAGCTAGAGACTTTCCCATTTTTTATTGCCAACTGGCGGTTGCTACTTTTTCGGCTAGAAAACGTTCGGTTTGGTATTGTTTCTACTAGAGATTGCGGAATTTTCTTATTCTTTAATCTTGTTTTTGTTCTTATTCTTGTTTTTGTGAGCTTGCGAAGCACCAAAACAATTGGTGCTCCGACAAGGCCACATTGCAAAAGTTGGTGGAAGAAATCTTTGGACGTGGGCCTGCCATTATTACAAGAGTGCCGAAGGAAAAATGGTCGTATTGTCCTATTGTGGCGGGTTGGCAATTGTGGCGATGTTTTTCTTTTAGGGCACCCAACGACGGTTTCCTCCTAAATACATTGGAAACACTTTTTAGGCTATCCAGAGTACTTTTAGATCTTTAGAAAAGCATTCTAGGCGGCGCTGTAAAATTTGTCTCTGTTCGGTCACCATCCTTGAGTCTGGTCGGGCTTGAATATTATTTTCCGAAAATTTTGGATGAAATTTAACGTATTACTAGGGTGAGACATTTTCTAATTCCCCTCTCCATCACATTTTTGAATCCGAAAAATTTAGGTTTCCTTTTTTCTATGAGAAATAGCCTAACCTGGGAGGTAAAATGCAAAAATTAAACTTCAGAAAATCGTATAAATTTATTAGATAAGCTTCGAAAATTGTACATGATGGAATGGTCATCTACAAATTTTTAGCCGTCCTGAAGTAATAGAAAATTCTGGGCAATATTTGTTTCTTCGAATAGATATTTTAAAGAAAAAAGTCGTTGTGTGCCCTTGTTCTTTGCTCGGAGAGCGGCAGGTGGCTGTACATTTTCACGCATGGAGGTCTGCATACAGCACCACCAGTCTATGTCTCTTCTTCTGCGGAGTTGTTTTTTCTTTTCCGAGATGGCAGTACAAAAACTCTTCTACCTGCTCTATATTTTTTTTGTCTGCCTCTTTTTGGAGAAAATATCCCCAAACCGGCTCGCCTGCTTCTTTTTTTGGGTTGCTGTCTTCTCCAAGCGGCAGGAGGAAGAGAACTGTTTTTTTCAGCCCCTCGGAAGTACTTTTTTCCATAACGCAGCGAGACACCAGATACTGCCCTTCTTCCATTTCTATTGCTTTTTTCCAGTCTTTTGGCTGTGGTGATGTGCAGACCTGCAGCTTTTCTTTTGGAGGTCTTCCAAAGTAGTTATAACAGGATGCTTTGAATGCCAATTCTCAAGTACTTTTTCCCGTCATTTTCCTGATTAACCCTGTCATTTACTCCAAATTTAAATGACTGAAATTAATCAGGGAATTTTTGTACTCTTTTTCAAAATTTAAAAAATTTTAAAATTCAATTATTTCCCATAATTTCTCCGGTTAATCGGGTCATTAAATTTTATTTTTACCTTGTTTATTTCTTGAAAGTTTTTACAAATA
The DNA here is from genome assembly GCA_038088405.1 of Porites divaricata. NCBI lineage: Eukaryota > Metazoa > Cnidaria > Anthozoa > Scleractinia > Poritidae > Porites > Porites divaricata. The sequence goes on along the minus strand of JBBMOI010000019.1, from coordinate 4,913,957 downwards.
TCCCCAAATGATTTCCATCATTTTAAATTTGGGAAACTTGACAGACTTAATTGCTCGCTCCGCTCGCGGAAAATGACGGGAAAAAGTACTTGAGAATTGGCATTCAAGTCATCCTGTTATAACTACTATAGAGTAAAGTTTGATTTGAAAATTAATATGATTCTATGACGTCAATGCATTCCTAACTTTCCTAACAATTTCGAGCGCTAGAGTTAAACACGAAATCTAATTTCAGGTTCACCGGTTGTTAGGGAACTCTGGTATGCAATATATTGTTCTCCACGTGAACAGTGATTGTATGTCAATTAGTGCCCATGTGAAATAACCAAACGTGTAGATATTTAATAGTATTTTTAGGGAAAATCCCGTAATTTTTGATGAGATCAGTATGAATGAGTAATTGGGGGGTTTCCCTTCAAAAATAATTTAAGCAAATATTAAATGGAGAATCAAAGCGAAGAAGATAGAGATTTTATAGTTGATGATGGTTATAAACATGATGAAGATCCCACTTATGTTCCTGAGAAAGAGGAATCATCTGATGAAGATAAATATGTAGTAAAAGGAAAAGCTTTTAAAAAACTAACAAAAAAGGCTAAAAAACTCGGTGCCGAATCTCTTGATTATTCAAAGCGAAAGAATAACAAATATGTAGTCACACTTCCGGGTGGGAAGAATTTGCATTTTGGTTCGTCCAAACATCCAGACTCTTCAATACATAAAGATAAAGAGCGAAAAGATAAATATCTAGCTCGAGCAAAGAAAATTAAAAACAAAAAGGGTGAGTTAACTTATGAAAATCCTGAATCGGCTAATTATTGGACCGTTAATTTACTTTGGTTAGGAAAATAAAATATGCCATTAGAGTTTTGAAACAGAAAAAATAAAATTGAATTTAAGGTTTAAAGGTTTTAGAATAATAATAAAAATGGGAATCAAGTCAGCAAAGAAAAGTAATAGCAATGGAAATTATACAATTGGTGGTTTAGTATTTCCTTCATATGAATTATATCGTGTTGTTAAAGTGATTAATACAAATCTTAGTTTACTTTATACTGAAACTGGAGAAGAATATGATTATGAGCCAATATTTGATTCTCCAGCTAGGCATAGTGATGATTTTGATGATATATATAAAAACATTAAGTATAATATTTCTGTTTTTAAAGACATTTATGAAAATGATGCTAGAGTAAAAAAATTTTTATATAATAATCGCTTATCAGATAAATTTTCTTTACTTTTTGGTTCAATATATAATGCTTTTATTGAAGCAATGTATAGTGGAGATAATTTTGATAATGAAATTAAAAAAATGCAAAATAAAAAAATAAAGAAAATTGTAAGAAAATTAGCTTATTATGGGGTTGATCCTTTTTCCCCACATGTGGTTTAGTTTTATATCTATTACTGATATAAAACTTTTTTTCATATTGAATCAGAAAAAATAAAATTGAGTTAAAAAAAATAAATGTTTATAATAAAGATATGTCTGTCAATTTAAACAATCTTTCTATTGAAGAATTAAAAAAGATAAAAAAAGATAATCAGCAAAAACTCAAGAAGGAGTATTCAGAGTATAAACAAAAGTTGATTGATGATATAAAGAAACTACAAAAAGTAAGAGACAAAATTAATTCCAAAACTAAACCCAAACCCAAACCCAAACCCAAACCCAAATCTACTAAAGCAAAAACATTTGAAGAGTATTTTCAGGAGTGTATTAAGAATAAAACAATTCCACCTGATACACCATCTTATCTTCGCAAAGCTCTTGAGAGAGCTCTCAAGGAATATGATCAAGGAATAGAAAAAGAGAAATCATCTTTAGATGAATTTGCAAATAAATACATAGTAAAGGGTGAAACCGATATTACACCATTTGAGTTCTTCAAATCTAAATCTGCTTATTTGAAAGAATTTTTACGAAATCATCGAAATATTAAAGTTAGATTTGTTTTAGTTTGCCTAATGGAACAAAAGTCAGCTGATTGTAAGTTAAGTCTTATTGTTCAGGATAAAGCATATTTTCATTCTGATACTTATATTAATCTTGAATCAACTGATGTAAAAGAAATACTCACTGAAGTTATTCACACCATTCTTGAGAAGATTAGTATCTATCAGCAGATGGGTAGTGGATGGTATTTTAAAGAAATAGTTCATCTTGAGATTCACACTGTTGATTTTAAACCAATGAGGGGTTCTGCTTATATTCCTCTTCCAGATTGGATCATGCGAAAGAAAGCGATAGTAAACTTTCAAAACAAAGATGAGAAATGCTTTTTATGGTGTGTACTTAGATGTTTACATCCAAGAGACAGAAATGATTTCCGTTTAACAGATTTGAAACAATATGAAAATAGCCTTAACACAAAAGGAATAAGATATCCAGTTAAAGTAAAAGATATTTCAAAATTCGAAAAACTTAATCCAGATATGCCAGGAATAAATGTGTTTTCGGTTAATGAGAATAAAAAGTTTTACCCCCTCCGAATGGCACAGAGAAATCCTCAAGAAACAATTGACTTATTCCTGCATGAGGAAGATGGGAAATATCATTATTCATTAATTAAAAGTTTTTCAAGATTATTTAGATCGCAAATAACATCAAGAACAAATGGAAAAATATATATTTGCAAAAGGTGTTTTACTCATTTCTCGAAAGAAGAATTATTCCAAAAACATATTTTATATTGTTCAACCAATGAAACAGTTGCTGTGAAAATGCCGCCAAGAAATACTAAATTAAGTTTTAATAATTATTACAAACAGCTTCCAATTCCTTTTGTAGTTTATGCTGATTTTGAATGTTTTACCAAACCGATGAATACTTGTTGCCCTAATCCAGAGGATTCATATAACTATAATTGCCAAAAGCATGAACCATCAGGATTTTGTCTTTACATCAAAGGAATAGTCCCCAACATTATTGAACCCATCACTTACACAAAAAAGAAAGACACTGATAATATTGCTGAAATATTTGTTTCTAAACTTGCTAAAATAACTAATAAAATATATGATGATTTTTATCGCCATCCAAAACCTCTTAAATTAACAAAACAAGAACAAATATCCTTCGATAAAGCTAAAATTTGTCATATTTGTAAGAATCCACTACTAACTGATAAAGTCAGAGATCATTGTCATTTTACTGGTCAATACCGTGGAGCTGCTCATAACAGTTGTAATCTCCAGTGTCGAAAACCATTGATACTTCCAGTTATATTTCACAATCTTCAAGGCTATGATGCACATTTGTTTATAAAACAACTTTCTGGTTTAAAAGGTGAGTTAAACTGTATTCCATCAACCGAAGAAAAGTATATTTCGTTTTCAAAAAAAATAAAAGTTGATGAGTATAAATCCAAGCGCACTGGAGAGATGGTTTCTTTGAATTTTGAAATAAGATTTATTGATTCATTTAAGTTTCTCCAAACGAGTCGTGCTAATCTTGTTGGAAACTTGCAACCAGATGATTTTCATAACACAAAAGAAATATTCAAGGAAAATATAGATCTCCTTACTCGAAAGGGTGTTTATCCCTATGATTATGTTTCATCAATAGAAAAACTATCAGAAACACAACTACCTATCAAGGAACAATTTTATTCAAAACTAAATGATGAAGATATATCAGATGAAGATTATCAACACGCACTCAATGTTTGGAATACATTCAAATGTAAAACAATCAAAGATTATCACGATCTTTATTTGAAGTCTGATGTCTTACTTTTGGCAGATGTATTTGAAAACTTCAGAAAAACTTGTTTGAAACATTACAATTTGGATCTAGCTCATTACTATACATCACCTGGTTTGGCTTGGGATGCTTGTCTCAAGGAAACGGGTCAAAAATTAGAATTGTTACATGATTATGACATGTTAATGATGTTTGAAAAAGGAATTAGAGGAGGAATAACTCACATATCAAAGAGATATGCAGAAGCCAATAACAAATACATGAAAGATTACAACCATAATAAACCTTCTACATTCATTCAATATCTCGATGCTAATAATCTTTATGGATGGGCAATGTCACAATCACTTCCCACGCATGGATTTAAATGGATGAAAAACCTTACAAAAGATAAAATAATGGATATTCTTGAGAAAGCAAATGATAGTATGAAAAATCCAATTAAGAAAAAAGGCTACATCTTTGAAGTAGATTTGAAATATCCCAAAGATTTATGGGAATCACATAATGATTATCCTCTTGCTCCAGAGAAGTTAAAAGTTAATGGTGTTGAGAAACTTATTAGCCATTTCAAGACACATAAAAACTATGTAATACATTATCGGAATTTAAGACAATGTCTTGAGATGGGATTAAAAATAACTAAAGTTCACCGAGGGATATCTTTTAATCAGAGTCCTTGGATGGAGCCCTACATCAAAAAGAATACTGAACTCCGAAAAACAGCAGCCAACAGTTTTGAAAAAGACTTTTTTAAACTGATGAATAATTCAGTATTTGGGAAAACCATTGAAAACATAAGGAAAAGACAAAATATAATACTTGTTGATAATCGTGAAAAAGCTGTAAAATTATCAAGTCGCCCAAACTTCAATAGAGCAACAATATTTGATCGCAATCTTATTGCAATTCACATGAAGAAAACTGAAGTGTTTTTTAACAAACCAGTGTATGTTGGTCAAGCAATACTGGATTTGTCAAAAACCTTAATGTTTGATTTTCATTATAATTACATCCAAAATAAATACGGACATAACCGCGTCAAGTTGTTATTTACTGATACCGATTCACTTATGTATGAAATTACTACGGATGATTTTTACAAAGATATATCAAAAGATATAAAAACCAAGTTTGATACTTCAGATTATCCTCCAGACCATGAATCTGGAATACTGACAGGAGACAATAAAAAAGGGATTGGAATGTTCAAGGATGAAGTAGCTGGTCGTCAAATAACTCATTTTGTTGGTCTTCGACATAGTCTTTAGTAAAGGGAAATAACTCTTTTACCATTCCAACTGTTGCTGCACTAGTATCCTGACCTTTATCGAGATTAATGTTTAATATCTTTTTATTATTTGCGTTAAAGTCAACATTGTAAACTACTTGTGTTTTTTTAATGTCAAATGCTGAGTGATAGTCATAAACTTTATCTGGATCGATATTACTAACTTTACTCATAATACCATAAGCAATCAAGTAAACTCCTGTGAAATTTTTTGGGTAAATAGCTAGGTCGCTTCCATCCTGAGGAATATTGACCAAAATATGAAGAAAAAATGAGTTACCAGTTAGCAACTTCTTAAAATTAACTATTATTCTATGGTAATACATAAATTCTGTATTACCCTTTGAATTGGTGAATCTATGGCTAAGTTTTTTTACACCAACATTTTCAATTGCTAAGCCTAGTGATGTACCCCGGTCAACACTTATCTGGTATTTATGCCATAGTTCATAATCAGTGTTAAGTATCTCTAAACAAAGTGTATATTCAACATTTTTAGGTAACCTATAAAAATTAATTCCCATCTTGTACTTATATCCACCCTATGAATTCTTTACTATTTCCATATAAATAACTTTATGATTGTAGTCATGAAAGTTACCTTTATTAGGTGGTAAGTCTGCTATTTTTTTCATATTAAAACTCGTAGCTGTAGTTATTTCATCTGTCCATTCAGATGTGCTTGACATGAGATAACTAAACTCGTCTTTGTAATGGCTTGGTTGAACTTGAGCTGTATGTAAATGTTCCTCCATATATATTTTATTTACTACATCATTATCTGAAACGGGATCTTCAAGATTAATTATTTTATGTCCACTCATGTTTAAATTTCCTGTCATTGGGCCACTCCCATTTCTCTTTAGGTAAGGACTAAGATCTTGGGGATTAGTTGATTTATTATCCACATATAATTTAGTGGCAGCATCTGTGTTACCTGCTGGAGCTTGTAAGTTAATAATTTTTTTTATTGTTCATGTTTAGATGATTAGTCATCTTATTTGATCCATCAACATGGAGATAAGCTAAATCAGTATAAGCTAATGGTGTTGGTTGTTTAGGACCATTTGGATTTGGAATATTGTATATTCGATTGTTATTCATGTTTAGATTTCCAGTCATTGTTCTTGTTCCATCTACTTTTAAAAAGACACTACCATCGACTTTGGAGTCGTCTACATATTTTTTATTAGCGGCGTCACCATTAACTGTTGGTATTGGAAGATTTTTTATCTTTTTATTGTTCATGTTAATATCTCCAGCCATTGGTTGACTTCCATCTCTGTGAAAGAAATTACTTTCTGCGTAATTTTTTGTAACTGGCTCATCTGCATCAGATGGAGATTTAAGATTCAAAATACGGAAGGTATCCTTCATATCAATACTGGAATCTATTGTTAATGATGATGTTTTTCCACCACCAGAATTTTCATCAACATACTTCTTTGTTGCTGCATCGGTATTTGATGTTGGAGCACCAACATTTGTTAGTTTTTTTCCAACCATATCATAATTTCCATCTGAATCCAACACCTGGAGCACCTTGAAGTCCTCGAATAAAATGGTCTTTAATTTGTTGATTAGAAGAATGTTCATTAAATATTCCCATTTTATTCTTTACATAGACTAATTTAAATTGAACCATAAAAGTTTTTTGCAATGCGTTTCTTTGGTTTATCAACATACAAAAATGAATATGGTTTTCGAGTTGCTGCTTTATAAATCTCTTTATCAACTCCCAATTCAGATGATATTCTGCTGGCTTCCCTCGATGATGGGAATTCGTATAAACAGTAGTGAGAACAATTCAGTCGAATATCCTTTGGAGTTTTGTAAAATGATTGACTCAGATAAATCACTGAGCAATTTTTATGTCGACCTTGAATGAAATAATCAATGATTTGTCTCTGGTTTTTTATCACAGACGTAATCATCAAATATCACAAGTTTTTGGTTGTCTTCATAATTCATTTCTTTTACTGGGGTTATTTCATCATTACTTACCTTAAGTATTTCATAGCCGAGTTTATATGACAACTCTCTCATTTTTTTTATTATTCTTTGATACTTATCCTGCTCCAAATTACGAGCATAAAGATAAATCTCATCGTAGTACAACAATGGTTCCATTAGCATATGATACAGCAAATTAGTTTTACCACTTCCACTATTTCCACAAATTAACATCCGAAATGTGTCTGATGGCATGAAGGGTTTCAGCTGTTTGAATTTATCTGCGGCTTCGCCGGTGTTATCATAATTAGGTATTTCCATTTATATAAATATTATATAAATGGATATTGAAAAATTAAAAAACTTTGCTAAAAATAAGATTGAAGCCGACGATCTTACCAAACAGGTGAGGCAACGAATAAAAGAAACTATTTGGGATAAACAAAATCAAAGAGAAGGATTTAGTGAGACGTTTAAACCTCTGATTTCTCAGTTTGAAAAACCTGAAGATCCCAAAACAAAAAATATTTTCACTCAAAACCAGGAAATGCTACGAAATCAGTTGGCTCTTACAGAAGGACTCAAAGCCAATCAGCAAGCTATTACTCAAGGTTTTAGTCAGTTTGAACGATTGGCTGATATGAAAGAGTTACCAGGAGTAGAAGCTATTGAAGATGAAGAAGATAAAGCTCAAGCTGCAAAGGAAAAAGAGGATAAATCTCCAAAGGAAAAAGAGGCTAAAACTCCAATAGCAAAATTTAATGTTGAAGATTTCGATAGATATCTAAATAATAAAGAAGCGCAAGATATACTAGAAAGTAATAGTTATGAATATCTTCCTTCTTATTATTTTGATAAAAATATTTCTGAAATTTCTTCATTAATCGATGATGTTAATTCAGATTTAGCAGTTACTGGTAAAAAGATAAAAAATACCGCAATAATTGCTCATAATAAAGAAGGCTATAATTTAGCTAAACCAATAAGTAAAAACCCTCAAGCTAAAACATTAGAATATATAAATAATTACAACACATTAAGCATATATTCAAAAACCTTAAGCCTTTTATTGTATTATAGAAATAAAACTGGCTCTGGGATTTTTTACTTTAGCAACCCACAAGATCTATTAAAGAGATTAGAATTACTCGGTGGATCACTTGCTGCAGGAAACAATGGTGTACTGCCTGAATACATACAAATAGCCCATCGACTTAGAGATCTCGGGGTTGTTACTAATAACCAACTTAATAAACTTTTAAAAAGTATATATTCATAATATAAAATGAATGAAAGCGCTATTCATATATCATCTGTTAAACGAGAAAAAATAGGAACAAACAAACCACATGATTTTATAGTTAAATTTAATCCTCCTTTGAAACTTAATTCAGAATTCAAGCATTTTCTTGCCTTGGATAGGTTATCGATGACTTACTCTTGGTACAACATCAGAAGTAGTTATGGAAACAATAAAATCAAATACACCCATGATGGAACAAATTGGCAAACAATTACTTTTACAGATGGAATGTATTCCTATTCAGATATAAATGATTACATTCATCAATACATGAATCAAAAGTCACATCACACAACCGGCACCAAAGGAGAAAAGAAGTACTCAATCAATATGTCTTTTATTCTATCTACCTATCGAGTGCTTTTAACACTTGAGGGTGATTATCAGATTGATTTGAGGGGAACAGATTTTGGAGAGCTAATCGGATTTGAAAAGAAACTGGTGACTAAAACAGAGTATGGAACTCGACTCCCAAATATTACGAAATCGATTGATTCATTAAACATAAACTCAAGTGCTATAAAAGACTCTGTTGTAAATGGGGTGAATACAAACACAATTGCTATTATTCCAACAGATAATCTTAGGAGGAGTTATCCTTTTACTTTTGAACCAAAGAGAACACTTTACTGTTCTGTAAGTTCTAATACTATTTCTGAAATGAGAATAACTGTAACTGATTCACTTGGTCATCCTATTGATCTCAATGGTATTTATTGGTTTATGACACTGCTTCTTCGTCATACTGATCCTATTGATAATATAAATATGTAGATAAAATGATGCGACAATCAGAGTTTAAAAAAAAATATGATCCTGATATGGGAAAGTATACAAGAAAACACATATATGGAGAAGGAATAATGGATTCAGTAAAATCTTTTTTAGGTAAAAAACCAACTAAAAAGGTAAATTTTGTAGTACCTCCACCCAAACCAACACCTACCAGTGCAACTAAAAATGCTGGTGATAAAATAGTAAAAATACTTTCTAATGAAAATCCAACGCCATCACGTAAAACAAATCCCAAAATGACACAGCAAGAAATCAACAATAGAGTGCTACAAATTTTATCTGGATCTGGTGTAAAAAAATAATATAATTAATAAAATAAAATGAAGTCTTTTAGAAATCCAAAATATCTTGAGAGATATGAAGATGTTGTTTTTGATCTTGGACACGCGCTAGATGTGACGCCAGCAAATAACAACCACCAAAACAAAACAGGACTTAGATTTATAGCTGATAACACAGGTGAGGCTACTCCATTTGATTGGTATAATGCAAGACTTTCAGTAGATTTTAAAGTTAATCAACTGGCAAATGGAGCTGCTATTGATGCAGATGGAGATAATATGGGGATTGTAAATGGTTCTAGTTCTTTTATAGAAAAGTTAACTATCTTGGCAAATGGTCGAGATGTTTATAGTTGTAATTACGCAAATCATGTAGTTAATATTAAGAATTTGCTAGAGTATAATCCCTCCTATGTTGAGAGTGTAGCAACAAATGAATTTTATCATCTTGACACAACACGAAATGCTGAAAGAAGTAAATTCACAAAAAGGCAAGTAACTCACAGGCGGAATGCAGCTAATAACGGTGATGATGCAGGATTAATGTTAGATGCTGTTGAACCTAATTACAACAAAGGTTTTGCCTTAAGAAAAGCTTTACTGGGTGACTCAGCAACAGTTCGATGTGAAATTCCTCTCAACAGATATTCATTTTTTGAAACTTTAGAGGATAAGCTGCTTCCAAATACAAAAATTGAGTTAAATATTGAATTAGAAACAGATAACAATCTCATATGGAGAGCTGGAGGAAATAACTGCAGAGTTATTTTAACAAGACTGCAACTATTTGTTCCAAGGTTAACATTCAACTCAGAAGGACAAAAACTTTATATTGATAATTACCTTAAACCTTACAAATGGACTTACTTAAACGAAGTAGTTGAAAGATCAAATAATGGTCAACAACAAACAGGACAATTTAGAATTACAAATGGTATTTCAAAACCACGCCATGTTTTTGTTTGGGCAATTAACACAGCCAATGTTGACGCACAAACAGCAAATCCATTTTTATACAACACTTTTAGTTTACCAAATAATGCTAATATATCACGCTGCTATCTCGAAGTTGGAAATGGAAATGAATACCCTGATATTCACTTTAAACCAGCTACAGATCCATCAAGAGTTTTCAGAGAAGTAATGGGTTATGTTTTGGCAAATAATGACTTTCAAGGAGGCACTCTTCTCAATAGATCAAATTTTGAAAATATTTTCCCATTTGTTTACTTTGACTTAACAAAACAAAAAATGGATATAAAAGATGGAATTACAAAACTAGCTTTCATTACGAACTAAGCGCTAATCCAAACGCTGATTATAATATTTACGCTCTTGTACTACATGAAAGAGAAGCAGAATTAGAACAGAAAAGTGGAAAACTGCTTCTTAGAGCATAAAAAGAAAAAAAAATTAATATAATATAATATATAAAATGACAACTTATATTGAATATGGAGTAACGCTTACAGATGGACAAAAGTCAAAACTGTTAAGCGCAATCGAAAACAAATCACCACTTACACTTCGATTAAAACATTCTCATCTTCAAGGATCAGATGAGTTAATGCTGACCCAAAGACAAATAAATAAAATACAAAAATCACTAGAAAATGGAACAGGATCAGATATAAAAATAAGTCAAACACAGATTAGTAGTTCAGTAAAATATGGTGGAAACTTATTCTCTAGTTTGATAAGACTCGGTTCAAAACTTCTTCCTTTTGCAATGAAGGGAGTTTCAAAAGTTGCTCCTTATGCAATAAAAGGAGTTTCAAAAGTTGCTCCTGCACTTGCTACTGGAGCTGCAAGTGCATTGGGAGACTTGGGAATAAAAAAACTATTTGGAAAGGGGATTACAATTCCAAAAACATTTTTCCCATTTTTACCTCCTATTGCTGGAGAGTTCACCAAAGCACAAATAGACCAGATTAACAAAGTTTTTAATACAGGAGGCCGACTTGTTATTAAACCAACTCAAAAACAAATAGAAGGGGGATTTCTGGGAACACTTGCATCGATTGGAATACCAATGGCGATTAGTCTGCTTCCAAAGTTGTTTGGCTCCGGTTTACAGGTTGATAGTAAATCATCAAGTAATACGAGAAATGTTTATGTTCCACCCACACAAGGAGAGGGTTATCCTTATTTCCCTCCTCCCTTTTTAGGTAATTGGGAAAACCCAATAGGAATGGGAGTTAAAAAAAAAAAGTCCAAAGGCAAGGGTTTGCTACTGGGAAAAAACAGCCCATTCAACTCAGTTCCCATTCTAGGCTCCATTTTTTAATTAAACCATTATCCAACTTTAACTTGATGGAATGGGTGAAAAAACTTGGTATAAAACATTTCAGAGGTATTTACAGTCGAGACCGCCTTCCAAGTAAGATTAAAAAAGAATGTGGAATAATCAATCTTGATGATATGAAAGGACCTGGCACACACTGGGTTTGTTATAGAAATATAGATTCAGTCGTCGAGTACTTTGATCCATTTGGTTTAATAATGCCAAGTGAGGCTTTAAAGTATTTTAATACTTCGCGCCGCAAGGGCTCGACTTCTGGAAAACAAATAGTTTATTCGATAGATGAAATACGAAATCGCAACACTGTTCTCTGTGGTTATTGGTGTTCATACTATCTACTAGAAAGACAAATGGGGAAAAGTATTTTAGATGTAATACATAACCCTCATTTTGATAATGACAATAGCGATTTTATAAAAGCTTATTTTACTAATATTTAAAGATTAAATATAGAAATTTATATTTAATCTGTATTTATTTTACTCTTCTTTTTGGAGTTCTTTAATCTGATCAACTTTTGTATTTAAATTTTTAACAGTATCAATGATATCATCAAATTTCATGTAAATATCAATAAGCCTAAAAAGTCTTTTCTTTTGACCCGACTTTAATTTCAACCAAGAATAATCTTCATTTCTTATTTTTCTCCACATCTCACATTCACCAACCATTAGCACTCTAGAAAGACCATCATTTTTATTTCTAAGAATCTCAAGCTCATCAATTATTTTTGACCTTACTTCTTTCTCAAATTCCTTGAGTGTACTAATATCCATATTTTTTTGTATTTCTGCAAAAAATTTGGCTTCCATTTTATTTTATAATTATACTAAACTACCCCTCACAACTTGTCTAAGATTATTTGATTTCTCAGATAACTCCATAAGCAACTCAAATATTTTTATAAACCGATGATCATTCTCCAATCTTGCATATTCAGCATATTCAAAACTCACATTTAACTTATTATAAATCTTCTCAAGTTCACTTTTTACAAAATTAACCCTCGATGTCATTTTTATCTAAACATTATATTAAATGAATGAATCATATTGCATTGTAGATAAAAGAGTAACTCCTTGCACAGAGCCAAGTGGTTACCAAACAGAAAAAAGAGGAAGAACTCAATTCTTTTGTAAATGCGCAGTTTGTTGAAATAAAAAAGTTAGATATGTAAAAATGGGAACAACCACCCAAACTGGAACTGGTAAAAGAAAAACTAAAAAAAAGTCAAAAAACTAGTTAGCCCGTCTGAGAAGGCGGGCAAACAAACTGGAGGCGATTTATTTGACACTGTTGTCGGCACAGCTGCAGATGTATTTGTTGAACATGCTTTGCCTTGGATGGGGCGAAAAGCAGTTGAAATGGGGCGGTATGGAGAGAGTGAATTAATGAGAAATAAAAAACTACAGAAGAAAGCTGTAAATTATGGTATTAATAAACTAACTCCTTTTATTCAGGAGAGTGTTGGGTCAGCAATGGATCAGCTTTCAACCAAAGTTAGACCAAAGAAAAAATATAAAACTAATAGGAAAGATTTAGATGGAGGAGGAATTGATCCAATGACTGTTGTAAAAAAAGCACCAGAAATTGCAATGTCCACTACACAAGAACTAATCCCATCTTTGAAACCAGTTTATGCCCGATATAAATCTGGTGATATTATAAAATCAGCTTTTGGATCAGAACATGGAATTACATCTAGTAAATTCTGGAGACGACCAACAGCAGCAGAAGAGTCCAAGATGGGAATAATACGCAAAGGTAGTAATCCTGAATTATTTTTTAAATTTGAAAAACCATATAGAAGAATGTATAAGACAACATTTTTTGAAAAAAACCCAGAAGCTTTAGCAGAAATGAATAACATTATTTCATCTAATCCAGATACATGGCCGCAGGTATTAAAAGAAAAGTATGGAATTATTGTTGATGAACACTTTTGGAAAAACAATCCATTACTAAGTTTTGGAAGTGGAGTTGATATTCATAAAGCCATTTTAAAAGTCGCTCCACGCAAAGGATTTACGCTTCCTGGTCATAATTATACAGGCCCCGGTAATCCACTGGAAGATCAATTAAAATATGATCCTCATACTGGTGAGATACTTGAAATCTATGAACAACCAACTGGACGAACAGATGCTGTAAGTATGCAACACGATGTTGATTACTCTGTTTGTGGTAACAAACCAAACAACGAACAAGTGAAATGTAAAAATAAAGCTGATAGAAAAATGGTAAAGGCATTAGATGCAATTCCTTGGAAACAGAGGCAATGGGGTCATGCTATGGCAAGAACAATGATTAATACAAAGCAAAAACTTGGACTTGGGCTTCAAAAAAACGCGCGTCGGCGTTGAGTAGTGATTGGTCTCAACAATTAGCCGACGAACTTCACAAACCAATCACAAGAAACTTTTCAAAAAGATCAGTAATCTCAAATGGGATTGATGAAATCTGGGCTGCTGATTTGGTTGAAATGCAAAAGTTTAGTAAGTGGAACAAAGGGATTAAATATCCTTTGATGGTTATTGATGTTTTTAGCAAGTATGGATGGATAAGGGGTTTGAAAGACAAAAAAACTGAAACTGTCAGTAAAGCATTTGATGATATATTTAAAAGTAAACGTAAACCAAAGATGTTATGGACAGATAAAGGTTCTGAGTTTATCAGTAAACATTTCAAAGATTTTCTGAAAAAGGAAGGAATTAAACTGTATCACACTGAGAATGAAGAAAAATCTAGTGTTGTTGAGAGATGGAACAAAACAATGAAAAACAGGATGTGGAAAATGTTTACTGTGAATAACAACACTGTTTACTTTGATAAGATAGATAAGCTAGTTAATGATTACAATAATTCGAAACATTCAAGTGTGAAAATGCCTCCTATTGAAGCAAGTAAAAAGAAAAATGAGAAAAAAGTTTGGTCTAATTTGTATGGCGAAACTTGAAACCTGACAAACCAAAGTTTAATGTTGGAGACCGCGTTAGAATTTCAAAGTATAAGAGAAAAGTATTTGATAAAGGTTATACACCAAACTGGACTGAGGAGATATTTGTGATTGATAAAATTATTCCAACAAAACCTGTTACTTATAGTATTGTTGACTTGATGGGAGAATCAATTAAGGGCTCTTTTTACGAACAAGAAATACAGAAAGCAAAACAACAGACTTTTAGAATAGAAAAGGTTATCAGACGAGATAACAAGAAAAAAATGGCATTAGTAAAAGGAGTGGATACCCTGTCAAATTTAACTCATGGGTGAGTTTTAAGGATTTGGTTGATTTTTAACACAAAATTTGTATTAAAAATAAAATCCTATTAATCAGATTCTTCCTCCTCATCAGAAATAACTAAATCTTCAATATTATCAATCTCACTTTTCTCAACAGTCTCAGTATCACTATCACTTTCTTCATCGATTGGTGTTAGTAAAGATTCTCTAGGTTTTAATGGTTTTACTTGACACTCATGAACTTTTATTTGTAAAGACGTGACAATCTTACTCAAAAATATTCCTTCAATTATTAACGCCATTCGTACATTGCAATACTGATCTACATATTTAAAAGGATTCAAATCCTTGTTTCCCTTGGTCTTAAATAAGGAAAGTATTTTCTTTGATTTATCTGAATAAATAAGTTTTGCATAAAGAACTGGTGCAGCTGACTGATCTACTCGTTTTTTCTTTTTTCCTTTTTTATCAGTATATTCTTCCTGTTTGTAATATAATGGCGAAGACAGGGTTGATGCTTGGTCAGGCCCGTATTCACTTTCAAGATGTTGACAACATATTTTTATGAGATTATTTAGGGCGTCAGAGATTATTTAGGGCGTTTGTATGTAATTTTGCTATCCTTTACTTTGAATTCTTTGGCTTCATTAAAAATAATATTTTCTGGTGTGAGACGATCATAACTTGACAACTGCATTTTTATTATATAAGAAAAATTATTTTTTTAAATTATTTTAAATAATAGCGGAGCTCCTCGCGCGCGCGAAGCGCGCGCGTGGACGTAGCCCCATAGCTAACGTAATCTACCCATCCCAGAAAATTTGGTAATCACGTGACCGTACACCGACCGCCCGCCCGCCCGCCCGCCCGCCGTCCGTCCGCACCACAGGAAAACCAATGTTTACTTTCACACTTTCTAACTACTTTGGGAACCCAGGAAGCCCAGGAGGAAACTGATTGCACATCAATATTGTGATCAATTGACAGCTGTCAAAACAAGGTATCCGCTGACCAGTATCACCTGACCATATCGCGGGCTCAGGTGTCAACCCATCGAGGTCGAGTACTTTTTTGAAGTTATCCGCTGACAAGTTACTGGTTTTCAGATGATCGCAGGCTCAAGTTTATTATTTTTTAAATTTATATGAAATATGCCGTGTTTATATCATGATGACCCCGCACTATTAAAAGTTTGATTTCAAACTAACCATGGTCGCGAAAATTCAGCAAGTTGTGTAACAATACAGGCTAGGACGACCTTTTCTCACCAAGGTCACGCGTTGGTCACGCTCTACGCCCAATTTTTATGCTCTGATTGGTCAAAATTTGACAGGTGAGTTCATGCGGAAAATTTATGCAGCATCTTGAAACTTGTTTACTTTAATTTGACAGCTGAAGCTGACAGAGTTTTGTGTAAACTTGTGATGTTTTTAACTGTCTTTTTCCACTGGATGTACAAAATGAAATACAGCTGCTATCAAGTCTGTTATTCATGGCTAGTTTGTTCATTGGTTTTTTGGTTGAGAGATGCGTCGCTTGTCAACGTCGGAAATCCGATTTCGGATGGCATGGTTTTCGTTTTTCACCTTGCTTGATGCGTATTAAAGAGGATTCAAAATTCTCAAGCGACTCTCGCGTTACTTGATAGCTTTTACGAACCGCATCTCGAAAGGTAAGCCTGAGTGATGATTGCATTTGAAGTTTTTTTTAATATCTAATTTCATGTAGTCGAGCACAATTTATGCGGCATGTTTATACACGTTTCACTGACGTTTGTAAGATTTGAGACAATAAACCGACCTAATATCAGGTTTGATATAAGCTTACAGGACTTAAAAGAGCCTTTAGATATATTTTCTCACCGCAAATAGAAGAACACGTTCCGAAGAATATTTAGTTATAAATTTGGCTGTAGAAAGAAAACTTTGAGCGATTTTCTTGCCTCGAGTTCATCTTTGAGAAAAGCAAACACCGCGAGGCCGGCTTAAAACATAAAGTTATTAAGCTTTAAGACTCAGGATTTTTCGAAACGCTTTAATACTTATCTTCGTGAATGAAAATTGTTGTGTCTGTAAATGTTTAACCGAATTATATTTGTTTTAGTGATTGTTAGTAGTCTCTCTTGCAATTTAAATCGCTGTGCTGTTTGTTTTCAGTCGTTCATGAACATCGCTTGCAGGAGTTATCTTTTTGCCGCGCGTATCAAACGCTTTTCAAGATTACACATCGTTATAAAACCCTTAAATAAAAAAAAACAATAAATTATTTATGTTGAAGCATAACTCTTTTAATGTTCACTGCGCTCGAGGTCTGTATGATAAATAGTACGGTTTCACCTCAGATGTGATGTGTAAAAAGTATAAAAGGTTGGTTTACATATCCCCGAATTTGTTGGCAAGATTTTATAAAGTAAACTTGTCGAAAGCAAAAAATTCGGCCTGATTTGTTTTCCAAGAATTTGTTTTCCAGGTATAATCCACTGTGATCAAGAACCATTACGGCTCTTGAATGTGATCGAAGATGATTGCTATGTTTTCTTTTGTTTTTGTTTCTATTTTTTTACTCCATCCTTTAATACATTAGTTGTACAATAATAATACATTAATTGTACAGTAATACAGTAATTGTATTCAATAATACAATAGTTGCTTAACCTACGTGCACATAATAATAATAATAATAATAAAATAAGAAAATTAGAATGGAGAAGGGCACATTATAGTGAACTAATGGCCCTTTAACAAGATTGACTTTATTCTTTTGTAGTTTTGTTTTTCACAAAAAAAACACACACACACACACACACAAGTCAATACTGAGCAAGATAATATATTTTAAGTGCCTTTTTGAACAGGATTTTTGATGATTTATTGTGAATATGAAGGGGGAGATCATTCCAATAGTATTTACCAATGACGGTGGGGCAGAACTTTCGAATATTAATTCTTGAGTGGGGAATCTGTAATTGCTGGGCAGATGCACTTCGTGTAAAATAATCATCTTGCTCAGATACAAGTAATAATGGAAAATTACACGGCTTATTATCAGAGACAGTCATATAAAAACAAACAATTGTACATAAATTTAACAATATCACGAAATTTTAATAGACCTAGATGAACATAATGAGGAGTGATATGATCTCGTAAAGGAACGTCATTCATTATTCTAACTGCTTTATTTTGCAGACGTATGAGCTGTGATAATGGATTATCATAATTATTTCCCCTCAATAAGCTACCATATATGAGATATGGGTAAACAAGAGAATAGTAGATACTAGTTAAGCATTGATTACCTAGATAACTTTTTATCTTTGTCATAATATCAATACTCTTGCTGACTCTATCACACACATAGTCGATATGATCTTGCCAGGATAGGTGGCTGTCAATATAAGTATTTAATTTTGGATACTTGCTCTAAGCATTGTCCAGCTATCGATAGCGGAAATAATAAATCATAATCTACTTTCTGACGAGGTTGAAAGATAAGATATTTAGTTTTTCGTAGATTTAAGGTTAATTTATTTGCACATAGCCAGTCATAAATATTAGGTAGTTCTCAAAAAAATTGATTTATCTCAAATAAGAGTTCATCTATAGTTTTAGCTGAAGCTGTTAAAGAGGTATCGTCTGCAAATAGTCTCATAGAGAAAAAATCAGAAGATTGAGTAAAGTCGTTTATATATATCAAAAATAACAATGGTCCTAAAATTCATCCTTTGGGTACACCAGAAGTAATTGGCATGGTGTCAGAAATGTTACCATTTACAAAAACTCTCTGCTTTCTTTTATTAAGATACGATTTGAACCAGTCGATATGAGGTTTTTGAATGCCATAGGACAATAGCTTTGATAATAAAATAGAATGATTGACGGTATCAAATGCTTTACTCAAATCTAAAAATATTGATACAGCATAATCTCCTTGATCTAGACACGTAGAGATTTCTTCAATGAGATCAACAAGACAGTCCACAGTGGTACTGCCTGGCTTAAACCCATATTGAGTATGAGTAATCATATTTTCAGACAAAAAATAAGATATAAGTTGATTATAAATACATTTTTCAAAAACTTTACTTAATACTGGAAGAACTGATATTGGTCTATAATTATTGCACAGTCACGGAACGGGATCCCTGTTTAAAGATAGGAATCACTTTAGCGATTTTTAGATCATCAGGAAAAGTTCTTTGCTTGATGGACAGATTAATTATATATGTTATATACGTTATAGGCCAACTCGATGTAAGATGTTTCACTCTAAAATCACTTAGCCTTTCCCATATGAATTTCCCCTTAAGTTAACTGATTTGTGGATTACAAGTTTATTGTTTGATTTAAATAATAAATTTATTAATGGGAGCTTCGCTTTTAGCCCTGGCTAAATCTATATATTAATATAATCCTTAAATAAAATGATCCTTGGTAGTCCTGAACTAGATAAATTTGTAGTTGAACCATGGATGGAGCTCAAACCATTTGAAACAAAACTAATAAAAGAAATACAACCTAATCATCCTTACAAATTTCTCTTGATAGTTCTTTACAATTACTACCCCAGCTACAGCTCTGGAAAAGGAAATGATGCCAACCCAGATCATGATGGTTATGAAGACGTCACTGATTTTTAATTCAGAATTTTGGATGACTATAATAGATATGGAATTGTTTTTGAACGCCAATTTAATCTTTTTCCTGATAATAAACTGTGTCTAATCAAAGATGAAGGAATTGGTTATCCCGTTCATTGCTTGGTTAGAAATCATTATGATAAAAAAACTTTACTATTTAATAATGTAAAAACAATTAATCTAAATGAACATGATAGAGGAGAAAAACCTTTAACAGAGGAGGAAAAGCAAAAAAGAGATTTGATCAAAAAACAAACAAATAAAAAACTTCAAGTTGCAATGATGGATCCAGATGTTTATAATGATGATCAACTTTTTAAAGCTGCAATCGAAAGAACTGATAGACAAGAACTTCTGATAAAAAAATTTAATCATCGTATGACTTGGCATGGATTTCATGATTTTTTAAAAATAAAAAATTGATTAATTAATATTTCTTGTTTTAAGTGATTTTAATTTCCAAACTTTACTCTATAGTAGTTATAACAGGATGATTTGAATGCCAATTCTCAAGTACTTTTTCCCGTCATTTTCCGCGAGCGGAGCGAGCAATTAAGTCTGTCAAGTTTCCCAAATTTAAAATGATGGAAATCATTTGGGGATATTTGTAAAAACTTTCAAGAAATAAACAAGGTAAAAATAAAATTTAATGACCCGATTAACCGGAGAAATTATGGGAAATAATTGAATTTTAAAATTTTTTAAATTTTGAAAAAGAGTACAAAAAATTCCCTGATTAATTTCAGTCATGTAAATTTGGAGTAAATGACAGGGTTAATCAGGAAAATGACGGGAAAAAGTACTTGAGAATTGGCATTCAAAGCATCCTGTTATAACTACTTTCCAAAGTGTGAGTCTCTGCAAGACATTTTCTCGCTTCTTCCAGCTTAGTTGTACTCCTAGCAATTTTGTTTCTTCTGGGTATTTTTGTACGGCAATGGAATTCCAGAATATTTGTTTTCCTTCTTTGTAGAAGGATCATGTTTCCCCCACGAGTATCCATATTTTTTTGTTTTTTGGTTGCCACAAAGCACATTTGCCGAACAAAGCGGTCTTCTTCTACCAAGAACAACTCTTTCGAGTTTTCGACTAGTGTTTCCAGCTTTTTTTCTCCGCTTTCCAAGACAACTCACGGACGAAACATTGCTTCTCTGTGGCCCAGAATGTTCCAAGACTTCCCTGCAAGATCTCGAACTTTTTTGTTTGTGGGTTGGAAAGAACCTCTTGCACCGTGCTTCCCATTTTTTCTTTTTCCTCCAACAGCTTTGTTTCCCCCTCCAATACCTTTTGTTTTTCCTCTATTTCTTTGCACTACAGCTCCCGGTTTTTCCGGCTTTTTTGTGCCACGTTCTTCAGTTTTTCGGAACTTCCCAGCTTTCCCTTCAAGGTGTTTTGCTCTATTCCTTGTGGATAGTGTCGAAAGTTTTCTCTGCGCTGCTATTTCCAGTATTTCTACCAGTTCGCACCTCGGTTTTTCACACCAATAGCATGCATCTTCTTCTTACGCCATGCCCATTCGACGTGCTCGGTTGGAGGCAGGAGTGTGCCGCTGGCAAGGTCTTTTGCGTGCTGACAAGATCGTTGGAGTGTCTTCATTGTCGCAGCGCAGTTTCCAGAACTGTGCGTCTCGTTTTTGGCAGACAAAGATTGGGCACCGGCGAAACCTGAAATCGGCCGCCATCCACTGATTGCATTTTTTCCCCACACTCCTTCTTGTTTCAGAACGTTTTTGATGGTTTGGCTACTATTACCTGAACTCGTCCGGTCTTTGTGCGCCCACTCCACGCCATCCAGCGTTTGTTTTGGGGGCGGTCTGCTCGAAGAAAACAGCGGTCGAGATGCTTTGAGAAGTTTTGCCACTGCTTTGCTGGTAGCTGCACCACAAACAGCCCTTTTTCTGCTGCCACCGCTTCGTCCTCCTGTACCTTTTGGCAGCGCACCAGCGACCAGCTCTATTCTCGGCGGACAGCGCCACGCCCCTGTAGTGAGACACTTCTATCCGTGTGCAGCCTCTTTCTAGCACGTCTTGGTGCTCGAATGTCCTTCGCAGGTGCTTGTTTGAGCAGTCGACGAAGTCCGCTGTGTGGCCTCCAAAAGTCTCGAGAACCTCTCTCGCTTCGAACTGCGAGACCACTTTGTTGTAAACTTTTGGGTTGGTTAGGGGTGGGTCGCTCTTGAGAGAGCTGGTGGCCAACAGTTTTGCCCCGGCGGCTCTTTCAAACAGGCTGCTGCAGCTGTGATATTTGCGATTGACTCGTTTAAAAAGATGTAAATCAGTAGTTATTATAAGATGCTTTCTTACTCAACTCAAACATGTTTTCTGATTAACCCCGTCGAGCGAAGGGAGCATTTGGTACTCATGATATAAATCTTAAGGAGGAATATTGTTTAAAAAATGATATAAATATTAAGGGGAATATTGTTATAAAAAATGATATAAATATTAAGGGGAATATTGTTATAAAAAATGATATAAATATTAAGGGGAATATCGTTATAAAAAATGATATAAATATTAAGGGGAATATTGTTATAAAAAATGATATAAATATTAAGGGGAATATCGTTATAAAAAATGATATAAATATTAAGGGGAATATTGGTATAAAAAATGACATAAATATTAAGGGGAATATTGTTATAAAAAATGATATAAATATTAAGGGGAATATTGTTATGAAAAAATGATATAAATATTAAGGAGGAATATCGTTTCAAAAAATGATATAAGCATTATGGAGGAATATAGTTACAAAAAATGATATGTTATGGAGGAATATAGTTACAAACAAGACGCTGTGGGAGCGTGTATTTGGGCGTGGTCGTACTACGGGTACGATACTTTGAACATATCTTATTGCAGCGAAAGAACTGTTATCATATCTTACCACCATCCCTAACCTGCTCAGCAGGCATTATTGGGAAGCTCAGGTGGGTGTTTGGGTGCAAGTGCAAAGTGTAAGATGCAAGACAGGAAGAAAAAGAGAAAAAGAACTGCTGTAGACTGATTGTTGTTCTAATTCTTCCGCTTTATACACACTATCTCCAATGAATGACCAATTAAGATGGGGTTTAAATTGGTGGGCAACATTCTTGGCACTCTGCGTTGCCAAATGTGTGTACAGAATATAGAATTCCCATCAGTTGGAGTAATCATGAGGCATGGGCATCCAAAAAAAACATGCAATGTCTCATTTGATTTAACTGGACTCTTATAGAGGTGTTTGTGGCTTGACCAAATCAGCAATAGAAACTTCTGTTCACCCAATGATTTTTTGGAAGAGAAAGAACTTGGACCTGGCATTTTTTGACTCTTTTCCTTCCTCTTGCATGTCTCGCACTTCATGAGACTCATAACCTCGAAACCCAGCCAAGCATCCCCAATAACACACACTTGATGTGCAGGTACACCCTCTCTAAAATAACATAAGTTTGGTTTTGTTTCTCCAGGTGAGTTCAGACTAACCTTCTAACAGTTGGATTGTATAAGTAAACAAGAAAGAAGAAAAATGTAGTTAGCAGTAATATTCACATACATATGAAAGATGCAGAAGTTCCTTTGTCAATGAAACATGTTTACTGTCTGCGAATTGCAAACCATGTCATGTCGATATCTATGCTATGTACATTAATAATTTTTATCCACGTTTTGTCCAAAGTTAAGATGTTGATTCCTTTAACAACACACAGGGTTTATTCCAGGAACTGACCATGGGTCCCCTTTTGAAATGTAGTGAGTCGTTAACATTTCATGAACACTTTTCTCCCACTTAGTTGGAATTAATATAATATTATTTTCTTTTGTCCTTTATTGTCATTGATTCTATAGTTGTTATGCTGATTTTCCTAGTTAATGCCTTTGACTTTTAGGTATATTATTAGGATTATTTGCAGCTGACTGTTAACTGGAATAGCAATTTGAGCTTCATATTTTTAGCTTATTGAAATTAAATGTACCAGTAGTTTATCTTCTTTTTGATCCTTTAGTTAACTGCATCCAGTACTGTACGTAATTTTACTTTAAAAATTGTCATTTGAGTAACTGAATTTTTGATGACAGTTCTTATACACTTTTCTCTCATAAGTTCATGTAACCAACTATACTCAAATCATTATCTCCACCCCACCACTTGCCACTGCACCCAGGGCTCGAAATTAACTTTTTAAGTAAGTCGCCAGCTGGCGACTAATCCAAAAATTTTGGTCGCCAAATCTTAACTTTTAGTCGCCATTTTTTTCATGGCGTTTGTACTCCAAAAATTTCATGCGTTGCATAATACTCGGCATTGGTGTACAGTTCTTCTGCAACTAGAAGGCGCAGGCAGTTACTTCGTGTTTCATCACCACAAAGAAAAAGCGAAAGCCGAAACGGAATTATACAAACAATCTCCGTTTGCAGTCGATTTTAACGCCACACTGACAGGATGACTTGCTTGTTTGCAATCGATGTCTGGTATCAGGCTTGTTCCGAAGTCGTCCTTTGCCAGCTTACTAAATTCAACGTTATCCGCCTGAACGGCCCACAACAAGCTCAGATCGTCGATCAATTTCTTGCACGATTCTACATTGTTTGCATTGAGCAAAGTATGCAATGAATTTAAAGCATCTTTTGACCTAAAATTCGATGAAATATTCATGATCTGACCAGGGATCACGATCAGACCCCGTGTCAACTTCACGCTTCAATGATTGCATGTGTTGTTAGTGCGCCCGCGCTACTTTTATTAAAGAAGCTGCTGAATTAAACATGGCGCTCGATTATGAAACATAGCGATCGAAAAGTCGTGGGTTTGTTTTGTTACATCTGTTCACATAAATCATGAATTTTATCCAAAAGTACGATTAATTTACCTTCGAGATTAAGAGGTTGGAGGAAAAAAGGTGATGGTGAGTCGCCCACTGGCGACTAGCTCTAAAAATCTAGTCGCCAACGCTTAATTTCTGGTGACTCGCATACGTTTTCAAGGTATTAAACGCTGGTTAACGCTAACCATGCTTCTTGCAACTGGGCCCAGTGAGTCGCAATTTCGAGCCCTGGCACCCCTAACAATGAATTACCTCAGACATGCATTTTGCAGTGCCATATACTCAAGAGTTAACAACCGCGTCGCTTAGTGGAAGGTGGGTGCCCGGGATGTCCAGGGGCTTCCACCTTGGCACAGCCAGCCCCTAGACAGAGTTACGCCCCAATGGCCGGCAAACCCGCGCCCTCCAGCCATGAGCCCCCACGCCAAGCCGAAGGGACCTCCGAGCAGAAACCAAGCTCGGAGAGAAGGGGCTCATGGCTGGGAGAAGCCTGAGCCCCAATACACCAAACCCAGAGGCACCCACCTATGTAGGGTGGGAAGAAACATACACAGGCTAAACACCACACAAGTGCTGAATGTACAACACCAACCCACATAAATGCCACAAAAATTGTAAAATGCTACAAACGTCCAAACACCAACGCCCCATAAACACTGTAGAAAAAAAAAAACGCCACAAAGGTCCAACTCCAATGCCCCATAAATGCTACAAACACTCCCAACGCCACGAACACGACCAGCCCAAAAGCCTCAAAAAACGCTACACACGCTGTGAACTTAACAAGCACCCATCCCAAGCACACAATAAAATACACAGTAAACGCCAGAAGAAACGTTCAGCCCCAAAGAACCATAAGTAGAACTAACGCTGTAAACGCCACAAGGGTCTAACTCCAATGCCCCATAAACGCTACAGACATTCCGAATGCCACAAACACAACCAGCCCGAACGCCTCATAACCGCAACAAACGCTGTGAACTTAACAAGCACCCATCCCAAGCACTCCAGTAACAACAAAAACACAGTAAACGTCACAAGAAAACGTTCATCCCCAAAGCCCCGTAAACCGAACTGACGCTGTGAAACGCCGCAAGGGTCCAGCTCCAATGCCCCATAAACACTACAAACACTCTGAACGCCACAGACACGACCACCCCGAATGCCTCGTAAAACGCTTCAGACGCTGTAAACTTAACAAGCATCCATCACAAACACTCCATTAACAGTAAAAAACACAGTAAACACCACAAGAAACGTTCAGCCCCAAAGCCCCATATAATGAATTAACGCTGTAAACGCCACAAGGGTCCCTCCATAATGTCCCATAAACACTACCAACACTCTCAACGCCACAAAAGGAGGGGGGGGGGGGGGGCAGCCCGAACGCCTTAAGTGCTGTGAAAGCCACAAAAACATCCAACACCAACATTTCCTAACCAATACAGGCGCTGTGAACGTCACAAGGGCCCCCTGCCCCAAAGTCCCAGGCACCCTAAATGCCCCGTGGAAACGAACCAGCCCAAACGCCTCATGAGCGCTACAAAACGCTGTGACTACCACCGAGGTTCCATCCCAATACACCATAAACGCTACACGCCACGCCACAAGAAAATAAATAAATAAAAAAACAGCTTGCACGTCCCAGAAAGGCTACAAATGCTGTGAACGCCCCAAAAGTCTAACCCCAAACACTCCATAGATAAAACAAACGCTGTAGATACCCCAAACATCCAACCGCAATGCCCATAAACGCTATTAATGCTGTACATGCCCCAAGGGTCCAATCCCAACGCCCCATAGGTGCTAAAAATGCAACCAGCCCAGACACCTCATAAAGGCTACAGACGCTGTGAACGCCACAAACATCCAACCCAAACATCCCTTCAGAACAATACAAATGCTGTAAACGCCACAAAACAGTAAAGCTTCAATGTCCCATGAAAAACTACAAAGAAAAACTGGAAAAGGACGCTAAAGAAAACCAATACAAGTAGTTGTACACTTACCAGCAAACAGACGCTAAAAGTACAAAAACAACGATAATATTGTTATAGAACTAGTAACTATTACTACAAAATACTAGAAGGAATGTGGGTGCCTGGCATATCTATCCAGGGGCCTCCACTGTGGTCAGCCAGCCCCTAGACTCCTCTCCCATGGCTGGCAAATCCCCGCAACCCAGCTATGACCCCCTTTTCCAGGCACCCGTCACACTGAAGCAAGATGAAACAGTGGAAGGAGACATAGAGGGAGGGGTGGGGGATGCTAAAAAACCGTTTCACGCTAACGCAACCGACACAGAAACCGCTCCATTTGACACTCCTGGCTGTGACGAAGCGAACACGTTCCACGTGAGTTTGACCGTTGATCGGCGGAAGCTGCTAAGCTCGTGGACCACTTCACTGCTAAACTCGTGGACTGCTACTCCGCTAAGCTCGAGAACCGCTACACCGCTAGTCTTGCTTGTGGACCGCTTCACCGCTAAGCTCGAGAACCGCTACACCGCTAGTCTTGCTCGTGGACCGCTTCACCGCTAAGCTCGAGAACCTACGCTCGAGAACCGCTACACCGCTAGTCTTGCTTGTGGACCGCTACACCGCTAGTTTTGCTTGAGGACTGCTTCACCGCTAAGCTCGAGAACCTAAGCTCGAGCACCGCTAGTCTTGCTTGTGGACCGCTTCACCGCTAAGCTCGTGGTCTGCTTCACCGCTTCACTGCTAAGCTTGAGGGCTGCTTTACTGCTAGGGCCGCTTCACCGCTAAGCTCGTGGACGGCTTCACCGCTAAAACTCGAAGACTGCTTCACCGCTAAGCTCGAGAACCGCTACACCGCTAGTCTTGCTTGTGGACCGCTTCACCGCTAGGCTTGAAGACTGCTTCACCGCTAAGCTTGTGGAACGCTTGACTGCTATTAAGCTTTGGGCCCGCTTAACTGCTGAGCTCGGGAACCGCTCAACCCGCTAAGCTCGTGGACAGCTAGAAAGCTAAGCTCGTTGGACCGCTTGATCGCTAAGTTCGTGAGCCGCTTGACTGCTAGGCAAGTGAACGCAAAACCACAGTCGATCCGTCTCGGGAGAAAAACCGCAGAAAAGCTGTTGTCGAACTTTCAAACCATGAAATAGCAGACGAATATGGAACGCCAAACGTGACAAAAGTGTAGAAAACGAAAATATAGGTTGCATCACTGAATATATGCTGCACTCTGTTATAAATGGGCTGAAAATTGCTTAGATATAGCTTACCGTGAGGCAAATACAGGTTGTAAATTTGAACATATATATGTGCCACTTAAAAACCGATATGTTGTACGGCCTGAAATATATAGGTTGAAAAAATCGATTTGCTCACCGATTCGCTCGCTCTTCCGAAAATCTCCGGAACGAGACCGACGCGCAAGTCTCGAAACCGTTCGCGTCGTTTCGCGTAGAGAAACGGAGACGACGCCATGTTGGGGTGATGATCGATTATCATGGATGCGGCTTATATTGGCGATTTTTTCGACAGAATTCCTGGCATTATCTCACAGGCCCGTCGACACCTACACGACACTCAGCTAGAAGTAATCGAACGTGTTCACAGGAGACTAGGGGACAGTCTTTATTTACTGAACCATCTTGTCAGTCGGGCGTGTAATTCATGGAGTATGATCAATGCGGACAGACAGGATGATTTTTATTCTCTTATGACTGCAGTGCGATCATTCTACGATGCATACTCAAATAAAATTTCGGTGGACGATTCATGGGAGGATCGCCAAGCTGCAGTTTGTTATCAGCTTGAAACAATGCGTAGTCATGGAAGGCCAAGGTTTGTTCTCACTGGTCGTCAGCTTGATGCGCTCCAAGAGAGACACTACAGTTGGAGAGCAATGGCAAGAACTTTGAGAGTCCTATCGCACTATTTTGAGACGCCGGCGTGAATTAGGAATGGCAGTCGGTGAACGATTTAGTCGCGTGTCAGAGACGGAGTTAGACGAAATAGTGTCAAATATTTTGCTAAGGACACCTGACGCAGGAGAGGTTATGATTATGGGAGCGGTTCGCTCGAGGGGATTGCGAATTCAGAGACAAAGGATTCGCGAGTCAATTCGGCGCGTCGATCCAGTCAGTCGAACACTACGAAGAGCAGCTGCTGTTGTTAGACGCGTTTATAATGTGCCCTGTCCAAATTCTTTATGGTAGGTTTATTATGTAAAGTAAATTTTTTCCTGCATGAAAGGGAAAGAGTTGGTTGTTACACTGTTCAAGTAAAATCACATGTTAGATTGCGTCGGTCAGCGGTCGTCATGGAGGGAAGACGTTTATTTCTTCTGACCGCCGTTTGTCTTAGATTTTTTATTATTTTAGGCATCTTGACTCTGTCTATACGGGTTTCAAATGTACCAAGTTCTTCATTATCATCACAAGACCCCCTAGAACATCAATATGTAGCAACTATTGGAATCCAGGAGGAAATATTCATCAGTTCACGCCTCAGTGTGTGCCGCCATTTTGGATTGTCATGCCACCGAAGGAAACACTTCTTATCCGCGAGGTTGCGTTATTACATGAACTCTGCTTCGACTTTTCAACTAGAGAGACTGGTAAGAAGCGGGGATATCAATCCTAATCCTGGTCCATCCCATGACAGAAAGCATGCAAAGGAATGTTGTGTCTGTTTCAGAAATATTGCAGGTAATCGACGAGTGGTTCACTGTAACGTCTGTGGAATTGCCTGCCATGTTAAGTGTGTGAACGTTTCCCATCTACGCACTGATTGTGTCTGGCGTTGTACTACCTGTCAATGTCAGCTACAACTCTGGAATGAGCTCCCTTTCTCAAATACTAACATTTGGGATGTCGAATCTACTGAAAATACTGGTTGTGAACAACACGAAGCTCGAAATGACTCCGATCTTGCTGTGTCATTGAAACGTTTTTCTAAGAACACAAGGATCGCATACTTAAACATTAACAGTGTTGCTGGATTTAAGTTCTTTGAACTGAAATCATTCATACAAGAGGGTTTATTTGATATCGTGGTTGTGAGTGAAACGAAGATTGATGACTCTTTCCCTGATTCACATTTCTTTATCAAGGGTTTGAGGATGTTTCGTAAGGATCGCAATCGATTTGGAGGTGGTCTTCTCATCTATACAAGAAGGGGATTCATTATTCATAGAATTAATGACTTGGAAGGAAACAATGTTGAATCAATCTGTCTTTTAGTTCGCTCAAACAATTCGTCTAAAGGAATCTTGATCATTGGAGCGTATAAGCCGCCAAATGTGCCGAAAAATATTTGGGAACCTGAGCTCAACACTTTGTTGCTTCGTTCTTTCCAACGTTACAATCACATAGTTCTTCTTGGCGACTTAAATTGCGATCTCTCTCAACAGGACAAGAGTTCCAAGGAAGGAAGGGCCTTATTGGATGTTATGGATGGGTACAACTTGTCAAATTTAATTCGACAGCCCACAAGAGTGACTTCCACATCAAGCACGCTTATCGATGTAATTCTTACGAATAGACCTCGTTCCTTCTTGGCCTCTGGGGTGTTTGACTTGGGCTTGAGTGATCATCATCTTATCTATGCTGTAACGAGGTCTCATTGTCCAAGGTCTTGCCCTAGAACTGTTATCAAGAGGCGTTTCAAAAACTTTGATTCGGAGCTTTTTTGTCAAGATTTGAGTATGGTTCCTTTTGATGTTGCCTATATATTTGACGACATTGATGATATTTGCTGGGCTTGGAGCACTTTGGTATCGGATGTTCTTGATGTCCATGCACCCAATAAACGTAGCACTGTGAAGCGTGAACACGTTCCATATATGACACCGGAGTTACTTGATGCCATTAGGCGTCGGAACAAACTGAAGCGATTGTATAACAAGTCTAAAAATTCAACAGATCGAGACAGATATAAAAACCAGCGCAATTTTACCTCCTCGCTGCGACGAAAATTAATATCCGGTTACCTACGTACCACAGCGGATAATGCAAAGGGAAACCCCAGGACATTTTGGCGTGTTATTAAGCCATTTATGCACTGTACAAGTAACATCAGCCATGATTCTATTCATCTGAAGGAGGATAACACACTTATTACAGATAAATTAGGGGTTGCAGAGGTCTTCAATAAATATTTTTCATCTGTATTAAGTGACAGCGATAGTACAATTAATCGGCACTCTGTCGTGGATTACCTTTCATCTAGTCACCAGAGTATCTCTGCTATACGAACTCATTGCCCTGTAACCCAGCCTTTCCAATTTAGACATGTTACTCTGCCTGAGCTTGAGATTATTTTGAAGTCGCTTGAACCAAAAAAGGCCACTGGTCACGACAATATTCCACCCAAGGCTCTACGTACTGGTGCGGCTGTTTTTGCTTATCCGCTGTCTATATTATTAAACAAGATCATTGACTCTGGTAAAGTGCCAACAGAATGGAAATTGGCTGAGATCTGTCCTGTGTTTAAGAAAAATGACGCCCAAGACAAAGCTATGTACAGGCCTGTGTCTATCCTCGTTGTATTGGACAAAGTATTTGAAAAATGCCTAGAACGTCAGCTTATTCAATACTTTAATCCGATCTTGTCTCCGTCATTGTCTGCATATCGACGTGGCTATAGCTGTGAATCAGTTCTCTTACGTCTTATCGAGGACTCGAGATTTGCTTTAGACAAGAGGTGTGTTGTCGGTGCAGTTGTTATGGACTTGAGCAAGGCCTTTGATATGATACCGCACAATTTACTTCTTGCTAAACTGGCCGCGTATGGTATTTCTTCTTCCAGTCTGGTTCTTTTACCAGATTACCTCCGTGGCAGATCTCAGCGTGTTAAGATTGAAGACGTCACTTCGGATGTACTTCCTATCTCCAAAGGCGTGCCTCAAGGATCAGTACTAGGACCACTGTTTTTAACATTTTTCTCAATGACCTTTTCTATGTTATCAAGAGAGCAAAATTGTCTAACTATGCTGACGATAATCAAATCTATTTTTGTGATCGTGATCCGCAAGTTGTGAAGACTGTGATCAATGATGAGTTTGCCCTTGCGTGTAAGTGGTTTGATGACAATAAGCTTGTACTCAATCCTACTAAATGTAAAGCCTTAGTCCTATCGAACAAACACCCTCTTAATTTGAACTTCACCATTAATGATGTACAAATTCCATGTGTTGATCACCTTGAGCTTTTGGGTGTTGTTATTGATAACTCTCTACACTTTGACAAACATGTAACCAAGATCACCAAGAAAGTAGGAAAGCAACTGGATGTTTTATGTAGGTTTAAAAAGATGCTTTCTTCTTCAACTAAATTGTGCCTGTATAATTCATTCATCATGTCCTATTTCACGTACTGCTCCACCGTCTGGCATAATTGTATGAAGTCTGACAGTGATAGGCTCGATAAACTTAATGAGAGAGCTCTAAGGTACATCTATAGTGACCGATCGTCTACATATGCTGGGGAATCAACTGAAGGGACTAGTTAACCTCTAGCTGATCGACGTATACAAGATATGTTAATCTTAGTTTTTAAAGCTGTCAACAATCTTCTTCCTACATATTTAAGTGACTTGTTTATTATTCGTGAGAACATTAAGAATCTTAGAGGCACCAACAAGCTCGTCATCCAAATGTTAACACCACCCGTTATGGAACTAAGTCCGTCGCCTTCACTGCTCCAAAAGCTTGGAATTCTCTTCCTGATAGACTACGTTCTATGAAATCACTTAAAGATTTCAAGATTGCAGTCAGATCTATGTAAATTTTACTAATGTAAACTAGATTTAGCTAATTTATATAAATTTGTAATGTTTTTAATTTCATTGATTTATTTTTGTTTTTTTTGTTATTTTTAGTTGTTTTATTTTTTTTTCTCGGCAAATTAGCATAATCTTGCTAGAGGCCTAATCAGCCTCATCAACCCGAGGTGAAATAAAGTTATCTATCTATCTATCTATCCTTTCTTTAATACCTCAAATTCTGGATTAGCACACCATCACTAGGTCCAACAATTTAATATTTACCCCTGGGGGATATTGCAACACACTTCTTCGTAACAACTTGCTTATCCATTCACACGGCAACACATTATCTTAGCGCTTAGCACTGAAAAGTATAAGCACTATATAAATATTTTATTTATTATTATCTCAAATTTTCCAAAATTATTGTAAGAAAAAATTAGCTTCGTATGAAGTTTTATCTTGGTGGAAATATTTTCTTGTTACAGAGATACATGAGGCAGTGCCGATATCCTTGTTCTGGGCCCCAACTAGCCTGTGAATACAGCCATTTCTCCTTGCTCCTCGCCGATAAGGACGTTTCGACAGGAGGAACGTCTTTGACTCTGCAACAGAAATTCCATAGTAATGACGTAAAACCAATTCGGAATCTGGTCAGGAGCTCTGATTGGTCCATGTAGTAGTTTTATTGTTTTGGCTATTGTTTACGAAGGACACAAATGTGATGAATATACTGCTAAATATTTGTATTTGTAGAAAATAATCTTGTTTAGTAAAAGTATGAAATCAAACAACTTTACATTTGGAACCCCATGACAACCAGATTTGTTAAATAAACATTAATTTACGTCATCAGTTTGGAATTTCTCTTGCTGAGTCGTAGACATTCCTCCTGGTGAAATGCCTGTATTTGCAGGCTAGGCCCCAACAGACTCAACAAACTACTGGAAGAGCATGTCGAACTTCCTTTCATCTGATGATGACAATTTTAACAGGCCAATCCTGGCGAATTCAAATCCTGGTACACAGAAGGGGGTCCAGAACAAGGTGCTGTTTCACAGATGGACTTAGCCATAGTTAACTTTCATCTGCATTTATTCCAGCTAACAATTTTCGGGAAATCATTTAAAAACTCAATATGAGGAAAAGCCCCTACAATCACATAAACTGACCACTTTTGGCTGGTTTCCACAGTAACCATCATGATTGTGCTTTATCTCGTTTCAGGCACATTGATGGAAATCACAAATTAATTAATTGGCGATTGGTTGTCCATGGAGGAATTGATGGTTACAGTCGTATGGTTGTTTACCTGAGGTGTGCAGATAATAATAGGGCAGACACTGTGTTGCGACTTTTTGAAGGAGCAGTAAGGGATTTTGGTCTCCCATCGAGGGTACGGTCAGACCATGGAGTTGAGAATGTGGATGTAGCCAGATACATGCTCAGGGCTTACAATTATGAAAGTGGTAGGATGCTCACTGGATTATCTGTGCATAATCAGAGAATTGAGAGACTGTGGGGCGATGTACGTCGGGTTGTGTTGAGAAGCTTTCAGAACTTATTCTTCTACATGGAATCTGAAGGTATACTTCAACGTGACAATGAACTGCACTTGTTTGCATTGCACTTTGTTTATCTGCCTAGAATTAATGCTGCTTTGGAAGAGTTTGTTGCCCAATGGAATAATCATAGTATAAGGACAACAGGTGGCCTGTCTCCACGGCAGCTCTATGTTAATGGCATACTTGATGTTCACAATTCAAATTATTCTGCTGTGGAAAATATTTATGGTCCTGAGCAAGGTAACCTCCTGTATGGAGTTGATGATGGTGACGAAATTGAAATTGCTAGTGATAACAATGTGCAGGTACCACAACTGGAATTCTTTTAAGTGAGGACAGTGCATCACACTTGAGAGATTTAGTTGATCCTCTGGAAGATCGTGGAGATCATGGAGTTGGTAACTTTTTGCAAGTGATTGACTTTCTATCAAACCTTCCTTCTTAATGATTTCACATACTGTAGGTACTGATGAGGGTAGCTACTGTCCAATAATAATTAATTGCCAAGCTGCCTTGTAGAGCCTAAATGAGGCTCAGGAATGTGTATGATACTTTGTGACGTTGTGCTTTCCCTGCTAAGGCTTTTCAGAAGGGTCTTCTTTTTTTAATAGCATTGATATTGTGCTCATCAACTTTTTTGTCTCTTATAAAATACCTAATTTTTTAAAACTTTTCATGGTGTAGAAGGTAAATCTGTGTATGTTTCATAAAGGGAAAAGGGTCACTTTTGCCAGACTTAGAAGAAAAAACAATATCAATGACTACCTTGTTTAGATTCATGGTCCCTTGATACATGACAAAAAAGGTACCACCTGTACCTTTAAAGTGATGTTAGTTACTTAGGGTAGCTAAGGTGTAGTTTAGCTTTTGTGTTTTTCAAAATCACTTTAGTCGCACTAAAACCATTATGTTGTGGGCAATACCTTGGGGAAGTGTTTATCAAATCAGGAAAGATACAGAAAATTAAACTTTATTCAAGCATTCCATGAAGAAAAAGAAATGACTCTCTAAGTTCAAATGATTTGATTTGAGGCCAAAACAACTTTTTGCTTGAAATAGTTACATGAACAAAATACTTCTTTTCTTCTTTGCATGATTTTATTTGTCTGGCTGACAATCATTAGTCAATGATGATAAAACAAAATGTTACACGGCCACTGTGTAACTGAATAAAAACAGCAACAACTCGAAAGCACAGTAAAAAATGTTCATTGTTCTGTAAACTTCACCCACGGCCATAACCTTGGTGCTGACAGTTGACAGCGATGTTCATCGAGGTCTCAAATGCCTGCTAGTCGTTATTATGGAGAGGGAGTTTAATAGTTGAAAAACAAGACTCTGGGTCAGGAAGTGCTGAATTGGTGAAACTGATCTTGAGCAACCCATCGCTTGGGAGGAAAGGACTACCACAGATAAACTGCAGAAGGTCTTGCAACTTTGGCAGCTGGGTACACAGCTGTGTGGTAGCCTCTGCTGGTTTATTTTGTTTGTCGGCTAAAACAAGTAAATGAAATTAATCATTACAGGCTAACCATTTGACTTTTGAGTACGGTATGGGTGATTTGGTTTGGGTACAGATTAATGTTTCTCCAAACCAGAGATATACATCAGAATACCAAATCATGTTTATAGCTTTGCATTTAGCCTCACTTTAAAACAGAGGCTGAGACCATTTGGAATTGGCCTATTGATGTTTAAGGTGGCTGAACACAGTTTTGGCATTTTGTAAATATATGTCATTTGCCAAACCATGGCAAGAGAAAGGTTGCAGCTCACAAGCTGATACTTGGCAAGTGAAAAATATACTGATGAAAGATTTTGACGGACAGGTAAAATGTGACATTTTCGTAGTTTCCATGGCAACATGAACGATTGAATATAACCTTAAAATTTCACTCTTACTCACTTTACACAAAATTCGCTCATTAGATTTTCCTATAAACTTGCACACAGCTTTCTATGATTAATCATTACCATTTGGAACTTATCTGACCAAATTGTAACAGACAGGTCTTTAAATAATCAGTAATATGATTGTACTGTAATTATTAAATGTGTCACAAAATTCGTCTGTTCAACTTCCATTTTAAAGTTCGTATTATTGAAAGTACGATAAAAGAAAAAATTCTGCCAAATAGCACAACATTTTAGATTGTCTTCTGTGTACCATTGCTTTTAGGGATGCCATGTTTGTTTGTCTAATTTAAAACATGCGCTGTCACACGAATTACCGCTGACCGCCTGCAAAACTGTGTTCAGCCACCTTAATCACATTGTGTATTTCC
Organism: Porites divaricata; assembly: GCA_038088405.1. Taxonomy (NCBI): domain Eukaryota; kingdom Metazoa; phylum Cnidaria; class Anthozoa; order Scleractinia; family Poritidae; genus Porites; species Porites divaricata. The sequence goes on along the minus strand of JBBMOI010000019.1, from coordinate 4,878,052 downwards.
ACAAAATATCCGTTGCTTCCCCCCCCCCCCCCCCCCCCCAGGGAGGAGGGTCTAAATGGAGGCAATTTCTGAGGGGGTTGGAGGTGGCTTTTGTCTCTCTAAAGAAACATCAATAGTCCAGGATTTTTGTAAGAACTAGTCTTTTCACTATCAGTAATGGCCAAAAAAAAATTAGAACCCACCTTCCTCCAAAACTGTCACATAGCGGGAAAACCACTCAAACACCTCTTTCTCCTTTGGAGACGTGTCTGTGAGCCTACTGTTGTCGATAAGTGCCAAAATGTCACTTGCACCATATTGAACTTCGTGACTCAGGGGAAAAAGTAATTTCAAGCACCCACTATTTGCAGATAGTAGATCTAGGAAGTTGGCACTGTCAAGACCCCTCTTAAGGTCATCTATGGCATCCCGCCTGGATATGAACACTTGATAGTGCAGAATACACTGGATGGCTTTTGACTTGTTGTATAATGAAAGCTGTTCATTTCCAAAGCCTGCATGGTAAAGCAGCAAGGAAACATCGCTTCGATTTCCAACTGTTTGGACATCTTCATTTGAATTGGCATCACTTAGCTATTAACAATTGAAAACATCAGTTGATAAAGATTCATGACCTTGTGTAGTAGCTTGACGGTAACCACACAGATGGGTAGTAGAGTGTTATTGGGGCAGTAAGACAACACCAACCAATGACCCAAAATGAAACTAACAACGCATTCTAAGAAAGCAGTTGGGTTAAGCAAAAGAATAGGTTATTTGTTCACAACAGTTAAAAGCAAACAATTTCAGAGTGCATTTTTTTGTTGGTTTTGCGGTGAGGGATATCACTTTAAAGTGACTTGCAACAGCTTTGATTTTTGAGATTATAACAGACTTAACTTGGAAGGAAATTGAACCCTTACAAGGGTAATTTTCGTTTTTTGTGAAATAATAAACAGGTTAGGTCACAAAGCATTTCTTTTAGCTATCAAATCATTTAAACCCACATTAATAACATTTCCAAATACCAGGTTAACTGAAATACTGGACCTTTCGAGATAAAGTATGTTGTTTTGCATTGTTACAGTGCTCGACTTTCAGAAAAAAATCTTGGGGCCAGCTGGCCCCCAAGTTTCTATTTTTGGTCGCCAAAACAAGTATTCTAGGCGCCAAATATTAAATTTAAGAATTAATGGAATACAATAAACTTTTACTTAGCCTTAACAGAAAAGAATGCTTTAGACTTCCTTTTGGGCTTTCTTTCGAACGGTTTTAGCTCGAGGCTCGATTACCAGCCGGTGTTTTCGGGAAAATGAGCCCGCACTCAAGCGTAAATCTCCTCAACAAGGTATCCAAGCTTTAAGGTTTAGGAAATGGAATACACATTTAGACAAGCAAACTTTAGGAATCACAAAAAACTTATTTGGGTTATTAAAGATCAAAATCTGCAAACATTTGTTTTGCGTCCCATGTATTTGCATGTTTAGAAATGAACATCGGTGAAACTCGACCTATTTCGTTGCCCTGCCCGTGATCGAAAGTCTTCAGAAAGGGGAAACGTCACAAATGTTTTCGGGCAAAAAAGTTGATTTCCTGAGAAGTCCGTTCGACAAACAGCATGACTTCAACGGTACTTTATTAGAAGTCAATAAAATACGGCAGGCCTTTTATTTGGGTCGTTATGTTCAACAGAAAGTTGCATAAAGTTGTTTCCAAGAAGCTTGAGAAATAAGTGCCGTTTGTTCTCGAATAGCTTAAACTTTTATCAGTCAGACTAACCTGCTATCAAGTCCGCAATCGAGATACATGTTCGACATAAAGAAATAGTTTTTGATAGATCGCTTAAAGTCAATCCCGGAGAAACACGGGACGAACTGTAAAGAACTGCCATCAATTTGCCCGAAAGTCGGTAACACTTCTGCCGAATTCATCTCTAGTGATTTTCACAATCCTCTTTCAAGTAAAAGCAAAACGCTAGATGGACCAACTGTTAGATTATAAGAACGATCCGTTAGAGTGTTAGAAGAAATTTTTAAAGCGGTTGACAAATTGTTAGAGGGTTTGGAAAACTGTTCAAGTGTTTAAGCAAAACGTTAGAGCGCTAGAAAAACCGTTAGCTATCCGCTAGTTTTGTAAAGGACAACACTGAGATTATCATTAGTGCTCGTTTTCCCAAAGAAGAAAGTCACCTATCTTGGAGGCCAGGTTGGCGACCAGGCGTGAAAATTTAGTCGCCATTGAGTAAAATCTGGTCGCACTGGCGACCCCACAGGTCGCAACGTCGAGCTCTGTGTTATGATCATTATTCTAGCATCATTCGATAAAGAGTAGACTATTGATCCCTCAAAGTTTTATTGCAATAAACTGTACACCACCTAAAAAAATTTCTTATTTTACGGCAAAAATATGGTCATGTACAGTAAACCCTTTTCTTGATTATTTTAGATATCAACAAGCCCCTGTCCATAAAAAACATAACCCTTACAGATTGTCTTCAATACTTAGATAATACCTGACTCAATGCTTCTTGTACCGAGTAATCAGGGATATCCTTTATACTCAAACATGTGCTGGCAGTAATGATGTCATCAGTCACCATGTAAGAGGATAGTGCACGTGAGAGACCCACAAACCCACATCCACCATGTAGCATGCTCATGGCAATTAGCATGCCAACATAACGGAAGTATCCGGACTGGTTGTACTCTTCATAAATAACAGGAACAAGATGATCTTGTTGACCTTCAAAGAGGATGTATCCTCCTTGCCCGTTTTTCATGGCGTTCATCACCAAGTGAAAAAATTCTTTTGTGAGGCCATACGCATCATTTCCATCCTCTCCAAGAAAGGTCACATCAGGAGTTTTCCTGATGTCCAGCTCCCCTCTCTTGATTTTTTTGAATAGATCTCTGATGATTGTGCCTGAGTGGCGATCAACTACCAAGTCTTGATAAGATCCAGAAATTGTGTTTCTTTGTCTGTGGGATCTCAGAGCTTCTTGCGGCTCCATTCTGCATGTGATCAACGGAAAATTGTCAGATTCATGCCAAGGATCTGTGGTTGGAAACAACGTAACATGCTTGAATTTTGAGAAAAGAAAACTAATGATGACCATAACAATATGTTGCAATTTGCACTAGTTTAGCCTATAACATCATTACTATAAACGTACAATATTGTTATATTCAATGATAATGAAAATTGTTGTACGCTAATTTTACCTTGATCGCTATTTGTGCAGGTGGCTGCTACTAGTTGTTCAACAGCAGTCGGTAGATCGTTTCTACAGCTCACGAGTGTTGCCCTCAACCTGGCAGGAGTTATTTGAGGAAATATCGTTCGCAGTTGATCAATGTTGGGGTCTGAAAATAAAAGTAACACATTTGACTTTTCCCAGCTGAGATCGTCTAGGGTGGGGTTTAGTACTCTGTGAAACAAGGAATTAGTATATCAGCCTATACATAATGTGTTGTCTATATGGCTTGACGCTGTGACATGTACTCTTGTGAGTGATGAATCAAATTTTGTATTAAGTCCTTACCTGTTGTAATTGAAGGTTCAGTATGAATACCTGTCCTAGGGGAAGGTCCACCGTTGGCCTCAGTGCTGGTATCTGTCATGTAATGTTCTATGCTGGGTTGTCTGGAAAGGGAAAACACACCAAAACTATAGGTTAAAAGTCTCCTTGAATAACGTTATGTGATATCAGTTGAGAAACATATCATGACCAGTGCAAATACAAACATAGTAAACCTTACCCAAATCTCCCAGTTTCTGAATCATCTGACTGGTCCTGAGTGTCATTCTGTGGCAGAATTAACAAACATGGAAACAGTTTAATGATACCAAAATACCTCATTTAGCACTCAATTTTTATAGGCATACCTGTTCTTGATTCAGGAATTCCGCAGCTCGGAGGTATATTGGTTTCTGAGCTGAAAAGCTCAAAAGTGTTTGGGCACACAGTTCCCCACTCCCCACAGTTGGTTTTACCAGCTTTGAGCCAACACTCTTAAGAATTTCAAGCCTTCAATCGGGAAGAAACAAGAAGTAAATATCAGATGCATTTCTTAACTAGTATGCAATCCATTTCAAGTGTGGCAATGTTTGTTCTCTCCCGGTGGTAAAACGTTTTATAAATGATAGAAGGGAAGATTGAACGTAGCCAGTAAACGAATTACTAACATGAACTTATATTCTGTCACTCACGTGCTCTAAAACGTTATCGTGGACAGGTGTCAGGCAAATAATACTATGATTTATTCTGATTAATTCAGCTTGATACACACGTTCAAAAATAATTGCGATAGATTTATATCTTCTTTATCAACGTGATGGTGTTGCGTTACATGCCTATGTCAAATAATCAGAATCTTCATCGAAATAAAATGCAACTGATTCAAACTATATGAAGTGCCACTTAAGTTTCTGCATAAGCTTTACTCGCAGCACTTCACTTTCCTTGGGAAACTACTAGTAAGATCCATTAGTTAGAGCTAGTTAGATGATCAACTTACTTAGGATTCGAGGTAACGTTATGCAACACGTGTGCGAACAGTGCTTCGAAGCTTGAGATCAGATCTCGTTGGCTAAGCGAGCGAGAAACGGGATGCCCTGAAACAACCAGCCCTCTTTCTTCCAAACACAACTTTTCCCGACCTCTTGGGACATTGTCCATGAGAGGATTCGGTAGAAGTATTACTTCTCTGAATGCTACTCCTCGATCCGGTCCCGACTGGTTGTTTGTTCTGTTGCTGGTAGTAGTTGAAGTTGGCCTTCTACTGCCATTTCTTTGATAGGGAGTTGTGTACCTGTGCCTTTGCACGTAACTTGGTCGACGAAATCACTGTGAAAGAGCCGCAGCTTCAGTTGCGGCGGATGATGTCTGTCCCGTTGGCGTCGGCGAGGACTGTATTTGTTGCGTTGTACCGACACTTTGATTTTGCAATATCTGCGGCAAGCTTGGTCGAAGACGTTCAACTATTCTTTGAATGTCATTATCAGACAGATCCATCTTACGGTCTTCTTGTGATTCTGCGAGTAACTCCCTTTCACAGTCCCAACAACTTAGGAATATATCGTAGAATGAACACTTTTGGCGCGAAAAGGTAGGCCCCTGCAGCTTTGTTTGCAGCGGACGACGTGACATGTGATATCTACGCGAAACGGTTTCGTGACGCGCGCGTCGGTCTCGTTCCGAAGATTTTCGGAAGAGCGAGCGAATCGGTGAGCAAATCGATATTTTCAACCTATATATTTCAGGCCGTACAACATATCGATTTTTCAGTGGCACAGATATATGTTCAGAGTGCAGCATATATTCAGTGATGCAACCTATATTTTTCGTTTTCTACACTTTTGTCACGTTTGGCGTTCCATAGACGAAACAGCCAAGCAAACAACCATGGCCAAACGTTGAGACGAACGTCCCGCCAAAAAATTGTCGCCCCCAAAGTACGAAGAAACAACGATTGCACAAAAAACCAAGCTTAGCCGAAGACAACGAAGAAAGAAAAATAAACGGTTTGAACGAACAGCCAAAAAACAGCAAGAATCCGACGGTAAAAGAATGATCCAAAGGCTAAACGAAGAGAATGGCCGCCACGAAAAACACTGTACTGAGCAAGTGTACCAGTAGCACATGGAGCTGATGCAAGCAAGGCTGACCGTGCACTTCATTAAACATTACCAGAAACCCATAAGGGGTTGAAACGTGTAACTCGCGTTCAATGCTCGTGAACATTCATTTTGACCATATTTGGAAATCTTAGTGACGGATATCCATTTTCAACAAAATGGCTGCTGCGCGATGGCGATGCAGATGTTTTAAGACAAGAGTTCTGCATTTCAAGGTGAAAAATACACCGTTAAAGGACCATAAATGGAAAGAGAAAGTTCAAAAGAATGCTCAGCTTTCTTTTTGTGGAGAAAGGGAAGCTTTTCATCAAGAAATCGTCCTTCGTGAATTCAACCTTGTTTTCTTCACGGCGGAGCCCATGGTCTGTTTTGAAATGCAACCAGGAGGGAGTCATAAACTTGGGCCTGGGCGCTATAGGAGATATTGGCGAATGAAATTTCGATGTGTCTGGCCATCGTGACGTCACGTTCAAGCCGGCCCGGGAAGGTTGGAAAGAAGGTAAACAAAATGCTAGTCGTGAAAAGTTCACGGTCCAATTTCTCAGCAACGGTAAAGCAAATCATTTCAACAACTTAAGCGAAGCTGCAGGTGTTATCATATAAAGTATCAATAACGTAATTTTAGCCTGAAAACAAAAAACAGACTGGCGACAAGAGTCAAAAGAGTTGACAAACGCTTCTATCGATCGATAAAAATCATCGCCAAGATCATCTTTAATGGCCTGTAAATCAGAAACCTCAAAATACTGCCCTTTGAGACAAAAACATAACTTACAGAGGTCAAAACTCTTTCTAATTTTTGAAAAATTAAATCTTATAACAATTTCATAAAAATGATCAGTGGCTTTAAACACTACTTTCCACAGGTACCTTGCGAGTCAGCGGCGAAGTGCAAGAGAAATAAACCAGTTAATCCAACAATAAAGCTCTCGAATTGAAACGAGTAATACGATTAATTCGAGGATATCTTTTTATGTCAATGTTTGGACTTGAGAGGTGCTTGAATACAGATTAATTCTACAAAATTGCCTAAGAAATATGTTACACCCATTGTACGTTTCTCGCCACTTGGGCTGACGCAACTTCCACTGAAAACAATACCTTCAAGAAAAAATCAGAATCAAAACAATGGCTTTTATAAATAGGTGGAAAATATCTCAGAACTGGGAACGGAACGTTAAGGCTAGTGACTCGGCGATTTGAACATATTTATACTTCAAACCTAGACAGCGACATCGAAGCTTATTTGTTAACGGCTTACGACTTGAAGAGAGTGTTCCTGAAGGTACCAAATCGCTTCACAATGAGAAGACAAATATTCTGTCAAGGTTCAGCTATACCGTTCAATCGTCCCCCCCCCCCTCCCCCCCAAAAAAAAATGGTCATAAGAACGCCTTTTAAGTAGGTCAATAAACGCTCCAAAATTTTGGAGTAACTGTTTCCATGGGGGTCCGCATATTCCAACTATCAGTTCAAATTCAAACATTTCACCGTACATGCTTCGATTGCCGAAGCTATTCGGGTGTAAGTTTTTCGTTGGTAAATAATAATTGCTCCGTTTGCTCCTCAGAGGTAAGTATAAGGAAACTACTTCCCAAGTCTGTTCTTATGTCGGAGTATATCTACCTCACTTGAAATTATGCTTCTAGAGCTGATACCACAAGTATCCCAGCAACAAAATACTTACAGTGTAAATATTTTATTAACACTTTTTTTTACTTTCCATGGAACTATGCAAGATATTCTTACTAAATGAAAGGAAAAGTCGGGAAAATGTTTAGACAGGTCATATTACTGAAGACAGTACAAGAAGTACTGGGCAAGGAGAAAACTAATCAAACTTACTAAAGAAAACACTTTGGGTTGTAGTTTCACGTCACTAAAAAATTCAACTGAAAATCTGTCTGCATTCTCAGGCTAAAGCTTCCAGTAATGAATTGATTTGAAGGCTGTGCCTGTTAAAACAAATTATTCATTATTTTTCTTCTAAAATCCTGTCTGTGAGAAGTTTCACGAAAATAATTCCTAGGTATAAATCCTCATCACATTGTCAAGAACAAAAAGAAAAGAACAGGTAGATGATCAGTAATGTTATGTTCTGGAGTGACCATAGATGTTTTGATTGAACGATGATGCAGAGGCCAAGAGAATAAGTAATAATGAGAGGCCTGCCAGTCTACTCTCCAATTCTGTTTACATGTAAGGCATGTAAGCCGACAGGGCTTAAAAACGGCTGATTGGTCGAGACGTTGTCATTCTCGACCCAGTGCTTACGGGTTTGGGAATGCGCCCGTAAGCTCTGGGAAACTCTGCGCCGGAGTAGCCAAAATCTGGCTATTTGGGCCTCACAACGCATGCTCTTGGAAAATACCGTTAAACGTTCCCAATCACAGATTGAGACTTGAAGTTTGCGTATGCTTGACAGTTGATTAATATTTCTGTGGACTACTTCACGAGGTGGTAAGTGAAACCCGAATGGCTTGTTAAAATAAACGTATGCAAAATTCCAATAAAACTTTCCAAAATATGAATTTAGCGTCCTTTTATTTATGTTTGTTCATGAACATTAACACTTCAGCGAAGCTGCTTTGAAATGTGATATCGTGGGAAAAGAAGAGAACTATAAATATCTAGTCGCATTGTACACGTATCACTTTTAGTTTTTCTTTTTTTTTTTTTTTCTTGCAAGTCTGTTTTTGGGCAATTTACGACAAGAAGCTGAAGTTTTCATTCATACTCGGCTACTTCGTGTGAACAAGATAACGTGGAAGTCGAAGAAAAATCAGCAATGTGTCACGCTTCTTGACTTATAGCTGGCAAAGATGTCGGTGTATTTTTATGTTATTTTTTTTTTTGCATTCAAATCTTTTTCTGGTTCACGGTTCAATTTTCGATATGTAGCTAAGCTATTTTATTTGAAAATTGGAAAATCCAGGAATTCTGCCTAATTAGTCGTTCAAATGTTGTTTTCAAGAATCGGCCAGCCGTGTTTACTTCAACATGTCTAGGGAAAAAACCCGCTCACACGCCAGACACGCCGCACGTTCAACCGCTCTCGTGCAAACTTGAATAGACCAATCAGAAACACTTTTATTGTTTTTTGCTGAAACCAATCAGAGACAAATCTTTCTCCAGGGTTCCCCAGAGCTCTTGATCCCTCTCCTCTACATGTGCAGAAGAGCTCTGGGTCGAGATTGGAGACGTTGTGACGTAAAAAAGTGATCTCGCAGTTACTGCGCATGCGGAAAGTTAAGACTGAATGATCTTGTTGTTAATGTGGCGGACGATCGGTGGCCGATTCGGAGCTGTATTTCGGCGCATTTTTCAAAGTTCTTACTATATCAGGACGTGTTGTTAAATGATATTTTTCAGTTTGTAATTTTTGATACCCAAAACATAGAGAAACATGTTTTGATGCAAGCAGACGTCTTGAAGGGAATAAACTGTCAACAACTTAACGTTCAACACAAATGGTCTGCGACTGTTGGTCATTGCCTTTTTTGAATTGAGTGGCTTCTAGAAGAGCCATTTTGTGTCGCAGAGGTCTTTTCCATGCATTGATGACGGCCCCTCAAGCTTGACATTTGATTTTCGTACTATACGGTTAAAGGTGCGCGAAGTGGGATATTAAACAGTCCTCGTCGAAGTCTTCTGTATCATCGTCTGCTTTCTGGTTGAACAAATCCCCTTCGTCATCATCTTCATCGCCATGATCGTCATTGTTATGCAAGGTATCTGGAAATAATTTTTTTGGTTAGGTTATGTTAAATGTTTGTGCCAATGATCACACGCCGATTGAAGTTGTTCAAGTTATTGCTTTCTCTTTTACAAGTTAAAAAACTCAAATTGTCCATGAATAGTAAGTTTACACAAAATTTATGTAACGATTTTTTTATTTTCATTGTTACAACGATCAGTCTCTAGATCAGATAGTTGGGAAACACTGTTCAATAACACATTTCTTTTTATTAATGACTGAGCCAGTTCTTTCATCCGTTGTACCAACAAAGGGTAACATGTGTGGCAGTTTACTTCCTCGATCCGGAAATAACTGTTGTCTGTGTATTGTTGGTTTGTGTTATGCACAATCGAATTATGTTTTCAAAACTCCTGTTGTGCACACAGGTTGGCATGTCACATTTCAGGCAAAGATTAGTCTCATGGCCAGGAAAAGCATAGCCAAGGGGAAGGCAATGTTGGTCTAAATTGGCATGAAAAACTGGAAAATGGTAGCCTAGGGCTGAAAAAGTAATGAAAATGAAAAAATTATCTGCAAGGCTTGGCCAGGTTATTTAGACAGAATCAATTTTGACTTAAGTTCTTTGTTTACTTGACAAGAAATTTCTTGAGGGACAGATACAGCGACTGTAGATTTTTAATAATACCAGCATAAATATTATAATCTATCTTTTCAATACCTGATACTTTTTTCTTACTTTGGGAATGTTTTATGTTTTCAATCTGCTTTGTCCATACGTCACTGAAGATGTTTGTAAAAAATTCTGCTGCCAAAAATACCAGTGCAGCCAAATTTTTCCTTCCTCTTGCACTTGTGTACTGATCAGGGACCATTCAATAAATGTATTGTCGATTGTTCTACCACTGAGTGCATGGACTGTTGTTCTTATTTCAGTTGGGCAGTGCCTACACAGGAACATTCCTTACTTTTGTTGTAGTTCAATGAAGACAAGTAGTTCAGCAACAACATCACAAGTTCAGTCATACACAAGCTAATGACATTCCATTCTAGGTGAATGGCCATCTATAGTCTTGTATATGGCATTTATCTTGATAAGTCCTGGAAAAATAATAGTCCAATAACCACATACCAGTTCAATAATCACAATAGTTCACAAACCATACAGCAGCCCAGTGCTACAGGCAATAATTCAAGGAATTTAAATCATCTATTTAATCCTTTTGGGAAGGATGTGGAGGGGATGGGGCATGGAGGCAGTGGTCTTTATTTGCATAGCTGTTTAAAAATTATTATGGCTGATTAACATTTATTTATGCTTTGACAGAAAGTTATGAAGAAGATAGAAGAAAAGTCCAAGAGTACACGGCTTTGAAGAGCAGCAGATATAGGGAATTTTTCTCTTGCATAGTTCAATAAAGACACAGTAGTGGAGAAGAGATGTCCCTTTGTGCATAATAAAGAGGAGCAGTTGATAACGAAAAGAGAGGCAAAACAGGAGAAGTAGAACGCAATGATCCAAAAGACCAAAGAAAAAAATTAATCTGTAATACGCAATGTACCTTGTCTTGCAGTTTTCACCTAAATGTACACTACTTATGTCCTTTTCTGTCTTTTGGTAGATCATTAGTACTGCTCAATAAATTGAATTATTGTTATTTTCACATTAAAAAATTATTTTCTGGCTTGTCTTAAGAGTTGGTCGACCAAGTGGTCTAGCTGCCCAGCCATTACTTGTAGTTGGCCAACCACTCTCTTGGCTTCAATGACTGCTTGTTTAATGTCTTGTTTAGTTTCAATGGTTACCACCAAGGCTCAAAATAGCCACCGGTAAATAAACAATCACTGGCCAAGATGACCATTTTATCTGGATTAACTTTTGGTTTGCTAGTCATTTTAACAGTACATTTACATTGTAAATGGATTTGAATGTATTTGCATTCGAATTTAGTTATATTTTTGCTTGTTTAGCTACTATGTTAAAATTATGCTTCTGCTTTAAAAAATTATTGTTTGTTTTTAATATTTTGGACATGACCTGTCAAACAATAGACTTAACTGAGCTGAAATTTCTTTGGCCAGTCAGCATGACCAACAACAGTCAAAACATTATTTTTAGCCCTGACTACTCAGTAAAGACATAATTGCTGTAGTTTTGTACTTCATGTACAGTTTGCATTTTTTTACATATAGCCCTATTTTAGAAAAATCTCTTGGCTCTTGTTGTAAATGTAAGAAGACGTTCGCCTGGAGAATTTTAGGCTTTAATCACCAAATCTCTTACTTACACTAAACATGGCGGCCAACTGCAACCACAAGGTTTGCGGGCTCATATATAGTAAAATTAAATCACCCTTCATATACAACACCACGAATTATAATGTAACACGATATGTCACGCAACGCTCGCAGTGTTCAAGTGTCTCTCATTTCTACCTTTAGTTTACACTGTCATTTACACCACATTCACCCTGTCCCTTAAAGATTGAGTCTAACTACTGGACGACAAACTCGTTGGGAGCGACGAACATGTGCAGGTTCTGCATTCTGTACTGGTGTAAGTTCAGGTTGAGGTTCGGGTTGAGGTTCGGGTTCGGGTTCGGGTTCGGTCACAGATGATGGTCCTGCACCAGGTGTAACACTCTTATGTGTGTCAAGGAGCAAGTTCTCTGCTTCCTCTGGAATACATTCTGGGGCTGGCAGGGTCTCAACAACTTCCAAGTGGCCCTTAGGTGCAAGGTGCTTTGTGGCTACTGTTGTCTCCCTACCGTCAGGATAGCGTACATGCGCGTAATGAGGGTTTGCCTGGAGTAGTTCCACTTCATCGACCAAAGGGTCCATCTTACTTGTGCGCACCTGGCGTTTAATGTATACTGGCCCTGGTGTAGCTAGCCAGGTGGGAATGGAGGCGCCAGCGGAGGATCGGCGTGAGAAACCAAAGAATCGCTCATGTGGAGTTTCATTAGTGGCAGTACACAAAAGAGAACGGACAGAGTGTAGCACATCAGGGAGGACATCCTGCCAGTTCTTGAGTGGTAGGTTCTTAGATTTCAAACTCATAGTAACTGCTTTCCATACCACGCCATTGCACCTCTCTGCTTGACCATTTCCTTCTGGGTTGTAACTGGTAGTTCGACTTGAAGCTACTCCTTTTGAAGACAGGAATTCGCGTAATTCTCTGCTCATAAATGAAGCTCCAAGGTCTGAATGGAGATATGCTGGCATTCCAACCAGTGAGAACAGCGATGTAAGGCACTTAACGACTGTGTTCGTGGACACATCAGGACATGGAAAAACAAATGGGAACCTGGAATATTCATCAACAACCATAAGGAAGTACATGCTTCCATTATTTGTCGGAAGAGGGCCTTTGAAGTCGATGCTGATCCTCTCGAATGGCTGAGTGGCTTTGATAAGGGGAACCTTCTCTGGGCGATAGAACTGAGGTTTACATTCACAACAGACAGGACACCGGCTTGTCATCTTCTTAATCTCATCGAGGGAATAAGGTAAGTTCTTAGTTCGCACGAAGTGGTTTAGTCTGGTAACGCCTGGATGACAGAGAGCCTCGTGAAGCTTAAAGAGCGAATCTTCAGTGGCCATGGCGCACGTAGCCCTGGACAGTGTGTCAGCTGGGACGTTATCTCTACCGGGACGATAGACGATATCAAAACTGAAGCAGGAGAGTTCGACTCTCCAGCGTAAGAACTTGTCGTTCTTTATCTTCCCTCTGTGATGCTTATCAAACATGTAGGACACCGATTTCTGGTCAGTTTTCAAGATAAAGTGTCTTCCAGTAAGGAAGTGTCTCCAATGCCTGACCGCTTCTATTATGGCCTGGGCTTCCTTCTGTAGGGATGCATGCTTCAGCTCACTGCCTTGAAGGGTCCGTGAGAAGAAGGCAACAGGTTTTCCATTCTGGTTGAGAGTAGCTGCAAGCGCTACTTCGGAGGCATCTGTTTCGACTTCAAAGGGAGTGGTCTCATCAATAGCGGTGACAACAGTGTCTTCTATCGTCTTTTTGAGACTTTCAAATGCTTCAACAGCTGGCGGTGGCAGAGGGAATGACTTGCAAGAGGCAATTGGCTTGATTCGATCCGAGAACCTTGGGATCCATTGTGAATAATAGGAGAATAATCCGAGACACCTGCTCATGGACTTTGAGTTGTGTGGAATGGGGAGTTCACGTAGGGGTCGTAGACGATCAGGATCCGGCCGTATGGTACCCTCCTCGATGATGTATCCGAAGACGGGGAGACACCGGGTTGAAAAAATACACTTTTCAGTGTTATAACAGAGGTTCTTGCGTTTGGCAGCTTCAAGAAAATGTTCCAAGTTAGCGTCATGGTCCTCTTGGTCCTTGCCGCAAATAGTAATGTTGTCAAGGTAAGGGAAGCTCGCCTCAAGATCATTCTCATCCACAAACTTCATCATCTCTCTCTGAAAACAGGCTACTCCATTGGTGACCCCAAAGGGCAGGCGGGTGAACTGATAGAGACTGCCTCGAGCTTCAAAAGCTGTGTAAGGCTTATCTTCATCCTTGAGTGGCACTTGATGGTATGCATTTCGAAGATCAATAGTGCTAAAGACTCTGTACTGGGCGATCTTGTTGACCATTTCGCTTATTCTGGGCAATGGGAAAGCATCTAGAAGTGTGAATCTGTTAATTGTTTGTGAGTAGTCGATCGCTAGCCTCTTTCTGTGATTTTCATCCTTAGTCACAACGACCTGTGCCCGCCATGGTGAAAGGCTTGGTTCTACGATGCCTTCTTTGAGTAATCTTTTCACTTCTTCATCAATAAAGGCAGAATCCTCTTGGCTGTATCTTCGAGACTTCGAGACAACTGGATGGCAGTCTGCAGTCAGATTCGCAAATGGCTCAGGTGGATTTATATTCAGTTTACTAAAACCACAGATGGCCAAAGGTGGTTCAGAGCCCCCATAATGGAAAGTGACGCTCGAATGCTGGGATTGGAAATCAAGTCCAAGGATTAGGTCAGCACAAAGTCCGGGTAAGATGGACAGCTTGTAACCTGCATATTTACGTCCTTGGTAGGAGAGATTAGCGACACAGGTACCAGTGGTGCTAACTGTACTAGATACTGATGTAGCCATCGATACTGTACCAGATGAAGGATGAACGGTGAGGGCTACCTTCTCCACCAACCTTGGATGAATGAAGCTTTCAGTGCTACCACTATCAAAGAGGGCTTTGACTTCCAATCCTTCAATAGTAACAGTTCCTGATGACTTTGAAAGGGATTCAGGGGCACCCACTGTGGCAAGTGTAGGAGACCAGGCTGCAGGTGAAACTTTATTCTTACTTATCTTCCTTCCACGGCAAACTTTTGCAAAATGACCCTTTTTCTGACAATTAGAGCAAACTGCATCACGGGCAGGACATTTTGAACGAGGGTGGTTAATGTTTCCACAGAAGAAACAAGTGGTCGCTTGAGGTGAGACATTTGATCCTACTGCAGCTAGCATGCTGGGGTCTGTCTGCTCCTGATCCACCGTAGCGGCGAGTGGAACTGCTGCATTGACAGATGAAGGAGGACTAGAGTAGGATTCGGAATTACGCATAGCCAACTCCAGAGAACGAGCTTGATCAAACATGGCCTTCAAATCTAGCGTATTATTCTCCAATAATCTCTGGCGGATCGAAGGTGAACGTAAACCAGTGATAAAAGCGTCCCGGATGCTTTCTTCGCAATATTTAGAAGCAGTAACACTTTGGAAGTTGCAATCCTTGCTAAGTGTTTTCAGGGCTTGAAGGAATTCATCCAGCGTTTCGTGAGTTTGTTGGCACCTCGTGGCAAGGATATGGCGGGCAAAGATTTCATTTCGAGGTTTCACAAAAAGTGTTTGTAATATTTCTACGGCTTCCTCATAGTCGGTGCAGTCCTCGATGTGTTGAAAGATTGAGGGAGAAACGAAATTCGCCAATACTGAGAGCCGGTCGAGGTCCCTTTGTGGTAGGACAGCCAAGAAGTTATCGAACGTTCGTTTCCAATGAAGCCATTCTTTCGAAGCTTCGCCTCTGTTAGGGTCCGTTTCCAGACGCTCCGGACGGAGTACTTTGTCCATTGAGATTGGTGATTAAATTGTTGTAAATGTAAGAAGACGTTCGCCTGGAGAATTTTAGGCTTTAATCACCAAATCTCTTACTTACACTAAACATGGCGGCCAACTGCAACCACAAGGTTTGCGGGCTCATATATAGTAAAATTAAATTACCCTTCATATACAACACCACGAATTATAATGTAACACGATATGTCACGCAACGCTCGCAGTGTTCAAGTGTCTCTCATTTCTACCTTTAGTTTACACTGTCATTTACACCACAGCTCTGTTGAAATATTTGGCCATTACTTTTAGTAAACTACCTGGTTTTAGAAGAAACTGACACTATGCAAGACTGCTGTAACCCTTGATTTTTGTGGCTTTCTTCTTTTTCTCTGAAAGGGTGTGATTTTCATCAATGAATCTTGCATCAGAAATGACTTTTTAAGTTGCAGGTACATGCTTGTTACAAAAATGTTCCACCGTAAATGGGTCATGGAGTTTCTCCTCCATTGTTGTAGTGTCTGATCAGAGCCTTGTGGAATTGTAGAAACAGTGTGCTAAATAATGTGTCCTCTTGTGGAAGAGAATTT
Source organism: Porites divaricata (assembly GCA_038088405.1). Classification (NCBI taxonomy): domain Eukaryota; kingdom Metazoa; phylum Cnidaria; class Anthozoa; order Scleractinia; family Poritidae; genus Porites; species Porites divaricata. Next base: position 4,862,080 of record JBBMOI010000019.1, on the reverse strand, counting down.
TACAATAACTGTTGGCATTTTCATTTTACTTGTGACTATTCCCTATGTACTACAGAGATACACTTACAGTCAATTGGTATATTTGCTCGGGACTGTTAAAAGGACTTTTAGAAGTGTTTACCTTTCAATTTTCTCTTTTAGAATATTATAATTTTGTCCAGAAGGTCCTCATTTTTCCTCTGGATTTGACCAATTTTGCTGAGAAATGCCTGTTGTTGCATGTGAACTTATACATAACAGAGTCTCGAACAGTGATTGGATGCCTTTTTGTATACATCAGTAATGGTGTAAATTTTTCATTTTTGGTACAAACTGCACATGCATGTGTTTTGTTTGCTATAGTGTACGAAAACTAAAGTGGCCACCTTTATTAAGTGTTATTTAAATCATTTTTCTTTCTCTTTCAAGGTCCCTTTCCTTCTCCAGGATTCCAATCCTTTCTCCGCCTTAGTTCTTCATACTTTGAGCTCTGCTCTGTGGACGTTCATGGGCAGCAGTTTCGTTTGTTTTCTTTAGTGACGTCTTTAGTTTTCTCCAAATGGTACTTTTGCAAACAGATAAATTTCCAAACAAAACCACAAAATCGTCCCTCTACACCCTTATATACAAACACGTCCCCAAAAGGCCGGAAGCTAGCCTTTTCTCATGAAAACAAAACAACACGAAAAAGAGTAAAAATAGGCCGATGACAGGCTGGTTATAAACTCAAATAACGTCATAACTTTAACACTGGAGGAAGACGCACGCGGCCAGCCGCAGAGTGTAGCTCACGGTGACAGAAAATTAAAACAACAAGGTACACATTGAAGTCGCATGAAGTTTATTAATTTCAAGTTTTCCGAACACCATCACTTACAAAACAAAATTATGCTTAACAGCCGTGTGTACAAGACTTTTTACGCCCACTTTAAATATACAGTAAAGATGAACTAATCTTTCAACTGTCGGCGGACTCCTATTTCCGTTTCGCTTACTATTCAGCCGTAGGAGGAGACGCTAAAGACATAAAAAACAGAAAAAAACAATGTTCTGTACTCACGAGGTGCGCCTTCTTTCCTTCCATATGCAATGTCAACGACGTCCACAAACAAGAAGCGATAAAAAATTTTCATCAGAACGAAAAAAAAGTCATATTTGATATTTTGTACAATAATAAATAAGCTACAAGAAAATGCACTTTAAAACCTTATACAAGCTGAGACCACCTTATATTACGGCAAAACTGTACCTTGACTGAATTCTGAAAAGGTGAAATATTGCTTTTGAGGACGTTGCGTTGATCGCTTCATTAAAATCACTACACCGTTCCGATGTCTGCCATCGTGGCTCAAATCCAAGCAACAGTCCTCGTTGCGTTCAGTAACGCAGAATTTGAAGGCCCTGGGCGAGCAAGATGTCGCAAATAGCCGTCCCAATGACGTATAGAATTTTCATTCGTCGTCCGCCATTTTGAAAATCGAATGGCGGGAAGAACGCCAGAGTTTTAATGCGCATGTCCAGCCGTTTTTAAGCCCTGTCATGTAAGCCTGGAAATGTCATTGATCTATGTTTGCTGTGACGTCACGATGGCCCGACACATTGAACAGCCGCGCTGACGAGTTGACTCCCTCCTGAATGCAACCAAGTCAGCGAAGTTTTTGCTGAATTTTCAGGTACATTTTGCACTCTATGGCCAAGACAATTACGGTTTTGAAAGGGAATTTATGTATTTTTAAATGTTTCATAGACGTCTTATAAATTTTTCTCTTCGGCGCTAAAGAAAAATTACAAAATGTGCCCTGATTTGAGATGGATTTTGTGTTGAATTTTCCCATGTGCTTAGCCGATGTCACTTGCGTGAACGGATCCAGTATCCAGATAGTGTTTTCCGAATTGCTTTAAAGGATTAACTTTTTGGACTTTGAATAAAAATTTTCAAGAAACGGTTTCTCTGTCTATTGTTTTGAGTTTGTTCATTCATAAAATTAGCTCAAAACACGATGGTGACTACAACATCTAAGTTTAATTCAAGCTTTTAAGAGCGGATATCAGTAAATATCGACCAGAGGGCTACAAAAGTGAAAAATCGAAAATTCTCAAAAAAATTCGCAAAGTAGCACTAGGTAAGCTATTAACATAAATGTAATTTTTACTTCGATCCGATAATTATTTTCCACGTACGGGGGGGTTATTGGTTTCGCGGGTCTCGGACCGGGTTTTCCAGGCCCGAGACCATGTGTCACAAAAAAATCGGTTTAAAATTCAAATCCATTGTAATGCGGACAACAAATAACTTATTCAGAAGAGTACATAATTGCACACATTTTAAGTGGTGATTTACTCGGTTTGAACGAAAATGTAATATTTTGGAGATTTTTCATTATTTTCAATATTTTGAACGTTCTCGTTCAATGAAAAAATGGCAAATTTCAAAGCCCAAAATCGTCGACTGGTACCTCGATTTCAGTAACGAGTCTTATACCACGTTAAAGAGCGCTATCTCTTCTTTCAAAATCTGTTTTCAAAACTATGGGCAACTTAAGAGAAAATTTTTGAGGCCAAAAAATACAAGTAGTACTTTTCTGAAATTTGAGCTTTCAAGACTCGGTGGGCCGATGCTAAAAACTCGGAAAAATGCAATAAGATATCAGTTTGAGCAACAGTGGTTTCACTTTATCAGCTTTCAGAAACCAAGACGTGTTTATACAGCGATCTGATATAAATTAATGCCGTTTGCTATCAAGAAAGGCAGATTTAAGCTGTCAACTCCTGCCAAGTGCTCCAGTCACGTGAAGTTGTCGAGTCAAAAGCACTAATATTAAAAAGTCTTAAAATTCAAAACGTTTTACGTCCATGAAATCAGATTTTAGCGTACAAAACAATGTTGTGAATGTCTAGTTGTTCGTACCTTAGCATGGTGTTTCCATATATTGGAAATGTCAAGTATCCACACGGGAGAACATACCAACAACTGCAACAACAACGTTTTAAATCCATGCGCCGAAAGATCGTAAACGGCAAAGATTGCGTTACATTTCACAGAACGACCGCTTACCACTGTTGTCACTCCTTTTTTTCGCTGGAAGCTACGAGGAGTTTTCATTCCGTCATGAGTGATTCTTGATCAAGATGATAACTGAGGACGTTTCGTCAAGACTCCTGTTGTTCAGTTTCAGGCTTTAGCAGGTGCGTAGTCAGGATTTTTCCGGAGGTACGCCCAACTTTTCTTTTTCTACATCGGCTTCTCCCACCTACCCTCCCCCCCCTCCCCCCGCCCCCCGCCACCCCAAATCTCAACATTTTTTTAAGGTGCCTTTATTAAAAATGGGTTTAACCGTTGTAAGCAAAAGCATTTTTGCTGTTTATGAAATGACACAACCTCTGAAATTCCTTAATTGCTCGTTTTCAGTGTCACGCCATTCAAAATAGATTAAAATAAGACTCAAAACCATTCGACAGATAAAGTCTAGAATCTTGGAAATGAAAGGAGGTAAATATACAAAGACCCTTGCCAAGATTTGGGTCGAAGGAATAACTCGTATACGAGATATCCGAAGAAATGTTTTACCCAAATTTATAGAGCTTTGTATGGAGACACCATGCTGGAGCTCATCCGGATGAGCTCCAACATGGCGGACGGAAACCAACAGGAACATCTGTTTCCGAGTTTTGCTGCAAAGCGCGAATTTATTCTTCGAGGGACTCACAAACATAAAGTAATACTTTTTCTAATACATGAACTGTTTAGATAGCAAAATTTCCTAAAATAAGTCATTTCAGTTTAACCCACATGACAGCCAGTTTGGCCGTCATGTAAATGCCGCATCACGCAAAAGCTTAGAAATTTAAGCGTACTCTATCACAAGACCAAGAAACCTTTTGAAGCGGAAATTTGTATGAAAATTAATTTTCAGCTACTCTAATGCATCGTGAAAGTAAAATCTCGGTAGGATTGATAGCTTTTTAGTTTGCATTTTAGTGACGTCATGTGAAAACCAAGCATACTGTCGGCTTGTTATGTTCATTGACGTCAACCATTTTTCATTAATTCAACTATTAAAAATCCAGCTTGTAGTACCTCCGACTTAAGTTTACAATGGACTCTTTTAACCCCTTTTTGTCACATTATTTTTGACCGGCGAAAGCACCACACGTTGACGTAATTGTGCCCAACTTCGTCTACTGCGAAGATAGGTCGTGGAGAAAACAACGCGTTCACACTTTACATCATCAAGCTTGCTATATAAATAAATCATCCAAGATTCGGTTCTCCAATTGATGTCATCGCTTCTCTGCAAACTGATTTTTTTAGTTATGTTTATTTCATTTTATTTTTTCTCCTCAACTTTTTCGGGTACACACGTGCGAACCGTGCGTACAAGTAGCTACGCCCCTGTTTAGTCTCCTTAGCACTGAGCGTTCCTCTCTTGCTGTTTTCGCGAGAGTTCAGGATGTGGTCCACTCAGTATTTCACGTCTCTATTAAATGAGAGGCAGCACTTCTTGTTTACCGTTTCGTTATCAGACATCGCTTAGAGTCTTAGCCTTTCATTTAATTTTGATCATTTAGTCACTCAGTATACGTTCGATCCCGGCCTTTTAAACTTATACTTTTATACTTTAAGGGAGCTTAATAGCGGAGCTCCTCGCGCGCGCGAAGCGCGCGCGTGGACGTAGCCCCATAGCTAACGTAATCTACCCATCCCAGAAAATTTGGTAATCACGTGACCGTACACCGACCGCCCGCCCACCCACCCGCCCTATGAGGGTATATCTATGACAAAATTCAATAACCTAAAAGTGAAAAGGGTTAAGTCAAATCTGAAATATACCGAGTCAAAGGTGGTAAAAGAAAGACCACGGTAAGAGGAAGAAATACTTAAAAAAGCCACTATCATATAGGTATCGCGCAGAAAAAGGCATCGCGCTAAAAGGCAACACGCAAAGAGGCATAACGCAAAGAGGCAACACGCAAACAGGCATAACGCAGAGGCAACACGCAAAAAGGCATCACGCAAAAAGGCATAACGCAAAGAGGCAACACGCAAACAGGCATAACGCAAAAAGGTATCACGCAAAGAGGCATCACGCAAAAAGGCATAACGCAAAGAGGCAACACGCAAGAAGGCATCACGCAAAGAGGCATAACGCAAAAAGGCAACACGCAAAAAGGCAGCACGCAAGGAGGCGTTTTTTTAGCCGCAGGGCTGTTTAGCTTTAATCTGCAAGTTTGAAGTCTCTCGTGACCATACAACTAGCTGCACAAATGCTGGTCAAAGTTAACCTTAAAATGCTACACTAACACTTTTGTGAAAATTGACGCACAAATGGAGGGCGAATGCCGACGGATCATTTCCTATCTGCAAGGGTATTCTTGCCATAAGCCTTACTGTAATAAACTGAGTAATCATAAACCTACAGCACATACAATTCGCTCTACAAGAAGAACAATTTATACTGAATGCGGGGCAAGATTAAAGAATTTACATTCATCAAACATACTTAGTTACTTAGTTTGTATTTGTCCCTCTTCTTTCCAAACAGATCTTATCTGAGCAAAATAACGAAATTATTTACATTTTTTTGTAAAAATGCGGTTTTAAATATGTGCCGATTAATCTCGAACGTTTTCATACAAAGAAAAAGAATAATATTTTCTTAAAATTCCTCCATTCTTTCCTAAGGATGCCAAAATCATAGAAATCGTTCCTGCCGAAAACACAACCAACACGCATATAAAATAAATAGGTAGCGAAGAGCTAATCGCAACAAACCAGACTGTAGACGGATTTTTAAAATTGTTTTCATTAATGTACCGAAATTTGTTCAAGATCATGTCTATTCCACTGATCGCTTTTCTTATCTGGACCGTTCGGTGTGTTTCGTACAAAATATTTGTAAACCACGAATCTGATTGAAACAGTTTGCTGAGTTACAAGAATTGTCCGTCACGGGGGTTTTATTTGCGAAACCGGGAGATCATTCTTAACTAGAAGAAAAATACATGCCAGTTATATATGACTCATTGTGAAAGTTTACAATCGATAAGGATTCTTGGTTTTCGTACTGAAAAAGAGATATTTTTAAGTTGATCGCAACTGAGATGAAGGTTGCCGCCAGACTCCGTGGCGCCAGCGCGTGACAACTGAGCAAGATTATTATTAAAATTTTTTACAATAACAGTACTTTCACGTTTTATTTTTAAATAGAGCAAAGTCAGTCAGAGTCAGCATCATTCAGCTTTTAAATCACATCTCTCCTGAATTGCGGGAGGAAACTGCGGTGCTTAAAAAATGATGAAACATAAGCTTTTTGTGACGTCGTGACACAACATCCAACCCGTCTGCATGCATCACGCATCCTGGAGATTTGCATCAATAGTAAAGACGAGGACCAGGATCATAGGTATTGCTTTCTAAAAATACTACTTAATTTCGAACAAAAACCAACCAAAAAATAATGTTTGCATTGTGTCAGTTGGAAGCAGTCAGCAAGCTTCATTGCGGGTACATCACGCGACACCAAACAAATCGCATATTAAATTAATAAAGTAATTCAGTTACAGTAACCGGTTTACAGATTGTAGCACATCAGACTGTCAGATTCAATATTAAAATATTGAATGAAAGGAGAGGGACAAATACAAACTAAGTATGTTTGATGAATGTTAATTCTTTAATCTTGCCCCGCATTCAGTATAAATTGTTCTTCTTGTAGAGCGAATTGTATGTGCTGTAGGTTTATGATTACTCAGTTTATTACAGTAAGGCTTATGGCAAGAATACCCTTGCAGATAGGAAATGATCCGTCGGCATTCGCCCTCCATTTGTGCGTCAATTTTCACAAAAGTGTTAGTGTAGCATTTTAAGGTTAACTTTGACCAGCATTTGTGCGGCTAGTTGTATGGTCACGAGAGACTTCAAACTTGCAGATTAAAGCTAAACAGCCCTGCGGCTAAAAAAACGCCTCCTTGCGTGCTGCCTTTTTGCGTGTTGCCTTTTTGCGTTATGCCTTTTTGCGTGATGCCTTTTTGCGTGATGCTTGTTTGCGTGTTGCCTTTTTGCGTTATGCCTCTTTGCGTGATGCCTTTTTGCGTGTTGCCTCTTTGCGTTATGTCTTTTTGCGTGATACCTTTTTGCGTGATGCCTTTTTGCGTGATACCTTTTTGCGTTATGCCTTTTTGCGTGTTGCCTCTTTGCGTTATGCCTGTTTACGTGATGCCTCTTTGCGTGTTGCCTTTTTGCGTTATGCCTCTTTGCGTGATGCCTTTTTGCGTGTTGCCTCTTTGCGTTATGCCTTTTTGCGTGATGCCTTTTTGCGTGATACCTTTTTGCGTGATGCCTTTTTGCGTGTTGCCTCTTTGCGTTATGCCTCTTTGCGTGTTGCCTTTTAGCGCGATGCCTTTTTCTGCGCGATACCTATATGATGGTGGCTTTTTTAGTATTTCTTCCTCTTACCGTGGTCTTTCTTTTACCAACTTTGACTCGGTATATTTCAGATTTGACTTAACCCTTTTCACTTTTAGGTTATTGAATTTTGTCATAGATACACCCTCATACCGCCCGCCCGCCCGCCGTCCGTCCGCACCACAGGAAAACCAATGTTTACTTTCACACTTTCCTACTACTTTGGGAACCCAGGAAGCCCAGGAGGAAACTGATTGCACATCAATATTGTGATCAATTGACAGCTGTCAAAACAAGGTATCCGCTGACCAGTATCACCTGACCATATCGCGGGCTCAGGTGTCAACCCATCGAGGTCGAGTACTTTTTTGAAGTTATCCGCTGACAAGTTACTGGTTTTCAGATGATCGCAGGCTCAAGTTTATTATTTTTAAAATTTATATGAAATATGCCGTGTTTATATCATGATGACCCCGCACTATTAAGAGGCTGTCCGCGTAAGAACCGATAAGGCAAATTTCGGTCTATCACAGATTGCCCTGATTTTTTCAGTGGAAGATACCTATCCTATCCCATGAAGAAATATCACATTTATTTGGACCAACTCAATTTTTTCTCTATTTTACACGAAGATCTTCTAGGTCACCTAAAACTAGCCAGTTTGCCATCGGAAGTGGTGCAATTTTGGTGAAACTTTAGGGCTCTGTCAAACCTACCTTACCAGGCCGAATAAGCTGATTATTTTACACACAAAAGTTTTAACTCTGGTTAATAGTTTCAAGGTTTAATGGTTGCATTCTGTGGAAAGTTGGCTGAGATATGATTTTTTTAAAATGATCTTTAATTTGCTCAGCAGGAAAAGTAATTTGCATAACTAGAGCTGAACGGTAATTTCGCAAAAGTGGCACCTGACCCAGACTCAAGTCTATGATAAATCAGAAGTACTAAGACCAGTCTGCTTCTTAATGCAATAAAATTTGTGGGCACTCTTCTTTGCGTGCTGTACAAAGTTCCGTTAATGTTCCAAAATTCGCCATTTTGACAGCAAAGCTGGAATTGTAACGGTTTGCATCTGATCGACTAATTTCCACAGCTTTAACGTTTCTAATTATCGCCAAATGTCATTAGACCCTTTAAATGTTGGACTTTTGAAAACTTGTGGAGAAAACTTGGTAATCGCTTTTTCTGGGGTTTTTCTCTTGTCGGCGATGAACGTTAGCTGCGTCGTTTCAACAAATTGACAGAAAATATGACCCTTGTATTTCACATTTTTAAGGGAAATATATCTCTTCTTTCCACGGAAAAACACGAAAGATATACGACTCAGAATCTCCTTAGGTCTGTTTCTTTTACGAGGAAGAAGCAGCAAAAGAAGATATGTTTACGCGAATTAAAATAATTTGATTACTGTGGCCCGTCACGCATTCCCCCAGAGGGGCCGTTTATCGATCAGTTCTTATATGTTATTATATCGTTTTTGAAGTCATAGTTATTGATAATCATACAATTTAATCACAGTCTATTCCGATTCTCTACTGGGTGGGAAATACCGTGCTGTTGTATCTGTTCATTCTACGACCGTTTTAACTGAGTCAGTATCCCCTGGCGCCACTAGGATAGGGTTATGACAGCCCATGGTGTAATACGTGACAAATAGGTAAGACGTAGTCACTTGGACACGGCCACTCTTATTCACGAGCAGTAGTATGCACAATATTTTCAATTACAGAATTAACAATTAATATTTTGGAAATAGCTCACAAACAACTTCAGGAATACCAGTGCGACACAACAGGACCACACCTGCAAAGTCCTTTAGGCAGCATACACATTTCCCAGATCCCTAGCTAACTATAGGCTACCCTACAAACTTTAGGGGGGGTATTAACAGGGCATTGTGTTTATCGCCAATTAGCAACATTTCAGTAAAAATTAGAAATTTGGCATGCAGAAAAAGGCATAGTTTTTGTTTACGGTAATCCCAAAAGTTTTTGCCGGCTGTTAATCACACTAAATTAAGGATCCCTGTGTTCACTCCTGAGCAGATGGAGAAAAGCACGTGCACTCTCGTATGAAAGACGAAAGTTTGTCAATTAGGTCTCCTTTTCTTTCCCTGGATTTGAAAGGTATTTCAAAGTGACACAAGATGTTTTAGCATTACCACGTTGAACTGACTATGTTGATTTTGACATACACATAGGTTGAAAGCTTCTGGCTGAGGGTCTTGTGGTCTCAATTCTCAGCGATTTGTGTAACAAGCTTTTGCCTTTCGAACTCCTCGTCTTCTTGCAACAGATGTCTATGGTCAAGTTCAATTTACATTCAAGCTCATCACATTGGTTATTTTGGTCCATTACCTTATTGTTTACGCTTAGGACTAGGTTTAGGTATTAACTCAAACGGGCCTAGAGTCCAACGTGGGCTGACAATAGGTGAGCACGGACTTGGCCTGGGGGTGGGGGAACTCCCTATGATGGGGTATCTTTTCCAGGCTTCAGGTATATGAAAGGGTGGGCATTTCACTATATGAAGAATAGAAAAGGGCGAGTGCGCTTATTGCAGCCTTAGCAGCATCTTTGGCGGTTTTTCAGGGTCCCAAAGGGGGGATGGCCGGAGCCCGGGAGCCCTAATTTTTTTTCCGCGGAGCCCGGAGCTCCATCGCTTCGTTGCTTGGAGCCCTAATATTATTTTACTGTACAGCCTGGAGCCCTCAAAACGTTTGCTGCGGAGCCCGTAGCCCCAAAAATTAAAATTCGTACATTCTTGCACACAGATAGCGTCATAACGTGCTTTGTTTGTTGTTTGCTGGGAGTCGGAACGAAGATAATAAAAAACCAGTAAACTTGACTCATTGTAAACTATTGACTCCTGCTCTTTACGGAGAGATACAATCAACGAATGATTTCCCGTTGCGGAGAAGACTCGCAAGAGGCGCGAATTATTATCCTTTCAATTCAAGGTTAGATTCTTTCGAATTCGGGCATCTTTTGAAATGACTCTTTCTTTGCAAAGGAAGAGTTCTTTATAATGAATTGTCAAACAAAAAAATATTTCGTTATTCCTTTTTAATGTACTCGAAATTTTGCAATGATTTGATGCGGTCCCGTTGCAGAGAAGACGTTGCGGAGAAGACAAAAGGGCTCGCTGTAAAAAAAACTGATTTTTTGCGAATTTAATGACCTAATCGTTCCTCAAGCTCCGATTTTCGCAGAGCCTGAAGACAATGAGGGTATTAAGGGTAAAACGTGGATCAGATAGTACTAAATGACAGGAGAGGACTGGACATAGTGTCCAAGGTGGCGGAATGGATATATTGCATCCACAGTGCAACAGTTTACTGCTCATGCTCAATGTTTTTTGTTTGTCCCTGAGGGCAAGACCCATAAATCTGGCCAATAAAAACAAGCCTGCTTTCGTAGCTATCTTCTCCGCAACGGAAATGTCTTCTCCGCAACAAAAATAAAACACTAAATTTCCGTTGAAGTTTTATGTATTTTGGTGAATGTTCAATATAGAAAGGTTACACTGACTATGAATCAGAACATTTAAAAAATTTAAACATTTTGGCCGATTTTCCTTATTGCAATCAAAACTCTTAGGAGTGAAATCGTTGCGGAGAAGACATTTTGACTTTGGAAAGCCCTGGGGAAGAGGTTGAATCCTGACTTCGTGTAGAAATTTTTTCTTTTTTTCCCATTCATTTTATAATGCTCTTCAAACAATCATCAGAAAACTATGTTTTACAACACACGGATTAACCTTTATGTATAGTATTTTAAAGGTAAGAATTGATTAGGGCAAGATTCACGGCTGTCAAAAAACAGAAATAAATAAACTATCTTCGCAAGCTCAAATAAACAGGAAACGAACATCAGAAAACATCGCAAGATAAAATGTTGAATAGAGAAATTAGAATATCTCTGTACGTTTAGAAAAGTTTTTGCATGAAGAAGAAAAAAGAATGGCTATCTCGAAATTCACGACATGTCTTCCTGCCACAGTAGTTATTTTGCCAGTATGATTCAGAGTATGACCGGGGTATTGACAAGACCTTAGACTCGATTTCTGCCGTCTCCCTGTCCGTTGGGGGCTCATTTTTCAGAACAGCGGCTTCCAATCGAGCCTATGAACAAGACCTTGGCGCTCGCAAAAGCCTGCCAAATAGCTGTCTGTGCCTTAGGCAGATTGTCATTTTAGTGTTAGCCTGTGTACACACCACTCCCACCCCCTCGAAGAAGGGGCCCCTTTTTTCCTGAGGGGAGGGGGGTCTGTACACAGGCTATTTAGTGTCTGTGCCTTGGGCAGATTGTCATTTCAGTTCCGAATACCTACAATGCCTCAAATACTTACTCTCGCTAAAATGAGTCCATTTTCATTGACTTTGCTACACTTAGACAACTGACAGCTGGCTAAATGCGACTTAATATCATCCATGTATTCTGCGACCAAGACATTTCCCTCCACACCCCTACTGGGATCAAACTCTGCCTTTACGATCTTGCAGAAAGAACAGCTTGATGAAATAGCTGAATAAGCCATTTTTCACAATTGATCTCTTCGGCGATTCATTGACATAAGTATATTTGAAACTGGCACCTGTTGCATTATAATTCAATTAGATTGAAACCAAAACAAGATCATCGTGGGAATTCGATGTCATACCCTAACAAAAACTTAAAAGATAATCCCTTTTGCGTGTATTCACTGAAAAAAAGGAACAATTTTTCCCGTTTCATGCTGTTACCGATAAACGCTTTACAGATCTTTGAATGAAACTGAAATTTACAGCTAATTAGCCTTTTGCAAGACATTAAATGGATTTTCTCTTACAATAAAAAAATAAAACTTTTTAAGATAGAAAAAGTGTGGGGCATTTTTTTTTTATCATAGTGCCATGTACAAAGATCTCCTGTCTTCTGATAAGCAAATATCATCATTTTAAAAATCTTTCGACGTTGACGCTATTTTTTAAGGCACGCAAAAAAGAGTGCCCACAAATTTTATTGTGCTGACAAGAGGACTTACCTTGCAACTTAACTCTATTTTTTTCTTATTATCAATAACTATCATTTAAAAAAAGATGATAATATTATAGAATTGGTCATTACAACGCTATTGTTTTCTAATCGACCAACCCTCTTTAAGAATGCGTGACAGGCCACAGTAATTGAATTATTTCAAGCCACGCAAACATACACTGTATATCATGATATATCATTCAGCTGCTTCTTCCTCTTTGAAAAAAAAAACAGACCTTAAGGGGATTCTAAGTCATGGTTTGTGTTTTTCTGTGGAAAGAAGAGTTATTTTTCCCCTTAGAAATGTGAAATGTAAAGATTATGTTTCATGTCAATCGTTGAAACGACGCATCTAAGGCTAATTTGCATACGAAGAATAAAGTCACGTTCATCGTCGACAAGAAAAAAATAACAAGAAAAAGCGATTACTAAGTTTTCTCCACATGTTTTCAAAAGACCAACATTTAAAGGGTCTAATGACATTAGGCGATAATTAGAAACGTTAAAACTGTTGAAATTAGTCGTTCAGATGCGGGCCGTTACAATTCCAGCTTTGCTGTCAAAATGGCGAATTAACGGAACTTTGTACAGCACGAGAGTGAGAGTGCCCACAAATTTTATTGCATTAAGAAGTAGACTGGTCTTAGTACTTCTGACTTATCATAGACTTGAGTCTGGGTCAGGTGCCACTTTTGCGAAATTACCGTTCAGCTCTAGTTATGCAAATTACTTTTCCTGCTGAGCAAATTAAAGGTCATTTTAAAAAAATCATATCTCAGCCAACTTTCCACAGAATGCAACCATTAAACCTTGAAACTATTAACCAGAGTTAAAACTTTTGTGTGTAACATAATCAGCTTATTCGGCCTGGTAAGGTAGGTTTGACAGAGCCCTAAAGTTTCACCAAAATTGCACCACTTCCGATGGCAAACTGGCAAGTTTTAGGTGACCTAGAAGATCTTCGTGTAAAATAGAGAAAAAATTGAGTTGTTCCAAATAAATGTGATATTTCTTCATGGGATAGGATAGGTATCTTCCACTGAAAAAATCAGGGCAATCTGAGATAGACCGAAATTTGCCTTATCGGTTCTTACGCGGACAGCCTCTTAAGAGTTTGATTTCAAACTAACCATGGTCGCGAAAATTCAGCAAGTTATGTAACAATACAGGCTAGGAAGACCTTTTCTCACCAAGGTCACGCGTTGGTCACGCTCTACGCCCAATTTTTATGCTCTGATTGGTCAAAATTTGACAGGTGAGTTCATGCGGAAAGTTTATGTAGCATCTTGAAACTTGTTTACTTTAATTTGACAGCTGAAGCGGACAGAGTTTTGTGTAAACTTGTGATGTTTTTAACTGTCTTTTTCCACTGGATGTACAAAATGAAATACAGCTGCTATCAATTCTGTTATTCATGGCTAGTTTGTTCATTGGTTTTTTGGTTGAGAGATGCGTCGCTTGTCAAAGTCGCAAATCCGATTTCGGATGGCATCGTTTTCGTTTTTCACCTTGCTTGATGCGTATTAAAGAGGATTCAAAATTCTCAAGCGACTCTCGCGTTACTTGATAGCTTTTACGAACCGCATCTCGAAAGGAAGCCTGAGTAATGATTGCATTTGAAGTTTTTTTTTTATATCTAATTTCATGTAGTCGAGCACAATTTATGCGGCAAGTTTATGCACGTTTCACTGGGGTGTCTAGAAAACTCAGACCTCGAAAACTCAGACCTCAGACCTCAGACCTCGAAAACTCAGACCTCGAAAACTCAGACCTCGAAAACACAGACCTCGAAAACTCAGACCTCGAAAACACAGACCTCGAAAACTCAGACCTCGAAAACTCAGTACACATTTGATGAAAACAGTCGCATAGCATGGCGCTTATTTTCCCTACAGTTTTTGACTACTGGCGTGCCGACTTTGCTTTCTTCTGACGTTTCATGTTTATCTATATCTATTGCTGGACTGGCAACAAGAGCAGGCAACAGTCAAACTGTTGATCTAGAATCTATGATTGCGTGATGAAATTTGTCAGTCTTTGAAATTTATTTCTTTGTTTTGAATAAAAGCAACATAAAATATATGGACTGAGTAGTTTTGGTGGTGTGAAGGAGATTGTTCGGAAGGCCCTGCAATTTTCTTTAAAAAAGAGAGAACGAGAGAAACAGAGAACGTAGAGGAAGTTTAGTATATCACACATCATCTTTATTTGCGACTACATCTGACCCACATCGGGTCACAATGACTTGATACATCCGGAGTGGCAAATTGTGACACAGAAATTGTCATTTCACCACGGTTCTGAAAAAACAAACAAACACCAGTAAATGAACAGCAACAATAACGATGAAATTCATGAAATTGCAGTTATCAACACTTGAACGGCCGCTTTGCCCATTCTTCAGTCCTTTATCGATTAACTAGTTTGTTACTATTGAGTTATTACATTGGTGGGAAAACCATCGTCATGGAAGTAAAGTTGTTATTGTTTTACTACGTTATAAACAGGAAATAGACTACATCGAAAACATCGCGGCCCAATCCAATCTTAAATTACAGAGTATGCATGGAACAGAACCTCGATTTCAGGAAGTGAACGTTATGAAGAACACAATCCCCAAGCGTAAACGTAAAATTAACCTCGATATAACGAATAAATGTCAGCATGTGCTAAAATAAGAGCCAAACAGACTAACAAGGAAAAAGATTATGGGTACAGTATTTTTTTAGCAGTTTTGTTAGCCTGTTCTTGACTTTCTACTGCTGTTGCTATGTATAGCTCGGTAGTGAAATGTTCTTACAATAATTTTTCAGATCCGAAAATGCTGCGTTTTGTAAATAATTTTTTTTAATAGTAACTATACCTGGATATAATGAACATTTTGGTAGTTTTCCGGAATATTAAAAAAATGGAGGTGTTCTTTATAACGAACCCTCGATATAACGAACAAATTTCCCAAGTCTCTCGGCACTTTCTTTATAAATCGAGGTTCCACCTATTTTTCTCATTTCCCCAGTCACGCGAAGAATCGCGTGACTAATTTTCCCGCACTTTTTTAGTCACGTGATACCGGCGCCTAGTGCTATGTGCTGTCAAGGTTAAGTTCGAACACTGGTTGTGACTGTTCTTTAGCGCTGTATTCTTGTTTTGAAACCTAACAGCTTATTACTGACCGACAAACAAGCCTGGGAGATTATTAGATAAACTGAACGATGTCACATCATCGGTTCGTAAATAGCAAGAATCACTGAGGTGATTTTTGCACCATTATAGATTTCATATATTTTATATATTTTTGTATTTTTATATAGTTTTGTTATCTCTAACGTATGATTTCAATCTCTACAAGCACTGCATGGGAATGTTCTAAGTTACAAGTTGTTGGGACCTCAAGTACAAGCAAAGTAATACTGCCTACTTACTAAGCATTTAAATGTCCTGCGATCAATCGTTATTTACGATTGCATTGCGCCGCGATGTTTTCGATGTAGTCCCGGCCATTTCCTGTTTATAACGTAGTCTTTACTTCCATGACGATGGTTTTCCCACCAATGTAATAACTCAATAGAAACAAACTAGTTAATCGATAAAGGACTGAAGAATGGGCAAAGCGGCCGTTCAAGTGTTGATAAACTGCAATTTCATGAATTTCATCGTTATTGTTGCTGTTCATTTACTGGTGTTTGCTTGTTTTTTTAAAACCGTGGTAAAATGACAATTTGTGTGTCACAATTTGCCACTCCGGATGTATCAAGTCATTGTGACCCGATGTGGGTCAGATGTAGTCGCAAATAAAGATGATGTGTGATATATTAAACTTCCTCTACGTTCTCTGTTTCTCTCGTTCTCTCTTTTTTAAAGAAAATTGCAGGGCCTTCCGAACGATCTCCTTCACACCACCAAAACTACTCAGTCCATATATTTTATGTTGCTTTTATTCAAAACAAAGAAATAAATTTCAAAGACTGACACATTTCATCACGCAATCATAGATTCTAGATCAACAGTTTGACTATTGCCTGTTCTTGTTGCCAGTCCAGCAATAGATATAGATAAACATGAAACGTCAGAAGAAAGCAAAGTCGGCACGCCAGTAGTCAAAAATTGTAGGGAAAATAAGCGCCATGCGACTGTTTTCATGAAATGTGTACTGAGTTTTCGAGGTCTGAGTTTTCGAGGTCTGTGTTTTCGAGGTCTGAGTTTTCGAGGTCTGAGTTTTCGAGGTCTGAGTTTTCGAGGTCTGAGGTCTGAGGTCTGAGTTTTCTAGACACCCCGTTTCACTGACGTTTGTAAGATTTGAGACAATAAACCGACCTAATATCAGGTTTGATATAAGCTTACAGGACTTAAAAGAGCCTTTAGATATATTTTCTCACCGCAAATAGAAGAACACGTTCCGAAGAATATTTAGTTATAAATTTGGCTGTAGAAAGAAAACTTTGAGCGATTTTCTTGCCTCGAGTTCATCTTTGAGAAAAGCAAACACCGCGAGGCCGGCTTAAAACATAAAGTTATTAAGCTTTAAGACTCAGGATTTTTCGAAACGCTTTAATACTTATCTTCGTGAATGAAAATTGTTGTGTCTGTAAATGTTTAACCGAATTATATTTGTTTTAGTGATTGTTAGTAGTCTCTCTTGCAATTTAAATCGCTGTGCTGTTTGTGTTCAGTCGTTCATGAACATCGCTTGCAGGAGTTATCTTTTTGCCGCGCGTATCAAACGCTTTTCAAGATTACACATCGTTATAAAACCCTTAAATAAAAAAAAACAATAAATTATTTATGTTGAAGCATAACTCTTTTAATGTTCACTGCGCTCGAGGTCTGTATGATAAATAGTACGGTTTCACCTCAGATGTGATGTGTGAAAAAGTATAAAAGGTTGGTTTACATATCCCCGGATTTGTTGGCAAGATTTTGTAAAGTAAACTTGTCGAAAGCAAAAAATTCGGCCTGATTTGTTTTCCAAGAATTTGTTTTCCAGGTATAATCCACTGTAATCAAGAACCATTACGGCTCTTGAATGTGATCGAAGATGATTGCTATGTTTTGTTTTGTTTTTGTTTCTATTTTTTTACTCCATCCTTTAATACATTAGCTGT
Source organism: Porites divaricata (assembly GCA_038088405.1). NCBI lineage: Eukaryota > Metazoa > Cnidaria > Anthozoa > Scleractinia > Poritidae > Porites > Porites divaricata. The sequence continues at coordinate 4,844,576 of JBBMOI010000019.1, read as the reverse complement.
ACAATAATAATACATTAATTGTACAGTAATACAGTAATACAGTAATTGTATTCAATAATACAATAGTTGCTTAACCTACGTGCACATAATAATAATAATAATAAAAGAAGAAAATTAGAATGGAGAAGGGCACATTATAGTGAACTAATGGCCCTTTAACAAGATTGACTTTATTCTTTTGTAGTTTTGTTTTTCACAAACAAAAAAACACACACACACACACACAAGTCAATACTGAGCAAGATAATATATTTTAAGTGCCTTTTTGAACAGGATTTTTGATGATTTATTGCGAATATGAAGGGAGAGATCATTCCAATAGTATTTACCAATGACCGTGGGGCAGAACTTTCGAATATTAATTCTTGAGTGGGGAATCTGTTATTGCTGGGCAGATGCACTTCGTGTAAAATAATCATGTTGCTCAGATACAAGTAATAATGGAAAATGACACGGCTTATTATCAGAGACAGTCATATAAAAACAAACAATTGTACATAAATTTAACAATATCACGAAATTTTAATAGTCCTAGATGAACATAGTGAGGAGTGATATGATCTCGTAAAGGAACGTCATTCATTATTCTAACTGCTTTATTTTGCAGACGTATGAGCTGTGATAATGGATTATCATAATTATTTCCCCTCAATAAGCTACCATGTATGAGATATGGGTAAACAAGAGAATAGTAGATACTAGTTAAGCATTGATTACCTAGATAACTTTTTATCTTTGTCATAATATTAATACTCTTGCTGACTCTATCACACACATAGTCGATATGATCTTGCCAGGATAGGTGGCTGTCAGTATAGATACCTAAGTTTTTAATTTTGGATACTTGCTCTAAGCATTGTCCAGCTATCGATAGCGGAAATAATAAATCATAATCTACTTTCTGACGAGGTTGAAAGATAAGATATTTAGTTTTTCGTAGATTTAAGGTTAATTTATTTGCACATAGCCAGTCATAAATATTAGGTAGTTCTCAAAAAAATTAATTTATCTCAAATAAGAGTTCATCTATAGTTTTAGCTGAAGCTGTTAAAGAGGTATCATCTGCAAATAGTCTCATAGAGAAAAAATCAGAAGATTGAGTAAAGTCGTTTATATATATCAAAAATAACAATGGTCCTAAAATTCATCCTTTGGGTACACCAGAAGTAATTGGCATGGTGTCAGAAATGTTACCATTTACAAAAACTCTCTGCTTTCTTTTATTAAGATACGATTTGAACCAGTCGATATGAGGTTTTCCAATGCCATAGAACAATAGCTTTGATAATAAAATAGAATGATTGATGGTATCAAATGCTTTACTCAAATCTAAAAATATTGATACAGCATAATCTCCTTGATCTAGACACGTAGAGATTTCTTCAGTGAGATCAACAAGACAGTCCACAGTGGTACTGCCTGGCTTAAACCCATATTGAGTATGAGTAATCATATTTTCAGACAAAAAATAAGATATAAGTTGATTATAAATACATTTTTCAAAAACTTTACTTAATACTGGAAGAACTGATATTGGTCTATAATTATCGCACAGTCACGGAACGGGATCCCTGTTTAAAGATAGGAATCACTTCAGCGATTTTTAGATCATCAGGAAAAGTTCTTTGCTTGATGGACAGATTAATTATATACGTTATATACGTTATAGGCCAACTCGATGTAAGATGTTTCACTCTAAAATCACTTAGCCTTTCCCATATGAATTTCCCCTTAAGTTAACTGATTTGTGGATTACAAGTTTATTGTTTGATTTAAATAATAAATTTATTAATGGGAGCTTTGCTTTTAGCCCTGGCTAAATCTATATATTACCTATATTAATTTTTTCTTCGTTAAGTGTCGTCCAACAGACCCAGTTTTTTGGCATTTTTTAAAAACAGCAAGGAAAAGAAACGACAAGTTTCATTTTTTGTTGGACTTCAATTAATTCTTTTAATCTAAAAGAATGAGCATTATAACAGCATTTCCAGGCATAAAACGTTCGGTAGTGTATCCTTTTTGCTTTTTACCCTTTTTGGGCCCTCTTTTTTATGAAATTGACCATCACATTTTCCGCCATATTAAGTTTGTGTCCATTTGGTGACCATGTCTTGTTGTTTTCATGCTCCACGGCAATGATGCTGGTGTTTCAGGCCTCCTGTTCTCAGATTTCTTGTGATTTGTTCATCCCACCGACCGACCGACCCAAAACCAGGAAACCTATTCGACGCTAAACGAACGAAAAGGGGATGACCTAAGCCTTATGGTTTCTTTTTGGGCTTCCTCACCACATTGCTTCTGCGTATTTCTGTATACTTGTCTTTTTCTTTGTTTTGTTCTTTTTTTGTCGGTAAAATAAACTGAAACTGTACAAAGACCCTCTATATTCCCTTTGGAGAAAACTGCGATGATTTATTGACTGCAAGGGCAATGGGGTGGGGTTAGGGCTCGTTACTGCGCTCCGGTTCACTTGTGCGCTGTCAAATGGTCCCGAAATAGAAAATGAAAAATAACTGTGGACAGACTATTCACGTCTAGACATCAAGCATCTTTTAAGATGGGACTTATGGCCTCTCCCCGTTCATGGAGTTAATTCAAGGTGTTGACGTCAATTTAGTGATGCCCTGTATGTTGCCGGGACATGTTTCAAAAGGCCCTTTCCACAGCTACGGAGTCCGCCGTCACCTTGTTAACCGTGCGAGAAATGATGTACTTCACAAAAACAAAGAGAAGTTATTTTCGATTTGCCCCGCCCCCTATCCCCAAAAGTCCCCGACAGGACCGTTTCAAAGTACTCCCTAGCCCCGGGCCCAAATTGCTGGACTTGTTCCTGTGGTTGCGCGGGGGATAGTAACAGGTCTAACTAATTGCACCGTGCATCAATGACAGTTTAGCTCAATCAGAAGCCTCTTTTCCCTGTCTATTTCAAGGTGTGTGCACCTCCTTTAAGCTGTTTTTTTCGGTTCTTACTGAAATTTTTGATCTTGAGGAATTCACAACGACAGGAGCTGGTTATGGGCCTTTTTCCTACCCCTAATCCTACGTCACGAGAAATTGGGAAATCCCTCAGGTTAGGCAAGAATTCGATAATCCTTCCATAATCAATCCATTTTTTCACCGCGTGAATTGGGTATTTTTTAGCTTATTTCGAGAAAATAATTTTTGCTTCAAATCCAGGGTGCAGCTTTTAAACACATTTTTTAGGCCAAATTGTTTTTGCGTGAATCTGCTTACCAGATCTTTTTGTACAAGAAACGACAAAAACCCGAAAAAAGCTCGTGTTGTTGGTGGTGGTGGCATATTCACACGAGGCAAGCGTTCTGTCGAAATGCGAGCCCAAAAACAGGTGGTAAGCGGTTAATTTGTGAAAAGTAACGCGATCTCCGTAGTTTGAGAGCAGCCGAAGATGCTCTTGCCGATGCTGTCCTTGATGTTTTTTATTTCCAGGAAATTCCAGTATCAAGGAAACCCATGCTAAGGTATGAAACATGCACTCGTAGGCATTGTTCTGTCCGCTAAAGTCTAATTCCTGGACGCAGAAACGTTATGCTTTTTGAAGTTTAATATTGTGCTTTCTTTGACAACCTTACGTGACTCGTGCGTCTGGTAGCAGACAGAAGATGGCTAAACTCTGCTTTTCTTGTTGGAAAACGGCTTTAAATTTTATCAGATCACTCGATAAACACGTGTTGGTTTCTGATAGCTGGTAACGTTAAACCACTGTTGCTCAGACTGATTTCTTATTGCATTTTGCTGAGTTTTTAGCATCGGCCCACCGAGTCTTGAAAGCTCAAATTTCAGAAAAGTACTACTTGTATTTTTTGGCCTCAAAAATTTTCTCTTAAGTTGCCCATAGTTTTGAAAACAGATTTTGAAAGAAGAGATAGCGCTCTTTAACGTGGTATAAGACTCGTTACTGAAATCGAGGTACCAGTCGACGATTTTGGGCTTTGAAATTTGCCATTTTTTCATTGAACGAAAACGTTCAAAATATTGAAAATAATGAAAAATCTCCAAAATATTACATTTTCGTTCAAACCGAGTAAATCACCACTTAAAATGTGTGCAATTATGTACTCTTCTGAATAAGTTATTTGTTGTCCGCATTACAATGGATTTGAATTTTAAACCGATTTTTTTGTGACACATGGTCTCGGGCCTGGAAAACCCGGTCCGAGACCCGCGAAACCAATAACCCCCCCGTACGTGGAAAATAATTATCGGATCGAAGTAAAAATTACATTTATGTTAATAGCTTACCTAGTGCTACTTTGTGAATTTTTTTGAGAATTTTCGATTTTTCACTTTTGTAGCCCTCTGGTCGATATTTACTGACATCCGCTCTTAAAATGCTTCTCACATTCATTTATTACAAGCATCACTGTTTGCGAAGATGTCAGGTTCAGGTTTTGGACACTTTCGATACGCAGCTAATGAATTTTATTCGAAAATATTTTTCACGGTTTATTCTAGACTTTTAGCAACAATTTTAAAAGCCTATTTGCAGTATAGGGCCCGTTTCAAACGTCGTTCTACTGCCGTGCCGAACTAAATTGATCGAATTAAATTCGACTTTAGCACGGCAGTAGCGCGACGTTTGAAACCAAGTCGTGCTACTGCCGTGTAGCACGGCAAGCTTTGCCATGCTACACGGCAGTAGCTCGACTTGGTTTCAAACGTCGCGCTACTGCCGTGCCGAACTCAATTCATAAACTATAACTACATTAGAATACATTCAAAAGTTTCCTAAACCGTTTCTTTATTTTTGTGTTTTGTTTTCGGCAACAGCCGTTCTATTCGACTGAATTAAATTCGACGTCTGAAACCAAGTCGTGCTAGTGTCGTGCTACAGTCGAGCTACAGTCGAGCCAGCTTAGCACGGCAGTAGCACGACGTTTGAAACAGGCCTAAGTTTACTGTGCAATCGAGGCAACGTTTTTTGAAGTGACAAATTCAAGAAGTTGCGAGGCCGTGAATGGGTTTCATAATGTTACGTTTGGCCCGGGTGGTAAGGCAATAATATTCTGCTCAGTGTTTCGGTAATATTCGTGGTTTCAACCTTTGAAAGCTTTCTCGGCTTTCGGGAGTTTTTGCCCCGTTTCTCGGCCATTTTTTTAAGCGGGCGCGGGAACCTTAAGGAAAATTACGTCACGTTGTTTACGCAGTTTGATTGGTCACTTATCTCTTCTTCTCTTTCCAAATATGGTACTTTCGAAAATGAATAATCACGAGCATCGGACAAAGCAAACATATGAGAGTTACACGTTTCAACCCCTTATGGGTTTCTGACATTACTCATATTTCTTTACTTCTTTTTGCAGGCCATCAGTTTTCAGACAAATAAGACAAATAGCAGGAACTACCTGGATTGGTTTACCATTTGCTTTTAAAGAAAGTGGAGTAGTGGTAAGTGAGATGTAGTGGATAGAGGTGTTGATTCAGTTTAACTTTGTATCATTAGACTGACTGTTCATTTCAGTCACTGGAAATATATGAACCATTTTACCACATGTATGGGTATCGCTGACTGCATCGTTGACTGACATGTGACATTTGATATGATTGCGAAAGACCGCATGTTAACCTTTAAGAGTGTGTCCATGAGAAAACCAGGCAGAACCAGGCAGGGGGTGATAATGCTCAAATCACCAATTTCGCTCAAACTCGGCACAAATGTTAGGTACCAGGAGTTAACTTATGTGACAGAATTCCAGGTCAAAATATTAAATTCCCTGGGAGATCCGGGCATCCCCTGTAAAAATCTCCATTTTGCCCGTTTTATGCATAATTAATTAGCTAACTTTACGATGCCAGTGCAACAAACAGAAAAGCCACCTGGAACTTAAATGCACTGAGAGATGATCTGAGTTCATAAGACTTTAAGCACAATAAACTTTTTAAAGTCGCCGATTCAATTTCCCCCCTCTTAGTCCCCTTAAGTTGGGTCATCATTTCCAAGTTTTGAGTAAGTCGTAAAATTAGGGTATTTTATTCCCCAATATCTCTGATGAGCAACAGCTTATCTTTATAACTTTTGCATGAGTAGTTAAAGCCATCACTTAAGTTCAGAAAAAGATCATAAAAAGTTTGGGCAATTCACTTTCTTCCATGTGTTGACATAAACTGTTCATGTGACTGAACGACTTTTGCATATTTCATCAAAATTCAGGCCCTCACAATATTCGTGCGTTTGCCTCTGAATGAGGAGAAATCAAACAAAAAACTCATCAGACAATGATTTAACATTAATAAGGGTAAAATTGTTGAAATTATTCTGCAAGAAACTCTAACGATGATTTTTGATAGCTATATACGCGATCTTTTCAAGGAAATTAAAACAACATACAAAGATTTAATTCACAGTTTTACTTACTTCAATAATTTCGCCCTAAAAACAATATAAACGGTCAATAAAATCCATATACGTATCTCTTGGATGTGTCAAATGCTAGTTTGTGCCCGCTTGGATTTGTTCCCCATGCCACCTTCGATGCCCAGTTCAGCGTAGTTCAGCGTCGTGACTCGCTGTACGACTAACATTCCTTAGCCATCAGTTTACACACAAAAATCCAAATCAAGTTGTTTTAGGAGAAAACAATACGAAAAGTAGAAAGCCGATTTGTAATCCATGGAAAGAATTATTTCTGCCACTGTTGTAGCTCAATTCACATGTTACAAACAACAACGAAACGTCCGCCATCTTTGACATTAACTGGAGCCCGCATTTTTAAGCAGCGGTTGGCCACCACATGGAAACATTGTATCGGGAGTCAGGAGTCAGGAGCCAGGAGCCAGGAGCCAGGAGCCAGGAGCCAGAGTCCAGTGAACAAAATATGAAAAATATGACTTTCCGACATTCTCTGAGATAATTTTATTGTTATTGTGTGCTAATAAAAATTTTAGAATTCCAAATCTATTGGCAACTCTATTCAGACCATGATTATAAATGACCCCATTTCTTTTCAAACTCGGAGATAGAAGTCGCTTTTCTTTCATGTTTTGGAAAGAAATATTTTTGTCTATTTTAGTTGCACGTCAAATAGCAGCGAAGTGAAGCCGGATCTTGGTGAGACACGGCCAGCCGGATTAGCTTGCGACAAGAATTCCATTTTGTTTTCATACTGGAGCTCCCCCCCCCTCCCCGGGGGAGTAGCCAAATTGTGTACAAATGCCCTACCCTGCTGGCACCAGATTTGACTGTCATAAACACTGGATTTTTTACCTAGCACGGTCTTTTGGGGGTCTTATAAAGCCTAACTATGGCAGTAATGTTCCCAAGTAGAATTCAAAATACACCACACTTTTACATTGAGTTAGATCTTTTTCTCAAACCGCTTCCATATGTTTAACACCCTTCCCATATTCCCTCGAGAGCTACTTCAACTGTGATACTTAGATTTCAAATTTCTCCCCCTACCCAAGTAAGTCAACTTTCTCATCCTAGACATCCTCGGAAGGGCCTTTTTGCGTACTCTTGGGGCACCAAAACCAGTTTAGTGCCCAGGTTGGTGAGCAGTGCTGAGGCAGGCAGATGTTGAATTATGGACAGACACAACAATTAAGTTACAGACATTTGATGTTTTGGTCTGTGCGTGGTCGGAAGACACCCAGTAAATAATGCCCGTGGGGTTGCTCAAGGAAAATTAGGGTTTTACGAGAGTCGAACTGCAGGAGGTGTCTAACGAGGAAAAGTGTGGAAACATCTACTTTTTGGAGTGAATCTACTGATGCAATTTTAAAGTTACAATATACTATAGACAAATCTATTTTGTTTCTAAAGTTACTCTGATACTCTGAGGAGCGCAGGACATACAGGGAACGCAGAGATCAGACCATTGCATTATTGAAATTAGGTAAAGACATACAATTCAGTTTGTATTTTCAAGTGTAACTGACATACAATTCAGTTTGTATTTTCAAGTGTAACTGGACGTGTATGTGAAAAAACGGTAACTCTGAAACGGATATATAAGAATGATTCATTACAGTGACAAACAGCGATATGACTGTGGACATAATATAAAAAAAAGCACAACATTCAGAGGCGGATAAGATTTTCTTCCGGGTGTCTGCTTACGAGAGCTTTCAATCAAAGCTAACATCTAATTCACCGGTAAACCCTTTGAGTGTCCGCGGCCGCCTACGGGAATGTAAAAATCCACAGTTTGTGCACCTGTGGGAATTGAAACGGGGTTTTGTGATGGCGGTCGTAAGTAGAGCTATTCACTATATACGAAAGTGCCCGTTAAGAGAACTTCTATACTGTATGAATCCGGAAATGACAGCTTAAATGAGAAGTGAATATTGTGTATTAGTCTGTGTTCAAAAAGCTGTTCTTAATTTACACCTTCCTTGAATAGCTAAAGAAGTCTAGCCGACTTTTTTTGCAATACATTATTAGTGCCACCTTTTGGGTCTTTTGTATTCCTCAGAAGTTTAATTTTCCTCAACACTTTCAAACGGTTATTATTATTTTTTTGCAGTCAATAATTTACCCAGATACAGATACCATCCTGTATAGTTGTAACACTACGAGGATTAAAATATAAGTAAGTAAGTAAGTATACGCAATGGCAAGTCATTAATTGTCGAAAATTGCATGACACGGTCTGACTATAAAAAGGGCTATTATGGACGATTGTTATCATGGTAATTAATGTCAACATCAAATAAACTCAAAACTTCAAGTAACACGACTTTCACAACCTATTTTCAACGCACCAGTTATAACAGGATATTGGCGCGTACAAACAATAGATAGTGTATTCCGCATTCCGTAGTCCGGTAGTCCAGCGTAACAGATTCCATCATATAGGCATCGAGCAGGTGGTTGTTTTCCATAGATATAGATGGATTGTCAGTGATCCTTCTTGTCCTTTGAGAATCATTTTGTTCCCTCTGACTACAACTTATGTCAAAGACTTCGAATATTCGGTGAAAAGCCGACACTTTTAATTTTGCAATGTTTCAAGATGTTTCATTACCTCGTCACAAAGTAACGCAGAGTAACGCCACAGAGGACCAGACGAAACTGGCGCAGCCAGGACTAAAGCATCTGAGAGACGTGTATGTAACATTTATTCACTATCTTTTATCGTTTTTGGGTCTTGTAGCGCCTACAAGTTGGACCGATCGAAGTTTTGAACTAAATCTTTTGCTCCTTGTGTTTACTCAAGCGTTCCATAAAATATCCATCAAAACGTCCATAAATAACACAGAAATCATGACTCAGGTGACACTTTCTAACAATTCCGCTATTAGTATTGATAATGAGGCATCTGATTTGTGACTTCTCGCCAACTTTGTGCTATTTTTGTTTAAAAAAACGAATGTTACGTTTCTTCCAATTTTGGTCAAATGACAAATAAGCATCAAGTCAAATGTACATAATACGTCATTATTGATTAAGTATGAGATTGCCCAAATATTTTAGGATTGATTTGATACCCTTAAAGATGTCTTTCAAAGAATACGTGAGAATTAAGTACATAGGTTGTTGCTCATGGGAGATGTTAGCGACTAAAATACCTTAAATTTAGGGTTTGGTCAAAACAGTGAGAAGATGACCTTACTTTAGGCTAAATAATAGGAAGAGATCGAATTAGAGAGTAAAAATAAATTGCTGAGAATTAAGTCAGATAAACATAGAAGATGATAAAGTTGATTGGATTTGAAGTTGTCTTTTCTACTTGTTGAACAGCCAAACCAAAGTTAGCTAATTAATTATGCAAAAATGAGTAGGTTTTGTGATTTTTAGGGGGGGTCCCTGTAAATCCCAGGGAATTCAATATTGCGATCTTATTTTTTGTCGAGGTAAATATCTCACCAAACCCATCAACTGTGCCAAGTTTGAGCGAAATCCGTGATTTGAGCATTATCACCCCCTGCCTGGTTCTCTCATGGACACACTCTTAAGAAATGACTGATGTTTACGAGTGTAATTTTGATCGAATGTGCCTTTTGATGTTCTGTTTGATGTTCTGTATTTTGATGCCTAAAAGTTTACAAAGCTTGGACAGATGTGAGTGAACGTAAAACATTTTGATCGTATTTTGTTTTCATTTTGTCATTTGCTATTGATTTTCCTTTAAAAATTAGAAACATGATTGTAACGGTTTGTGTCGTAATTTCAGTTTCAGATTAAATAAATATTTTCCAATCCTGAATCTACTGAGTTTTCAATGTTTCTGGTCTTTTATGGTTAATTTGGATTTCTCATCGGTCCACTGACTAATTCTCATGGGGAACAACTTTCTGTTTGAAACAAATCTCTTTGAGTGAAATCGCTGTGGGAAATTTCTTTAAATAATGATACTAAAAAAGTCAAACTGAAGAATTGCATGTGACAGTTCCAGATATTGGTTCTATGGGTTGAAATGAACCGTATTAAGTGGCTCAACCTGTCACAAGGCAGTGAAATGACTGTCATTCACCAGGCTAGAAGTGACACACATATGCATGCTGTGTAATTTATAATATTATTATTGTGATAACTAATTTTTTTTAATTATTGCTAATGTATATTATTTGTTATCCATATTTTTGGTTTCAGCTCGAATTGATTGGAATTCTTGTAATTGCATTCATCACAGATCACTGCTGTCAGTTAATCATCAAGTGTAAAAAGGCTGCTGTCCAGAAAGTATTGGACACAGTTCCTCAGTCCAAGGATGTGGAATCACAGGATTCAAACATTGCTGCTCTTAGAAATACTGTGGAAAAGCAAATGCTTTTTGGAGAAATAGGAAGGATTGCACTTGGCAAATGGGGTGTTTTGCTTGTCAATGGAGCGCTTATAGCCACACAGTATGGCTTCTGTGTTGGATATTTCATATTTTTGGGTCAAACCATCTCATCAATGTTTCCTGCACCACCCAAAACTCATGTTGTAACAACAACAACACCGCTACCAGTTCACAATGTTTCAAATATCAATGTTACAACTATTACATCACCCACAAACAGTTACGTTCAAAAGACCTCTTCTGCTGTTCATGACCACACTCCACCATTTGCTGTTCTCATTCTGCTACCGTTGGTTCCACTGATATTGTTTTCATACATACGAGGGGTGCGAAGACTTGGTCCAGTCAGTTTTGCAGCCAATATTGCACTCTTAGTGGCATTTCTGTCTGTTGTTGCATACATGTTAAGTGGTACGTAAGTTAATAACTCGCATAAAACAAAGGAGCATTAAAATGGATGCAATGTCCATTGGGAGAGTCTTAATTATGGGTTAAGACCTTGCAAAATGAAAGTAGAGCTATATGTCTCTTCCCAAGAAGTAATAATGTTAAATATGGTTATTTTAAGACAGTAAATTAGAGCCTTGTTGATGAGTACAGTGATGACAATTCAGAATTCCCTCCATTAACAACTTTCTCTTCTAAAAATCAGAAAATTATCGTGAAAATTGTTTGCCTGGGATACTAGTAGGTCTGTTCGGATAACCAATGTGAAAACTTTTTTCCCCATTGACTCAGTCTGTCTGTCTTAATTTACACAGTGTAGAAATTCAAATTAAGCAAGAGACAATATCTCCAGCAATCTCCCTTATGATGGAGGTGTGTCTGTTGTAGTTGAATTTTATCCCTGGCTAATGCTTGGTTTAAATTTTATTTTTGCTGGTTTTTGGGTTTGTAAAACAGTGTATGCATGGTCGTGTGTTTGAAAGAAAAGAAAGTATAATTTAAACCTAGAGTGACATTAACACAATTATCCTACATGATAACAGTGATCATTGACAAGTCCTTTTCCCTTTAGTTTTATAATACATTGTACGACAACCTATTTCTGCTCTTTACATTGCATTTTATTCCTTATACTTTCTATAAATTTTTTTCACAGGTTTGAAATTTAAATTTAGTGAGTTGCGACTGGTGCACTGGGCTACCTTTTCAGTGTTTTTTGGCCGAGTAACTAGTGCTTATGAAGGAATAGGAACTGTAAGTACAATTATATATCGATCTCTTTAAATTTGTAATAAATTATTTATGGTTCATCAGGTATCGACACTGAAATGCCTGTTCAATTGAAATGACCTGGAACAAAATGACATTATAACTTCATTAATTAAGAGTGTATGGCTTTATCTATTGAAGGGTAAACATCATTATTATTTCTAATAGTTCATTTTTCTTATTGCACAGATAATTTCCATAGAAACAAGTATGGCAGAAAACAGGCACAGATTTCCCTTATATCTTCATTTTGCAGTTGGAGGCTTGTCTATGATTTTAGCATTTTTTGGTTTACTTGGATACGCTGTGTATGGTGAAGCAGTGGAACAGATTGTGACAGAAAGCTTTCCACAAGGAGTATTAATACTCATAGTGCGATGTTTGTTGTGTTTCGCAATTCTTTTGACATACCCGCTCCAGATCTTTCCGGTAATTGAGATTGTTGAAGGCTGGTTGTTTAAGCCTGAACAAAATGTAAGTACAGAGGCTGCTGGCAGTGTGAATACAGATTCAAACTCAACTGTTAATAATGTTGCAATGTCACAAGGAGGGATGATAGGTTCAGCAAGTGAGTGTTCCATGCTGCTGGCACCAGAAATACCTAAACAGAAGAGTAGGGTACGTCAAATTATAATATTGTTTAAATTATTGTGACTTGTGGCTTGAGGAAGATGGTTATTGTTTTGTAACTTAATTGTCATGACTCTGGGATAAAACCCAAGTATTGAGTTCCAGATAGTCATCAAAACCACTGCCTCTTAGGATCCTGGACTCCTGGTAGAGAATAATTTTTAAATAGCAGTCTCCTTCCTCGTTTTTAGTTTCATCAGATAAAAAACTTTCAGTTTGAAATTGGTAATTTTGAAATATGCTATGTTCCAAAGTTCTTCCACCATGTGACATTAAAAATAGCTGCAGAGAAAGCTGTCCCTAGGGAATAAAATGGTGGGGTTAGTTAGTGTCAGTAGCAGATCTCAGTTGATGGGTAATCTATTTTGATAGCAAAACTTGTAGACATAAATGTGGTAGTCTCTAGTCGCCATATTATTTTCCCTTAGTATAGAGGTCAAGACAACAACAACAACTTTATTGCACAGTCATCAAACAGATTACATGGAATAAAAGTAGCCTAAAAAGGAAAAAGGAAAGATCGTAAAATTCCGAAAATAGGCCCCAAACTCGTAACACAAAAAAACCCTCTGTTAAATCACCCCTCCAAATAATAGAAGCCCCCCTGGGGGGCTTGTACTTGGAAATTGCCCTCAAATGCAGGGTAAAACAAAGTAAAAATGGTAAATTTCCTTCCAGCTATATAAGGCTAGCCCAATTGATTTTGAAATGCGAATTTCCCTCCATAGATAAACCCCTCCGAATATAAGCCTCTCCAAAAATAAGCCCTGGGGCTTATTTTCAGAATTTTACGGTATTTATGCAGCTGCAGTTAGCGTAAATTAATCAAGGTGGGGGGAGAAGTGGAGAAGGAAATAAAACAAGAAAAACAACGAAAATAAATACTTCTGAATATCTCAGTCGTGTATAAAAAAATTGCACAGACCTGAATCTTGAAGGGACTGTTTATACACATCAGTTTAATCTTATCTTAGATTCTTGACTTCATGTTTTGATTTTGATCAAATGAAAACCAGCATTAACATACATGTTAATCTTGGAGTGAAAAATGTACTGTATTGAGACTTCAGTGCTGTTTGTTAAACTCAAATAAATTGAATGTTTAATTTGTTATTTTCATCCTTTAAAACCTATTAACTAAAGAAAGTTTTCTTTTGACTCTTTGTAGCTTCGGCAATGGAAAAAGAACCTACTTCGCACTTTTCTTGTGTTGTCTACTGCTGGAATTGCTATTGCTCTGAAAGACGACTTTGCATATGTCAGTGCTATTGTTGGTTCCATGGGAAGTTCAACTCTTGGTTTCATTCTACCTTGTGTATTTCACATGATACTCTGCAGAGCTGTAATCACAACATGGACTAAAGTTAAGGACTGCTTATTTATTGCATTTGGCGTCATTGGTGGACTTGTTGGTATTGCAGTTACAATGCAGCAGATCGTCGAGCAGTTTTCAAAGACATAAAAATATAATTATAAAATAATGTATTTATTGTGTTTTGGATGTTCTTGTTCTTCACAAAACATGGAAACAAAGAAACCAAGAAGATCAATGAGATCCTAGAAATACAAGCAGGTGGCTATCTGTGCATAAATGAGAGGGAAGATTTGATTTTTGCAGTTGTGGCTCTGATATTCCCTTGCACAGACTCCATGCCCTTGGGAGCAGAGTTAGTATTAAAATATAACGTACTTTTACTGGATTTTTGTGGAATTATTGGACAGGAAATGAAAACTTTAGATGAAATGTATTAATTCTGGGAAAAAATACCAGTATAAAGAAAAAAACAGGGATAGCTCTTTCATGGAATACGTCTTTACATTTTATGGGGATGACTTTTATTAATAAATTGATCCTTGGTTTTCGGTTGAATACAAAGTGGCTTAAATTTTCCATGATACTGAGTATAATTATTATTCTTAGTCATTCATGAATAGTTAAGAAATCTACAATGCATTGTGATTTTGTCTATCAACTGATTATCATCTTTTAATAATAACTGACAACAGGCTTCAAACCCTTGAGTTAAAAATAAAGATCTACACATTTACTGTTAAGTTGTGAAAGTATTAGTACATTGTTGTATTGCTCCCTGCATGAGAAGAAAGTTGAGTCCTACAGCCCTTGGCTTGTGGATTTTGTTATCGGGCTAGTGAATTTTTTTTTTGAGGAATTCAAATAAAAGTTACAGAAAAACTGTGAAATCAATTCTGTTCATCAAGATGTTTTGGGGCTAGTTGAATGATGTTCGCAACATGTAAAAGGGACAAATCACTTCCTGTTTACTGGTGAATTTCTGTGAAAATCAGTCTCAGTCTTGACAACAGAATTTTCTCACTGCAACAAGTCGCACAAAATTAAATCAGATTGAATTTGAGTGACTTGTTGCAGCAAAAAAATTCCGCTCTTCTGTTTTTCGCAAAAATTCTCCAGTACACAGAAAATGATTTGTCGCCGGAGCGTGTTGCTGCAACTTGTTGCCTATCAGTTATGACGTGTTAAAAATATTGAAGCAATGTTTATTTGCTGCAATAAGGGCTAGTTAAAACTGCAATAAATGTTGCCTAGTGCATTCAGAACTTAGGGTATTAGAACTGCTGTAAAGACTAAAATAGGCCATTTTACAGTTATGGACAGAAGCGAGGCTGGAGTTGACTTTGTTTTGATACAAACCTTCCTGCTTTATTATGCAAATCAAGTTATTCTTATGTTAACTAGTATTTTTTAGAACAATATCCATAAAAAAGCAAAGGAGGTTTGTATCAAAACAAGGTCACCGTCAGCCTCACATTCACTCGAAGGCTAGGCTACTAACTACAAAACTGTAAAATGGGCTATTGATAAGGCTTATAAAAAAGTTTTAAAATGACCCACGTTACAGTAAAAAAATTAATAAGAAAATATAAATCTTTAATTCTGTCGACAAAACTATTAAAAATATAAAAATTATGATTCATTACAAAAATGAAAATACTTGGTAATACTAAGCAATGAGAAAACTGCTAATCAGTAAATCAGGTAAAAAAAATGTGTGATTTTAAATTGGATTAAGTTGAACTTGTGATGATTGACTACTGCTCAAAACCACAGGCTTTCCTTGCTTCCACACCAACAGTACTCTTCAAATCACCTTGGAAAGTGAATTCCAGACTTCTTTCAAACAGTTAAGGTGCAGTTTATCCCCCCGAGCCATGGTTACTTCCCATAATGGCTTTTAGTATAATTACATCGATGAATATCGAAAATAGAGCGCTGTGATTGGCTAGGAGCTTCGCTTTATCCCGCTATAATCACCGCTATAATCACCGCGCGGTGATTATAGCATTGAAGGCTAGCAGTTTTCAAAATGGCAGCCAGATGTTTTGATGTTTCGGGGTCGGAAATTGATCAATAATTTTATTTTCTCGAATAATCATCAATGTAATTATACTAAAACAATTAGTCGCCTCAGGCGACGTGAATATTGGCGAATAGTCACCTTGACTTCGTCTCGGTGACTATTCGCTGATATTCACGTTGCCTTTGGCGACTAATTGTTAAATATGTGGAGGCTCCACCTGAAAAGGGCACTTTTCTCAGGCTTCAGGTATATGAGAGAGTAGGGATTTCGAAGTAGATGAAAAGGGTATGGAAATCTACCTTTTTGGTCTATTTAAGTCCCCAAAACAGCCACTGGGTTCATACAAAAAATTGCAACCATTTTTAAAGGACTTTCCAAGGACCACCTACCAGGAATATAATTTCACAAATTGTTTAAAAATGCTCATATTTCCCAGTCCACTTCTCTACATTTTGCAGTACACTTGTCTTCATAAAACAAAGAATGCTTTATGTAAATCACCTTTAAGTTTTCTGAGCTATGATTGTCTTGGACAACCAAAAAGCATAAACAAACACTTTTCAGACTACTACATTCAAAGTTGAAGAAAATTCAAGGACGTTTCAAGAACTTGCACAGAAATGTAAGGACTTTGCAAGGAATTAATTCCCTTAAATTTTAAGGACTTTTCAAATTCAAAAGATGGTGCACTTAGAGCAGTTAAAGGGATGCAGTGTTTTAAACTACAGATATGTGCTTGTGATAGGGGTACCTCAGTACGGAGCCTCCCTGTCTAAAACTTCGTTGAGTAATGCCCCCCCAGGAATTTATCTCTAGAATTCCTCAACCATGATGTCACAATTATATATAAAGAACTGCTGAGGACAGAAAAGAAAAAAAAGACATTAAGTCTACATATCACATCTTGCACAAACATTCTGCATGCGTCAGGTTGCAGTTAGCTAAGCCCTATTGGGTTATTCCAGAAAAAATCCACACCCCAAAAACAGAAGGCGAGTTGGAAAAATCTCATGGGAGGCTCGAGCAGTTTTGGGATTCTGGGTGGAAGCGGTGGTGTCTTCCATTGGGGGCGGGGGAGGGATTTTTTCTGGAATAACCCATTTTAGAACACTTTTGCAGTAAACTAATAGAGTGTTTTCACTCACATAACAGACCAGCAGCTATGCAATTGGAACAACAGGAAAGCCTTTACATAAGAAAAAGGTTCAACTCCCACAAGAATGGTTTGGGACACCAACATGGCTGCTGTTTCTTTGTTCTAGGACACCAATATGGCAGACGTGATGTCATGTGAAAAGGCTCCATAGGTGATGTACGTGTTATGATAACGTAAATGAGGTCTCATTTGACTGCTCAAGTGAGGCGCCACAGGTTTTTTGTGTGAGTCTGTGGTTTGTCCATAACAAAAAAACATACTGGGCTTAGATACCATGCTTCTGCAATATCTGTATAATTATTACCGGGTATACGTCTAATGTGGCAAATTTTTTTTTAAGATAAAAAATATCATTTTGAAATAATACTGACTGGCTCCACCCTCCTGGGTAATTCCAACCTGCTTAGTGCCAACCAGCACTGACCAAATGTGGAAGTTGTAAGCAATATACCATCGATTTGATGGTATATTTAATTGGAAATGAGGTTGCTTGTTGGTACAGTTGATTGAAACAATTAAGGCTGCATGTGCAATAGACCATCAAAACCTCATTTTCAGATGTGGCCACCTAGCTAGCTGTTTATCCATGAGTGACCTAGGAAAATGGTGCTCATGGCTAGATGAAGACAAAATAGCTGAATTCCCACAACATATTGGTCAATGGATAATATCTACTTTTTGACGAGTATCTGCAAAACAAATCATCTGTTTGTATCCTGCAACCGTGCCAAGAAATAGGCAAAAGTTTAAAAGAAAGTCTATGAGCACGTAAGCTTGTTAGGAAACATTTTGAATGGCCTTTGCCTCGGTAAATGACAGTCTTCGAGATCTGCACAATTCTTCACATCATAAGAAAGCCTCATTCAATAAAATATATATGTTCCTTTAAAGAAAAAACTCATAGCAATCAACATCCCATGTTTCTTTTCACAGAGGGAATGATTTTGTGTTCTCAGATAAATCAAGGGCAACTAAATTGATCTTTCAGGCTTTAAGGGCTTAGCCTTTTATAGTCAGATTATAATACAGTAAGATAGTTTTATGATGATCCTCCTTAATTGTCCTCAGAGTAACTTTGAAGGGACATGGACCACCTATGGGTTAGGAACTTGAATTCCCCGAAGATTCAAAGGAATTCTCAACTTGCATGCTCTCATTCTCAATCAATATACTGTTAGCTTCAGTGGTCCCTTGGTGCACAAAACTTCCCAAATTCATGATGCAGGTCTGTAGTTTATCATGCACTTCTTTAACCTGGCCTTCTTGTAAGTTCAAGTATTTTGTCAAGTCTTGACTTAAAGCCTTCAATGATTCTAATTCACCTTTCACATGTTTCCAATCTTCTTGTTGCTTGTGAACTCTGTTGAAGATCTCCTGCCGTTTTGCCTTCTCCTCTAAAAGACATCCTTCAACAAAAAGACGCAGCTCATTCTCTTGAGTCAGCTGAGCTTGAAGCTGCTGAACTCGAGGTTTTGTCTCATGAAGCTGCACTTCTGCTTGATGAAATTGTGATTTTGATTTCTTGGTCTCTTTGTCATAAGTAGAAGTGTGGCTGTTTTCTTTCCAACGAGAAAGTGCTGTTGATATTTTCCTTCTGGGACCAAACAAAGTAATCCCAACTTCCTTTAGATCATTTTCTGAAAAATTGAGCAATGTATTAAAATCCACATCCTGATTTTCAAGTGTTGAGAGGTACTGTGTCAATTTTAGGTCTTCAAGAAAGCTGCTAATAGTTGGTAGGGTATTGCCATGATTCTGTGTACTTTTATAGGTCTCACTTTGACTGTTCATTTTTTGTAACTGCTTGTGCAAACTGGCACTTTCAAATGTTCTACCACAGTTAATAAAGAAATGCTCCTCTAAACTACTTACAGGGCCTTCAGGTGACTTTGGAGTACCAGAGAGATCGCACGGACTTCCTGCAACATCATGCTGCGGTCTTCCAGGTAAGGGAGGAATGTTCATCGGTCCACCTTTATGCTGGTTGCTGCTCATTATCTTTGCTATAGCGTTTGGGCCATCGTGGATCCCACTCATTGGAATGTTATTCTTTCCTTGGGGCCAATAACCATCTTCCTCATCAAGACCGTTACCATAAAGATCAGTGTCATCTGGTGAAAGACCAGGTTCACTTCGAAGCAAATGATTTTGCTGCTGGTGTAAGGTTTGCTGTAAATCGATTATATTAACAACTGCCATGTTTCCATGATGAAGAGCTAAAGACCGTGCATCCTTGCCAATTTTTGTTCTTGCTCTCACCAGTTTCACATTAGATCTAAGAAGCACTTCAAATATACCTTCATGGCCTTCTTTAGCAGCAGCCAAAAGTGGAGTTAGGCCCATTTTATATTCTCTAGATTAATGAACAAAAGAAAAGGACATAAAAGGCATTAAAATGAAATCAATGCAGTTTGAGGTGACAAGGGGTTAGTCTTATAAATGCTGTCTAGTTTCATTCTATAAGATCAAATTTTTGTCTCTGCCACTAGTTTCCACATGAAATGACACCTGAGAAACCAGTGCAGAAATTCCATACTAATAAGTCACGTGTCACTACAAAGATCCGGGTAGTGCTTCTCAGGTGTGGATCCACACCGGTTTCCACTATTTTATAAAAATTGGTCAGATTTTTCATAAACAAATATACTTTAAATAAAAAGAATTTTCCAAGTTGAAATCTGGCCAATATCCTGTCTGAATGATAGCTCAGAAACCATGATGAAAGGGGACTTCAGTGAATTTAAATCCAAAAAATTTCCTGATGGTGCATGCTCTCTGATCCCTCTGGAAACTAGGAAATTGGTCAGTACTTATCCTAGATCGGCACTTGCTTCTGATTGGTCAAAAGCACTATCCAGATCTGAGTAGTAACACAGGTTGCCAGTCGTTTCAATACAAGGCATTTTGACACAAGTTGATTAAGTCAAGGTGTAAATAGTTTCACACATGTACACTTGGCTTAAAGAATGAAGAATATTCACCTCAAATGTTTTTCTTTTTCATGCACAAACTGCACTTGAAGTGATCAAAATTTTTGTGTTATCTCAGCGCTTGAGGTCGTATTGAAACCACTTGTGTTGAAATGGCCAGCTGTCGGCTGTTTTCTCAGGCTACCTTTAGACTTGGTGCTGTTTCTTTCAATTTTGACTTGATTGTTAAAAATGTGTTTCTTCAGGGAAGGGCTTATTCTGGGGTGAATACAAATTAACAATCACTTATTGCAAGTTAATTGATTCAATATCGCTTGCCTTAAAACAAATAAAACAATGCGAATGTGTGGGCCTTTTTTTTAAACAACAGATTGAAACTTGTGTCACAGGGCGAAAAAGAAAGAGCAAAATGTCCACAAAGAATATCTGCTGGCATTGGTAAAAATTTGAGTTTTCACATGTTGGAAATGATCCCCAACCATTGCAGAAATCTTAACATATGTGGTAACCAGAAAGACTCCTGGTTTTCTGATTTATAGTATCCTGACAATCTGGACTGGCTATGAATTTTCAGTTTTCATTAGTTGGCAAAATCTAGGATGGACAGGAAATAATGGTGATAATATTTTAATCATATTGGATTTGTTGACAAATAAAAACTAGGGTCATTATACCCAATGGAGAGGAGGTTTCAAAAATGCATGATATGGGGATGCCCTAGGAAACTGCTATTTCAGTACCTAGAAGAGCCTTTCAAAGTATCTTAACTTGTAGCTGAGCGATCTGTTTAGGTTTTTCAGAGATTACTCAGGAGAGAAGTAAGTTAGAGTTGCACAAGCATTTACCAAACCCTTCCAAGTTAGGTACAGTGGAACCCCGCTCTACGAACACCTACTTAATATGGACACCCGTATAAGAGACTCAGGTCAATTTTTGCTGGGTATGTGCTGCTGGCCACTCAAAATCCCTACCCCATTATAGTCTATTTTCTGGTAAATTATGTGCCCCATCTTAGTCACTTATTTACTTTCATTTGCCAACTGGTCAGTTTGTTTCTGTAGCTACCTTATAAAGCCTATTAAGTGAGTCATTCTAAAATGATTTTGCACATTTTTTTTTTCAAATTCTTTAATGCCAAAATTTTCTACACCCAAAAATCTTTAAAATGTGCGTTCCCTTTCTAGTTACTTTCTAGTAACAAAAAAATTTAATGCAACCCCATAATAATCAATCCAGTCATGAAAATGGTTGATTCTAATAAATATCTATACCATACCATGGATGGCTTTTCAGAATTCGGAGGGGAGGGCAAGGGAAGGTTTTTGAACTGGAAATCCGAAGACATGGGGGGATATTTACAATTACAATTCCAAAGGCATGATGGATTTTAGATACGGAATTTCCACAGGAGACAGACAAGAGTGTATTCCTTGAAAGCGCTCATTTTATCGACTTAATCAGTTGACAAATAAAGCATGAGTTGGCAACACTGGCAACAAAGTATACAAGACAAGCATTGATTGATCACGAGGCATGTTTTTGTGTTCATTTGTACTAGAAAAAAATCAACAAAACGTGGGTTGAACATCAAGCTCCAGAAGCCTTAATGCCACAAAACATCATTTTATCTCTCATCAAAGCAGCTTCATAAATTATTTTGTCTATTCAGTGTAAAACATGGTCTTTTCACCGAGGATGCCGACTTCTGAACCTTGTGGGATTGGGAGCGACTACTGACCCCAAAAGCCAATGAAAGTTTATATAGGTTGCATCTGTTGAACAGTCGTAACAAAGTAACTTTTATTCATTATTATTTTTGTTCATATTTTCAGAATTTCTATAGTTATTATGACCTGCAATGACTCCGGCTGTAACCAGCTCCACTGAACAGAAGTAGAGTCATTTGAAATAACTTGGCATAAAATCAGACCCAAACTAGTTATATTTGTGAACCCTGCTGGTTATTCAAAAGGGTTTGAAGAAAGAATGGAAAACGTGAATGGAAGGTGGGGTTGACGATTTTGAAATTACAAGGGCATGGGGGGATAACACATTTTGGAAATTCCAACGATCTGGGGTTGGGATAAAATATGGAAGCTGCCAGTGGTATGGTATGGATATTTTCTGGAATTGGCCAATGTGACCCTATCCATTAATTGTAGCCTGCATGGCAGGTGCTCAAAAGAGAAGGGAAAGGGGAGTTTGAGTGTCAGAGAAACGCAAGGGGTGCATGAGGAAGGAGGGGGGAGAACACCTGCAAGAATGCTATTGCTTTTTATGTTATAAACATCCACCAGATGAATGTTAAAATCCTGACTGGTCAGGCTTGATAGCTTAATCTGATTGGTTGAAATCAAAATCACGCTATTTGAGTAACCTTATCGATCTTTCAGTGATCATTAAATATCTTGTTGCGGCGAGTGAGGCGTGAAAAGATTTCTGTATGGGAATCCATCCTTAACAAGAATGCTCTTACAACGGCATTCAGCCTTGCTTGCTTGGAGATTAGATCAAGAAATGAGGAGGCAATAATTATTAATTCTACACAAAACAGGATTTACTCACTAAAGGTTTTTTACTTCCTACTTTATCGATGTCGATACTTTTTATTTTTTCTGAATTGACTTCCCTTACCAAAATTAGAGCACTGATAGTATACTTTTTGTATACAAATAGTGTACACTGTATGTACTACATTGCCATCATGTACATTTTTAGTATACATCAAATATACATCAATCAAGATTTGGCTTGGCAATATAAAAATGATGTATACTATTTGTATACATCAATGACATTGATGTGTACAATTAGTATACATCATTGCCTCCAAGCAGCAGTGATGTATACAACAAGTATACCTCAGGATTTTAAAGCAGCAATGATGTATACAATAAGTATACCTCAAGGCCTTTAAGCAGCACTGAAGTGTACAATAAGTATACATCAGTGCTGCAAAGTAGGCCAGTGCACCTTTTTGGGAAAAATCTGCCAGAGTACAATACTTGTTAGAACAGCAGGAGGTCTTTTTCAGCCCAATGTACTCAAAACAGCAATAACATTAATAGTGGAACTCGATAGGTTTCTTCTGTCGATTTAGCAAAGCAGTTGGGTACAATCAGATGAATGTTAATTAACGTCAAAGGTCAGCCAAAGCCAATTTGCTCAAATTCTGCCTTATGGCGAAGCTAATAATCAGCAGCAAGCTGACTGAAAAAGTGACGGGGGACCCGTCGTATAAAGGGGTGTCTTGCTATGACGATAGCTCAGTAATTTTGACGTAGTCATCTTGAGTGCTGCTTTCATTCCTATCTTCCTCTTCCCAAGCTCATCCACGCCGTTATCTTGCTCGTTCAAATCCTCATGGAACTCGCTAGTTCTGTACGTTGTGTCAACTTAGCGCTGGATCTTCAGGAAAAACTTGTGAACTTCCATCACAGCTGTCGTGCTCAACTGTCATGTTGTTCAGGAGCTCCTTAAACATTTCATCAGCGATGGAGTCTAATTGGCTGGTCATGTCTGTCATTTTCTGCTTCAGATGGCCGACCATCTTCTTCCAACAAATCAACATTATTGCAGTCTTGCAGAGAGTATTCTTCGATCCCACGAGATGCATACGAGCTTACGAGCAGTCCAGGTAGTCTGACTCATGATCAACAGACGTGTCGTTACATGTACAAGATGCCGCATTCCTTTCTCCATCAGTTTTAGCCAGTTTCTGTCGATACTTTGATGTTCTGGGAACTTTTAACAACGGATGTGAAAGATAAGACAGGTAAGTACCTCCTCTTTTTTCACACGTTTTAGAATTTTCAGTCGCCATGTTTTCGTATAAGCCGACCCAGGCCTTCACGGATATTACGCCTGCTCGATCTTCGGCGTCTGTTTGTTTTCGTTTTGGCGGGATTTTTTTTCGGCACGTTTGTCGGTCAGTAGCTGGTGTAGCTGTGAAACCTGAATTGCTCGACTCTTTTTCGACTTTTTCTTCCCCTTTTGTCGAGTATCCAGGAAAATGGTGAGTACATTGAACTGTATAATAATCGGGAAAACCCTGATCAGATACCTTTTTTAGTGTACCGATAATGTATACTTCGTCTACTTCGCTAAATCGGTGAGAAAAAATGGTAAAAGTTTACCCTCTTCATTCAGGTCGAATGCAGCGTTTAAGCCAGGGAAATGCTCTCCTAGAACTTCTTGAAACCTTCGCAACTTAAAATTCATTTTATGTTTGTGTGAGGCTTATAAGCATACTATGAATTGGAACTAACTCAGGCTTTAACGTTTTACTGGAGAGCTTTAGAGGACGAGAACGAGTACGAGATTTAACGTGAAGTTTTTTCGCCTGTTTTCCAACAAAAAAGGACACCCCGGAAAGCTTAATTTTCCTTTTATTCACCAAGTAAGTTAGTACGGTTATTTATACAGAGGGAGGTTAATTAAGCCCTCTCCCGAAAGCAAAATTATATAACTTCTAACATTTGATAAGTTGTTCCCGCCACCACGACATTCTCGCTGAAACCTGTTGTAGAACCACGACGGCTACCACATTTTCCTGCTAAAACGACGCTGGCTTTGTGTTGAGTACGCTCTTTCCCGGCCCGCCAGAACCTTTTTTCTCCTTCTTACTTTTATTATTTGTCAGATTTGTTTACCTTGTGCCAGAGTGATTTGAATCCTTTTCCAAGGTGAAGTAACTGCATGCTTTTTTTAAATTTTCTCATCCATAAATTCACTACTTGTGTTGTAATGATTTTTGACCCTCTTTACAGGATTTGTCACGAGAGAATACCAAAGACAGTTCCCAACAGAGTCCTCTCTGAAGCTGGCTTTAAGAAACGAACTGAGTGCTTTGGAGTCCAGACAGTTAAAGAAGGAGGAGTGAAAACGTTAATGTTGTGACAAATAAGTAATCTGAAATAGGCCCATTATTGGCCTGATTCAGATTATTAACAATTATTGGACGAGGTTGAACAAAATATCCTACGTTGTCATTGGTGAGCAGATCAATAATTATTTAATAATTGATCTGTGAGACACTGACAAATTACGATATTTTATGATGACCAAATTCAATACGAATTGTTTTATCATTCGAAACCAATAATTTGTTTTTGATAAATTTATATATTTTTGGGGAGCGAAGCGATCTGCCTTTTTTCACGCAAGAGCAATCGCAAAAAAGAGAAAAAAGTGGTTTCGTTTACACATGAGCAGAATTTTATTTGCAGCCAAATACAGTTGGACAAGATTGTGCATGTATGAGTAGACCATTATTTTTATGCAGTTATTTGCAGGTCATGTTGTGTGCTTTTGGCCATTGAAAAGGAAGAACAGTTTCCATTAAATATAATAATTAATTTTATTGCGAGTTTGTTAGGACATTCGGTTAATGTCCTTTTTCAGGAAGAATACAATGTACAAAGTTATTAGGCAAAACCTGATTTGCAAGCAGTCTTTAGGCTTGAATATGAAAAAAAATATATTAGAATATTCAAGCTATTTCTGCATTGAAAATAATATTATGTTTTATAAATTGACATAATTTTGTCTGTTACTGTGTGTTAAAAAAAATAATAAAATACCGGTATATTGTTACAAGCAAACATTAGACATCTTTGGGTGAATTTATAATTATATATAGAGCCAGGGTGGTCATGCATGTATTTGTCCTTACTAAATAAGTATACAAATTGTATACTTTTATCTTGGTTCTAGGGAAGAACCTCTACCCTACGTACAAAAGTATACTTTTTGTAGGGGTATACAAAAAGTATACTTTTTGTAGTCTTTTCTGTGCATGAAGCATGTATACTATTAGTATACATCCTCTATGAGAGGTATACTTTTTGTATACATTGAGGGGTTCCAAATTACTAGTACAAAAAGTATACATCAAGTGTATACAAAATGTATACATCAAGTATACCTAAAGTATACCCATTGTAGTATACTTCATGTATGTTTGGAGTATATTATAAGTATATTTCATTTTGTTAAGGGTTAGTACATGTGTTAGCGATGACCGGAAATAAGGCTGCTGTAGGGTACACGCGTGTATAAAAACACGAAAATTCAAGGACCTTGATTCCAGAGAAATTACATCATAGCCAGAGATCAAAAAAGTGATTTAAATGGCATGTCATTTCAATCATCGCCGAAAATAAATTGCATGCTCATCACAACACAAGTTTACAACACCTTAGTAGTGTTCACCTGTTCCAAAGTAATCAATACTTTCAAGTGATAGAATTTGTGGACCGACACATTTCAGAAAAGCTCTAAATTTAATCTCTCCTAAGCTTTCTTCGCAAACCATGCGTGGCTTCAATCACGCAACGATTCCTAGTCCTAGTTGCCACAGTCTCCGCAAGGAATGCCTGGCACACTGACCTCCTTTTTGTGTCCTAAATACGACGAAAAAATGCATTGCAGATTATGAGTCTCGCTGCTTATGCAAGTGAGACTAAAAACAGAAACTGAAGGCATGAATTTCAACTTGAGAGGAGAAAAGAAAAAAGCACTGTAAACAACCTCATGAAGGAAAATACCTGTCAGCAGATGCGTTTTACTGACTAGTTTTGGGAAGATTTATCTCCCAACAGCTTGTTTTACTCAATAGAAGAAAGAAAAGAAAAATCATGCTGCCTGTGTGCTTGTTATCTGCTATTTGACCAGCATTATCAACGACCAGATTGTTAAAGACAAAGCAGTCTATAACTCAGCACATGTCGTTGCAACTTCTTCCTTCAATGGACGACCGCATTTGAACATTTTTTATAGTACTTTCACTCTAGCTTTCTTGTTTTAGGAAAAGAAGAAAGATTCCTTCAGCAATGGTTTGAATACATTTATGCTGGATTTTATATAACTTGGCACACATTGTTGCAACTTCCTTCCTTCTAAGGACAATCACATTTGAACTTTTTTAAGGTACCTTCACTTTAGCTTTCTTGTTTTACGAAAACAAAAGAAAAACAGTGCGAGAAATGCACTAAGAATATGTGCATTGCGGCCATTATTTGACGTATTTGACAACTAGACATTCACAGTTGTGGTATTTTTGCATACATGATTAGTAGGCAGGATCAGATAGGCAGGATCATATGGGCAGGATCATATGGGCAGGATGGGGGGGGGGCAGCATGGCCGAGTGGTTAGAGCGCCGGACTTGCAATTCGGAGGTCCCGAGTTCAAGTCCCACTCTGACCGCTACCTGGATTTGTTCACGGTAGACGGTAGTCCCGAGTTTAAATCCTCGGTCATGCTTGTAAATAGCCAACTGGTTTGCCTCCGGCCAGTTGGGATTCTTAACCCTGTTTAGTTTGATTTGAATCATTTGTTTCAGGCATTTAGCAGGTCCACATCAGCAATAGCTGCAATAATTTATTCAACCTGCTTTATCAAATAAAGGATTTATTTTTTATTTACCGTATTTATTCACTTATAAGGCGCACCATTTTTTACGAGAAAATATACTTGTTCGATCGAAATCTGCTCAAAACTCGGGGTGCGTCTTATAACCGAGTATTTTCGCTCAACAAAATATAACTTTCCAAATTTCCCGATTTATTATTGCTAAACTGAAATGTGGATGTAAAAAAAAACCGGTAAATGAATAAACAAAAGACAAACAACGTTGGTAGCGACCAATCGAGGCACGTTTGGCAGTCATCTTTAACTCGCCGGAGAACAAGACATGCTGTTGATTTCTCCATTTATGGACCATCGATTCCGATATGCCGTATTCGCGAGCAATTTCACGATTGTTGTTTACGGCTTCCGCTCCTGCTACGATCTTCAACTTGAAGTTTAGATCATAGGAATGAGTGACAAGTGTTTGGCTAGAGTGCCCCGGAGAGCTTCCTTGCAGGCTACCCTTTTCCCTTATGCCCGAATTCTCTTCTCCTTCACTTTCGAATGCCTGCCACACAGGCTACATACATTGGCACATCCCCATTAGCCAATTACTAGGAAATAACCTCCACAGGTACACACTAAGGATGAAGTTATAGTCTTTGATAATTTACACTTTGTGGGGTAGTTGAAATTAATTTTGTAACTTTATATTTAAGTATACAAACCAGTAATAACTTTCGTTACTTTTAGGGGCCCATCGCTTTATAAAGGAAAAAACTTCCTGAATGCACGAGCAAAATGACGAGTGAAAACCATTGTCGGAGTCGGAAGCAGAAGGATAAACCAATCAAAATGCATGTTCCTACGTTTTGTGACTAGGTTCGTTTAGCTCTTCCGCTTTAGCTCTTAGTGCTTTAGCCCTTTCGGAGTTAGTTAACTTCTGCTTGCGACTCTGACGACCTGCAGTTTTCACTTGATCGTAAACAACGGAGTCGCAGGCGGAATCAGAAGAATCAAAACGCTGTTTTCACTAGATCGTAGAGTTCTACGCTTCTGATTACGACTACGACTCCGACTCCGTCGCTAGTGAAAACCAGCCCTTAGTTGTACCTCAACTCTGTATCAGCTTCAGCATCTAGCAACGTCTTCACGACTTCCAAATGCCCATGAAACGTGGCGTAAAGAAGACTCGTCCAACCTCTGTTGTCCTGAGCATCGATATTGGCGCCACTTTGTAGCAAAAGATACACAACAAGACCATTGCCGCAGCTCGATGCCAACATCAAAGGGGTCGCCCCATTTTTCTTTGTGCGAGAATTCACGTTAACAGAGTTATCGAGCAAGAGATTTATGATATTAACATGTCCAACATAAGCAGCGTACATAAGAGGAGTCCAGCCACTAAAATTATGTTTCTCGAGATCAGCGATCTCCACTCCATCCGCTAGATGCTGCTGAACGCAACTATATTGGCCAACAGCACAAGCTGTGTAAAGGTCCATTTTGACAACTTCATCTTCATTCCATAAATTACTGCAGTCGTTTACGTCTGCGAACGAAAAGCTAGATGACCGATTTTTCTGCTCATGTTTGTTAAGCGGTAGATCCATTTGTGTTTGGACAAGAACTGAAAGGAGCTTGAGTCAGTAAAATTTCCAGAGACTAATTCTTCAACCTATCTGCTATCTGTGTCGATTCTCTGACTCGTTCCAGGGTTCAAGTTCTTCATACTCGTCCTCCGAGAGGCGAGTATTTTGAAGAAAATCCTGGGAACTAACCGGAGATCAGGCTGTATGACTATTTTCGTTTCGCTTTGTAAATAACATTCCGGCGGGCAAGGCGAAACAATTTTTAGCGATAGCCGTTAGAAAGAATGTATGAGAACCGCTAACATTGGGCCTGATCTCAGGTTTATACTCGGCAACAAGCGAAACCGACCGGTTTGCAACCTCAGACGGGAGGGATCCAAACAAATAGGACCCATGAAATAGTTCACTTAAGTTCGAAAATAAGAAAAATTCTCAGAAATTTGCTTCCGTTTGCTCCTATAAATGTAGCCTGCATGAACAGGCGCTTTGTGAGCCAAGCGAAGCGAACGCGGCATTTTGCGCGAAGCGCGAGACGAGGGGAGGAGAAAAATACCGCCTGTTACCAGTCCATTGTTCTGGTTCTTCGGCGCACCCACGCCCACAAGTATTGACTGACGGCGGGTAAGGCGGGTTAATTTTTGCTGGGTATGTGTCGCTGGCCTCTCAGAGCCCCTACCCCATTATAGTCTATTGTTGGTTTCCACATGACGTCACTAAAAAACTATCGATCCTACCGAGATTTTACTTTCACAATGCATTAGACCAGCTGCAAACTAATTTTCACACAAATTTTCGCTTCGAAAGTTTTCTTGGTTTTGTGATAGAGTACGTTTGAATTTCTAAGCTTTTTGCATGACGCGGCGTTTACATGACGGCCAAGAGAGATCAAGAGAGCTGTCATGTAGGTTAAAAAAATGACTTATTTCAGGAAATTTTTTGCTATCTAAAAAGTTCACGTATTAGAAAAAGTATTACTTTAATGTTTTTGAGTTTCTCGAAGAATAAATTCACGCTTTTGTAGCAAAACTCGGTAACAGATGTTTCGGTTTGTTTCCGTCCGCCATGTTGGAGCTCATACAGGTGAGCACCAGCATGGCGTCTCCATACAAATCTCTATAAGTTCGGGTAAAACATTTCTTCGGATATCTCGTATACGAAATCTTCCTGTGACCTGAGTCTTTGCGAGGGTCTTTGTATATGTACCTCCTTTCATTTCCCAGATTCTGGACTTTATCTATTGAACAGTTTTGATTTTTATTTTGATCTATTTTGAATGGCTTGACACTGAAAACCAGCAATTCTGTGGCCAATTCGATTTAAAGAAAATTTTAGCCAGAATTTGTCCTCTCAGAAAACTAGAAATGGCGTTTGAAAGCATCACGATTTCAAAATTTTCTGGGGAAGCATGCCCCCCAACCCCCGTAGTGGTAAAAAACGACGATTTTATATACTTAAGAAGTTGGACAGCCTGTGTTAACGTGGTAATGTAAAAAAAAACCCTCGATTACATAATTATTATACTCTGCGTTCGACTCCTCTAAACGGGAAAATAGCTAAAAAGACAGTGAATCTCTAAATTAACAATTCGGAAGGCTCCAGCACTATATGGCACCTTCATTTTGCCTAACTTTTCTTTATTGCAGCTAATTCTGGCATCATTGTGGGGCTAGCGGAAACACTAGCAAGCTGGAGAAAGTCCGCTCTTTGATTCATTTGCAGGATAGGCTTACACAGCACGTTAGGAAGCCGTGAATCCAGGACATGATATTTTCCTTAGACAGTTGTTTACAGGGAAGAGCGCCGCTGGTTTAATCGTTTTCTTATTAATGTCTCAACGAGTAATTAGAACTCCATTTTTGTTTCCAGGTATAGACCGGGGATACGCTTGAATCGCCTTATTCCTGACCGGCCGGGTAGTCACTCTGTGGTCAGCAGCGTTTTCATTTTCGCGTCGCTTCTTGCAGCTAAGAAGTATGGTTTGCAAAGAGCCTTTTGACGCAGTTACATAAGACACAAACTTTGTCTTTACCATTTATACGAGCATGTGAGGAGTGTCTTAGCTGAGTCACATCTTGTTTAAGACGCGAACACATTTTCTGTTCCATTTATACAGTGTATACAAGAAGTTCATAAGACGCGTCTTATTTTCCCCAGATTTTTTAATAACTTAGAATACGATGTAGTTGTGCCGTGAAAATGGCA
The DNA here is from genome assembly GCA_038088405.1 of Porites divaricata. Taxonomy (NCBI): domain Eukaryota; kingdom Metazoa; phylum Cnidaria; class Anthozoa; order Scleractinia; family Poritidae; genus Porites; species Porites divaricata. The sequence continues at coordinate 4,813,415 of JBBMOI010000019.1, read as the reverse complement.
AGAAAGACACTTTTATTGATTGAGTCACTGTACAAAAACTTCAGAAGACTGTAAAACATGATTTGCCATTTTTTTGTCTTCTTTTTAAAAAGGGAGTACCGTATGTGTGGGACATATGGGGGCGGGGGAGTTCATGCCATTCACTTTGGCGAGAATTCACTTGCTTTCACTCGCATAAAAAGTGAATGCCCCGGACATCCCCGAGGTTTTCAAACGACTGGTGCATTATATCATAGGTAATTTATAATTTTATAAGTTAGTAATTTATTTTTTAATTTTAATCTCTACCTGTGGGACTCGGGCTGCAAATTAGCCTTTTGGCTAAGCATATTTACCTCATAAAATAAAGTGTCCTATGTCCTGATAAGTAATACGTGTAAGTTCTAACTCAGTGTTAAAATTAAGAATGGTCGAAAATCAAAGTCCAGGATTAATTGATTTCGGCTCATTATTTAATGTCAAAGCGTTTCATGTCGGCCTATACATCGGATATTTAACTGCTTGATTCATCGTTTTTTAATTTTCATTCTTCGTAAAGAACTTTCACCTGGCCCGGAAGGTTACTAGAATCAATCCATTCCCGGCCATAATACTTTGATCCATAAAGTTTGAAGGGCACGCTTGGGAAGTAGACATTTTTGTATTCATCTCCTTTGTTTTGCCATTGATACCACAGTTTGTCCATAAATGAATGGTGAAGAAACAGTTCTGGGGCGTTTGCTGCTGTTAGAGGATCCATCATTGTACCACCGATTGCGTTGTGAGGCAACACGTGATAGTCTACACGGACAGTTTCTTCAAATTCTTGGAACTCTTCCAGGGGCAGCGATAAAGTTTTCTTCACGTGATCAATATCGTAGAGAAGGCTGTCTTTCGAGAAATTCCTTTTTAAACACCCTCCTCCAGACACGTCTAATAGACGCCATTTATCTTTGCTGAAAGGTCCGTCCTCCACACAGTTGTCATCATTATCGCTTCCATCTCCTCCTAAACCATGATCACCAGGGTTCCAAAGGTCTTTGTCACCAGTTCCTCTCCACCAATGATGAGTGTTTTTGCTCCAGTCCCAGTAGGGTATAGTCACACGACAGTCGATTCTGCGCAGTGCGTTTTCCATCTCAACCAAAAACCACCGGTGAAAGGGAAAAAAGACTTCAGGGACTTTTTCTTGATCTCCGGCGGTGTTGTGGAGAGCGATCAAGTTCTCATAATCTTTCTTAAACAGAGGATGGACCGATGCCAGCTTATAAGTGTTAATATAACGTTTTCTGTCCTCGATGGTCATTTTGGTGAAATCTTTTCTCACGCGGTAACAACTGGTTAGTTTATCTTTCTTACATTCACAACGCTCTTCACACGTGTTGAACACGAAACTTCCTTCCTTGCACCCCATTGGACTTGAATCGTTAGTGTCCTTTTCTAGATGGACCGCCTCAAAAACGATCCAGGCATTACTAAGACAAACAATGAACCAATAATGACGAAGCCTCATTGGGTTGACTGCAAGAAAAAATGATTGAGAAATTTTAACAGTTATCGTCTAATAGTAATGTTTCGTTTTAAAAGCTGTTCTAAACTGAACAACCCACCAGCCGCCCAGGTACTTTTCAATTTCCTCCCCTTTGGTTGGGGAAAGGGAAGAGGCAACCCGCCTGTTTCGGTGAGAGCTCTAACAGTGACAAGACAGTAACTCAACTCAACGCCATGACGGAACGTCGCTCTCTCGAGCCCCTTCCCATGATGCCTAGCATTAGGGTTACCACCCTCTAACACCGCCGACGCTCCTTCTTTTTTACAGTCTTAAGGAGTTTTTCGAGATGTTTGCGAAAATTTGGTCAGAAACAGAATATCTACTTTCCTAGAAAAGGGAGGCTGATTCTCTCTGACTTGTTTAATTCTCCATTATTGAGCTATTTTGCAAAAATAGCTAATATGTTAGCGGTCTGAGCGTATGTATCTTTGTTGCAGGGGCCAATAAGGCTGAAGGTACTATCAGTTGATGGGTAGGAACTGCTTCAAGATTTTCTGAGCTAATTCGGTTATCGCGAACGATACAACGCATGTGTTTAAAAGATCATATATTTTTCAAAGTTCTTCCAATGGAACAATAATTGAAATTTAGATATGGACTTTAATTCGGGAGTGTGCGGCCTATGAGTTGTGGTTTTAGAAGTTTGAAAGGCAAGGCGAGTATTGTTAATCCTGCAAACAAGCTTTGTTCTCTCGCTTACAAAGTTCAACAGACCTTTTTCGTACCGGCAAAAAAAAAAAACTTGAATTAGGTGAACAACATGAAACACGTTTGCTGCGTGAGAGTTATTGAAACGTATTTTATTTCAGTAAAGATGTAGAAACAAGAAACAGTAGCGTCAGGGACTGAATTAAACTGGAAGAAGCTAGTTGGCAAAATAATTGCATATTGTTTTATTGAATGGAATAACATGATATGAGTAGAAATGTATCTCGGCAGTTTGATAATTTTCTAGGAAGGAAATAAATGTTAGGCTATCAACCTTAACGTTGCATGAAGCAACGTGGAAGTGAAGCGTTTGAATTTACTTCCTTAATTCGAAAGCCAAGGAATTCGAAACTCCTGAATACTGAATTACAAAAGTTGTCGCAACGGCAGTGTACAAGCTATAGTCAAGTTGAACGAGACCCACCCCTTTTGTGGTCTTAGATGTATGAAGATTTGTCTTCCGATACCAGCTAACTAAAGGAGTAGAGAAAATTATCCTCACACGTTTGTTTCTTAATTAATCTTGTTCTTGTTCAAATCCAGTGACTAAAAGAATGTTCAACAAAAAATAATGAACAAAAGTGCCGTCTCGTAGTTTGAGTTCCTCTCCAAACGTTTCGTACGTTAGAAACGTTGCAAGGTTTACATTAGTCTGTTACACAGCCGTTTTTAATGTCGTCACGCAACGCTCCTCCCCACAAGCGGACTAGATTTCCGTACGCCATGAAAGAAAAAATAAACACCCCAAAAAACTTTATACAGGGGCACCCAACGACAATTTTCAGAAAATATCTGTTCGTAAGACGATTTGAGATCTGTACTTTTCGGAACATTTGTTGTAAAACTTCTCGCTTGCCTGCCTCTCCTAGGATTTTCGAAAATCTAAAAAATGGTATAATGGCCTATTTTTAACGGATTTTTACCCGAAAAAGGTCACCTAGAATTTTCGGGAGCCTTTTTTCTGGCTGAAATTTTCGAAAAGGAAGGTTTTGATCCCTATAATTTTCGGATCACTAGACTTTCAGCTAGGAAATCCGAACAGATGAAAATTTTTAGGGGATAAAAATAGGCCTATATCTACCGTTTAAATACTAAAATACGTTTAACAATGCTATGTTTAAGTGGTTTTGAACTATATTCTCGTTGGGTGCCCCTGTTTATGGTGCGTGCGCTATTCTGCACGCGGCCTAGAGGAAATGGAAGTCGGAGTTTGCCATTAGGGTAACCATATTACTCGCTAGGGGTTGTTAGTTATCTGTATAACTCTGAAGAAGGCAACTGGGCCAACTAAAAATACTGAAAATATCTTAAATTGCAAATCAACACACCTTTAAAAAACGGCGGTGCTTCTTCTCGCGAAATGGTGTGTTTTGATCGACTTGTTAAGTTGCAAGTGCATTAATTTGTTTTGGTTCTCCGCTTTAGGAAAGTAAATGTCATGAACAAAGCATAAATTATTTTCTGTAACCTAGCAAAATCTTTTTTTTTTGTAATAATTTATACATGTGGAGTAGCCCTTATGGTTATTTTGGGCAGGCAGTACTCTATACTAATTTAATGATTATTGTAATCATTTTATAAATTGTGAGTACAAATAAATGGTTGTTGTTGTTGTACATTAAGGTAACTTGGCTAAAAAAAAAAACTATCAAAAGTAGTTCCTCGAGCCTGAAAATTGGTGAAAGTAACGCGTCCGGAAACTTTTGCTGTCCTGGAAGTCTTTTTTATCAGTGAAGAATGGAGGCTTACTCGTTGGCCAAAAAGGGAGGGTGTAGAAAGGACTCCTATTTTCTATACTACACTCTTCAGGAAAAATCACCTTGAACCGGGGCGCTCGCCTGTCACAGAAACGAATTAAAAGATTCTCGAATGATGTTCTGCAGATGTTGCGGATCGAAGCCTGTTTTAAAAAGGTTTTAAACGCTTTTTTCGAAGAGATTTTCAACGATGTTTTCGAAGAGAGATCTGAAGATGATTACGAAGAGGGTGCAGAATTTTTTTTCTGAAAGGGTTTGACGAAAAGGGTTACGAAAAGTTTTTCGAAGTGCCTTTTGAAGGTGTTTTTGGAAAGGTTTCAAAGAATGAATTTCATCCGATTACTGCGAGTCGTTATTACTCCTTCAGTTGTTGAGAGGAGAAAACGACTCGAAGCAATCGGATGGATTTCAGGCCAAAAAAAAGCTGGAAGAAGCGAGAAAATTTCTTGCAGAGACTCACACTTTAGAAGACCTCCAAAACGAAAAGCTGCAGGTCTGCACACCACCACAGCCAAAAGACCGAAAAAATGCAATTGAAATTGAAGAAGGGCACTATCTGGTGTCTCGCTGCGCTATGGAAAAAAGTACTTCCGACGGGCTGAAAAACGGTTCTCTTCCTCCCGCAGCTTGGAGAAGACAGCAACCCAAAAAAAAAAAAAGACGCAGGCGAGCCGGTTTGGGGATATTTTCTTCAACAAGAGGCAGACAAAAAAAATATAGAGCAGGTGGAATGATTTTTGTACTACCATCTCGGAAAAGAAAAAAACAACTCCGCAGAAGAAGAGACAGACTTGCGGTGCTGTATTCAGACCTTCATGCGTGAAAATGTACAGACACCTGCCGCTTTCCAAGCAAAGAACAGGGGCACCCAACGACTGTTTTCTTTAAAATATCTATTCGAAGAAGCAAATATTGCCTAGAATTTTCTATTACCTGCATGAGGACGGCTAATAATTTGCAGATGACCATTCCATCATGTACGGTTTTCCAAACTTATCTAAAATTTAATTCTCGCATTTTACTTCCCAGGTTAGGCTATTTTTCATAGAAAAATGGAAACCTAAATTTTCGGATTCAAAAATGTGATGGAGAGAGGAATTAGAAAATGTCTCACTCTCGTAATACGTTAAATTTCATCTAAAATTTTCGGGAAAATAATACTCAAGCCCGAAAAGACTCAAGTTCACCTAGGATGACCGAACAGAGACAAATTTTACAGCGCCGCTTAGAATACTTTTCTAGAAATCTAAAAGTACTCTGGATAGCCTAAAAAGTGTTTTCAATGTATTTAGCAGAAAACTGTCTTTGCCGGATGCCCTAAAAGAAAAACATCGCCACAATTGACAACCCTCCACAATAGGACCATACGGCCATTTTTTCCCACTCCAAAGCTCTTTCCGTTGGCACTCTATCTTGCAAGAATGGAAGGTCCACGTCCAAAGATTTCTTCACCCAACTATTGCAACGTGGCCCAGTCGGAGCACCAATTGTTTTGATGCTTCGCAAGCCCCACAAAAACAAGAACAAGAACATAAAACACAAATTAAAGAATAAGAAAATTCCGCAATCTCTCGTAGCAACAATACCAAACCGAACGTTTTATAGCCAAAAGAGCAGCAACCACCAATTGGCAATAAAAAATGGGAAAGTCTCTCGCTGGTGATCGAACTTTAGATCTCACTTCAACGCGACGTAATGGCGATATTGATAATTTTACGGAATTGAAAACTGGTAAGAATTAAATTTTGTTGCTTGTGACTCGTTTCGCCTATTGTTTCTTGAAATGGTAACGTGGACCGCGGTTTGGTGCTTTTTTGGTGAGAAAACGTTTTGTTTCGTTTAAGAATAGGATTTTACCGGTCAACGGGTTTTTTCTGTTCGATTAATAAAACATTTTTTAGAAACTTTTTCTTCAGGATCAAATTTGTCAATTGCTTTACTTCTCATTTATTTCATGTTTATTGTTATTCGTTTAATAAAATGTTCGTTTAATAAGGCCAGGTTGAATTTTGCTATTTCCTGCACTGAGCTGTTTTACTCCACTCCAGTGGGTAGCGGCGGAGTCTTCGAAAATTTCACTGAATCACACCTGCCTCTTCCCACGTATAGTTGATCTTTACAGACGTCACACAGCAAGTTTCTGCAAGTGAAACCTCTGGTTTGTAGCCAATTCCCCCTCTATGTATGTGACATGCGTATGTGTAAGAATGGAGCTCCGTCTGTCGTTGCTGGCCGTGAGTGAGTGACAAATTTGTTAAACAGACTACGCCCCTTTTCTGCTCAGTCACTCAACGCACGTGGCTGTATCAAGTTGCTATCTCTGATGATCATAAAAGAGTCAATGGTCCCAAATTACTATCATCAAAACAATAACTATTATTATTGCTTTATAATTCACACTTTTGTCGATTGTACTGACATAATAATTCTGACATAATTCTGTATAATTTAGAAAACAGAGCATATTTTTTAAACTTTTGTGTAAACTTAGCACTGTTAGGAAAATCTGGCATTTTTTTGTTTTTAACCTGTTGTTAGGTTTTCTTTTTTCCTTTTTATTTCGGACACACAAACCATTACAGTACATTACATTTAAAATTCATTACAATAAATTCAAATTATCGGTTACTAAATTTTACCTTACATTGAAACAGGTTTTTTGTTATCGTTTACAGAAGGGGAAAATGTGAAATAAAAATAAAAAGAAAGACAAATTCCACAAAAATACTATAGTTTATATATTAACAATTAAGAGAAGGCTGCCTGCCGTATGGTCCTTCATCCCCCATCTGCCCCCCGTTTGTCACTTGCACTCTAAATTAACTGTATAGATCAAATTATTTTCTGAGGGGCATTGTTTGAAAGTAGCCCATTTCTTCCTAAAGGAGGCTAAGTTATTATTATCAAAGGCAATCTGTTTCTCGCTTTCCATGGAGCGTATGACTAACTGAGTGTACACTTGTACCATAGGAAAGGTATTTCGTAGTTTGCAACTATATATATATATATAGTGTCTAGCAATAAGGAGGAAGTGGTGGAGGAGAAGATTGGATATGTTGTCAAGTTAGCCGAGGCAAAGACTGCTGGCGAAAAGGGGGCAATGTTCAAGTTGGTCAAATCAAGATTTTCGGAGGTCCACTGCGAAACATTATACCAAAAAGTCTGAGTTGATCTACAGTGCCAAAAAAGATGAGTAAGTGTCTCTGGGGAACCAGTGCAAAAAGAACAGGAGTCTGTTTCCTTTTTGCCTATCTTAAGAAGGAGAGTCGTTTGTAGCTACTCTTCTATGCAGAAATTTAAATTGAAATACCCTTAACTTCGTTTCCGTAGTGCATAGAAAAGGTTGCTGATAGGTATTTTCCCAGTTCACTTGTATTCATTTGAAAAAATATATCTTCAGCAAGCCACTTTCGAAGCGGATTTTCACTGGTGAGGAAGTCTTTCTTTTGACCCGTGAAATCTGATAAATCTTTTTGCAAACTTTCTCGGAAGAGAACAGGTTGTCGGAGGCTTTTTCCAAAGAAATGAAGTTTTCATTGTTGTAGCATTTTTTTCTGAAATGTTTAAGGGCAGACACTACTTTATAGCACTCTAGATGGTTGGTCTTTTTATTGTACTTGGTAATGAAAACAGTATAGCTTAGGAAATTATAATTTGAATCGTCAAGCAAATCCTTAACATCTTTCACTCCTGCATGAAACCATGACTGTTAATTTCGATACATAAATTTAGCGAGCTTTTCAGACCTGCAGTAAAACAACAACACAACTAATTAAAGGAAAACTTCAAAGTGTGTTTGTAATATTGTTTTTCGTTTTGTTTATAGGTCAGTTGAGCATGCAGTTTTAGTAGTGTCATTTCGTCTTTCCAAAGTGATAATATTTACATGGATTTATAGAAAAAAAAAAATTTTTTAGACGTTTGTTTCTCTAGTAAATTCGCAAATTACAAGTGTACTCACGGACTAAATCAGCTAAATTAAATGCACTTGACTGACTTGAGAACTCGTTTGGTTTGTTCTATATGAGACAATTTATATATCTTTTGAAAGAGTTCGCGATATATTTCTCCAAGATTTTTAAAGATTTATGTACTGAAAATCGGGAAAAATTGCCGAGGAAAATATCAAGGCAACAGGAAAAAAGAAATTTCTGTATTTTAACTTCAAGCGCGCCTAGCCAAATATTAAAACTAGAACATCTGGTGTCGCCGTCTTTTTGAAAACTTTTTACCTTCTACGCCAACAGAAATAACCTTCGAGATCTCCTTTAATCTCGCAAGAAGGTAAATGTGATTGTGCTGATTGTTTTATTTTTAGCTGAAAAAATTAAAAGATAAAAGCTATTTTTTAAGTCAGCGAGTCTGCATTTTTCCCACGTATGGAAAATTTGCATACTAAAAGATATAAAGAAACGGAAGTAATTTTGGTTGGCTGATTCGGCAAATGTCAATCATTAATCAAAAAGTGAGCGGCAGACTTTCCGGTTCCCTCTCATGGCTCTATATTTTTTTACATGATCCCACCACAAATGTCATGCCAGCGCGAGTCACCCTGGCGTGAGTTCACCCCGGTTCTTGTACCGGGGCGAGAGCTTCACTCCGGTACGAAATCTCGCAACGGTATCATGTAAACGCAAAACGACCACCCGTTTCGATGTGAAATCGGTCTGCTGGTAGACTGGAACGGGTAGCGCATGCATAATTTTTGCGGTTTTGAATCACACGTGCATTTTATCAACATGAATTGTACCTTCAAATAACGAGATGTAAAATGACCCAGTCATCATGTAAACGCGATACGAAATCAAAAAGTCATGTCGGTATGAAACTCGCACCGGTGCGACTTTCTTCATGCAAACACCCCCTTATGCTCTCTTTTCGTTTCACCTTGCCCGCCGGAATGTTATTTACAAAGCGAAACGAAAATTGAGCCTGACCTCAGGTTATTGTATTCCTTGAACAATAAGCCGTTTATCGGCCTTCAGCTCGTGGTTATGTGATTTATTGCCCTCGTGCAACGCATAACCCCTCGCTTCAGGCCGATAACCCTTACTAATTAATCACAAGGTATTTTCCATTTGGGTTTTTATTTAGTTTTATTTTTTAAATTTTTCTTACAACTGTTTTGCATATCATTAGGACCATTAGTGTCGCTGACTTTCCTTTATTCTGCTCAAATTCTGCTCGAAAATGCCTTATTAAGCAGAATGCTCGCCTCCAAAATCGCTTATTCTGCTCGTAATTCGGCTTTAATGTAGAGCGTTTGTTAAGTGTTGAGTCATTTGCAAGTGCAACGTAGATGAAAAGATGTTTCAAATAGTGTAGTGACTGACATAGTAAATGGTTTTTTTCTTTATGTTATATCTTTTTAAGGTTTGCCCAAATAAAACCTGGTGACGGGTAAAAAACAAAAAAAGCCAAATTTTGCTTGGAATGCTAAATTTAGATAAAAGCTTAAAAATATGCTCTGTTTGCTAAATCATGCCAAAAATTCTGTTAGCACAATCGACTTTAGCGTGAATAATTAAAACAATAATAATAGTAATTCTTTTGATGATAGCTGAATTATTGAAGTATTATCATAGCAACTCGATACAGCGACGTGTGACTGAGCAGAAAGGGGCGTGGTCTATTAACAAATTTGTCAATCACTCATCGTCAGCAGCGAGAGGCGGAGCTCCCTTGCTCATACACATACACATATATATGTATGTGCGGGAAAAGTGGCTATAAACCAGAGGTTTCACTTGCAGAAACTTGCTATTTTGCGACGTCTGTAAAGATTTACCTTAACTGTATCTGGGAAGAGGTAGGTGAGCTTTAGTGAAGTTATTGAAGAAGCACTTTTTGAATTAATTTGTCTTGTTGTTGACCACCGCTACTCATTGATAAAACTACTCAGTACAGGAAACAGCAAAATTGAAGTATTCCATAAAAGGCTTTGAGCTTAAGTGTTGACAGCATTAACTCAAAGACTGAAGCCAACAAAGGAATCATGGGTTTCCTTTTTGTCGAATTTAAGCATTAACCAGTTGTGAGTCTTGAAGTTTTAAATACTTTTCGATATGAACTGTGAGCGAAATATCACCCTGCCTTCCTTTTAGCGAAATTACCTAAATTTTCATGTAGACTCTTCTAGCGACCCTGTTGCAGCCAAATTCCTCGACTTGCTACACATCAGCATTCAATTTTGAACAACACAAGAAAGAGAGGACTCATCACAGTGGTCACGCCAATGACCTCGTGATCGCTAGATCTGACGACCATGATCTTATTTCACATGTATCCGTGACTGATCCAGCAATCTCCGATCACTATGCTGTTCTCTGTAAGATATCCACGACAAAACCATGTTATCCCCGAAGGGAAATTAATTATAGGAAACTGAAGTCCATCGACATGGACCGATTTGTTGAGGACATTAGCAATTCATCTCTCACATATGCTAAGTACGCTGCGAACGTTACTGATCTAACATCCCTGTATGATGGGACCCACTTTTTAATACTGAGAAGAGAGGATGATCTCATTCTCTCTTGTACTTGATCAGCATGCACCTCTTAACCCTTTAAAGGCCTAGTACCAAAATTTAGATTCTTATTTGTTGTCTCTATACTCTTCCTAGTGTGTCAACTAAATTCATCTTGAGCTATCTTGTGTGATCAATCCCTTAATTCTTGTGACCAAAATGTTTTGCGAAGCATAGACGTTGCAAGGAGAAAATTGATGTTGATGACTGTTAGGGCTTAAAAGATTAAAGGACCAGCTGCGCCATGGTGCACAGAGAAGACTAAGGCTGAAAAAACAAAAAGAAGAAGACTTGAACGCCAATGGCGCAAGCTCAGGTCCAATATCAGCAGACAACTTTACGTAAACCAATGCTATCTGGTCAATAACCTTATTTATGAGTCCAAGATGACCTTCTACTCCTCGGTCATAGAAGAAAACAAGTACTAAAATCAAGCGATCCTGTTTAGTACTGTTGACAAAATGTTTAACTGCCTGGCACCTAAAAAACGACAATGCTGTTGACCTCGCAAATAAATTTGCGGACTTCTTTGTGCACAAGGTAGAAACTATCAGAAACAGCCTTAACTCCCCAGGCTTAAACCCTAACGATGGGAAAAGTGTCTGTCCAGCTAAAATGAGCTAGCTATCAACTCTTCTAAGTAATACCTATGCTAAATCTTGCATATTAGATCTAATACCAGTTAATATCATGAAAGCCTGTATTAACACCCTTAATCTCCCTGCTTTCCTGAAATCCTTAATCTAAATAATTGAAAAACTGAGTTCTTTCTACTGAACCCTCGCCATCGTCCTCTTCCGCAGTTAAGCTTAATTTATGCAGGCACTGAATTAATTGTAGCTGCTGACTCGGCAAAAAACAACGGCGTTTGGTTTGATAACATCCTGTCAATGAACAAGCATGTGAAATTTCTTTGTAAAACAGCTTTCTAACATCTACGTAATCTGGCCTTCATTATAAGGTTCCTATGGCACAAGCACTGTGAAATCCTTATATATGCCTTATATATGCCTTTGTAACTTCTCGAATTGATTACTGTTACTCACTTTTATCTGGTCTCCCTCAGCATTTGTTGCAAAAATTCCAACATTTTTAAATATGTGCGGACCGTCTCCTCACATACTCAAAGAAATACGATAATATTTCCCCTATCTTGAAAGAACTACATTGGTTGACCGTCAAGTCAAGGATTGAGATCATGATGTTAATTTTGACTTTTAAAGCATATCACGAAATTGGACCTAAATTAACAGACTCTTTAATTAAATATATACAACTAGCAGAACAATCCCCTCCACCAACAAGGGATTGCTAGAAGTATAGTCCCTAGGTATAATCTTGAGTCCTCTGGAAAGCGCGCTTTTTCAGTCATTGCACCCTCACTCTGGGATAAATAGACCAAATAAGAACTACAGCATGTTCGAGTTTTTTTAAGAACAGAGTTAAGACCTTTATATTCAGCCGTTCCTTTTAGATTGTTCTTATGTTTTTATGATGTAGTTGTATTTATTTTAGTAACTTTTTAGATTTTTCTCACAAGTAGTAGCATTGTTAAGCGTCATTGGTTAGTAGAAATGGCGCTATATAAATAACTTATCATCATTATTAAATTGTTCTGTCTGTAGCACAAATTTCCAATAACAATAGCTTTCTTGATAAATGTAATCAGTTAGATCCGAACTTCTCAGAGCCAACAACAACAACAAGCTTTATTTGCAGGACCATAAAAGTATATGCAGTATTGCAAAAGCTATTTATAACTATGTTTTAAGAATAATATAAGAACTAAAATTTAATCACTGGCCAATGAATTGTAAATTAATATTAATAGTAATTAGATATGTTCGATCACCAGTTCATTGATCAAAAACGTTCACAGGGAACTGGGTAATATTTGGAATCAGAATCTTAACTTTATTGTAAAAATTATTCTTAATCAAAGAGTATTTTGAACAATTAAAAAGAAAGCGAATTTCGTCTTCTATTTGATTGGATCCACAAAAAGGGCAATTCCCATTATCTCTGGTAGTTTGATTGTTTTTTACCAAGTTCTATCATTAGTTTGTGGTTGCTTATGCGTAGTTTTACTAATTTCTTTCTCTCAGCTGTTTCTCTAGTTAAGTCTAGGTAATTAGAAGTGGTATGATCGCTTTTAAAAGATCTAAAAAATTCTAGTTTTTGAGAGTTGTGAAGGGTGTTTTGCCAATATGATACATAGAGCCAGTTTCTTTTCACTAACGTTATGTAACTACGTGTTCATGTTTTTCAGGCGAGGTTCAATCATGTCACGTCTTATTTTCGTTTTTCTTGCGATGATTCTGATCGTCTCCGAGATTGTGCCCGTGAAAAGGTATGTGAGATATAGATTGACGGCATTTTTCCTTTAGGCGTGACTAATGCATCATGTTAAACTTTTCCAAAACGAATACTGAGTCCCTGTAACTTGTAGATTATCAGCGATCGACTGTTAGTGGTTGAATTTTACATGTTTGTATAATTGCATTCGAAAAATTGTACAAAACAAAACGTTTAATGAATCGATCGTTTCAGGGGCACCCAACGAGAATATAGTTCAAAACCACTTAAACATAGCATTGTTAAACCTATTTTAGTAAACGGTAGATATAGGCATATTTTTATCCCGTAAAAATTCTTCATCTGTTCGAATTTCCTAGCTGAAAGTCTAGTGATCCAAAAATTATAGGGATCAAAACTGACCTTTTCGAAAATTTCAACCATAAAAAAGGCTCCCGAAAATTCTAGGTGACCTTTTTTAGGGTAAAAATCTGTTACAAATGGGCAATTATGCCATTTTTTAGATGTTCGAAAATCCTAGGAGAGGCAGGCAAGCAAGAAATTTTACAACAAAAGTTTCGAAAATTCTACATCTCAAATCGTCTTCCGAACAGATATTTTCCGAAATTGACGTTGGGTGCCCCTGTAGTTTTTTACCACAAAAATTCATACAGTATCGATCAGTAATTTTACTCTGCCCAGCATGAGCAGTTAGTTAAAAGATTGCGTTTTGCGAAAGTTTGACATGCTTTTTAGTAGATACGAAGAATATTTTTCTTTCCACTACGGAACATCTCTTGCTGATTTTACATATAAGCTTAACAGAGGTTATCTAATTCTTTAATTAATCATTGACTGGTCGAAGTGTTTTGAATGCTCATCGTCGCATATACTCTTAAGTGTTAGTGTTTACACTTTACCGCACATCCTTTGATCCGTCGCAAAAACCAGAATGGATGTTTCTTTTCTTCACACGTAAAGAGCAAATTTCAGCACAGTTTTCGGACAGGATTGTACGCATAAGCCAAAGAAATTGACTGTAGTGCTTATTATTATCTCCTGATTGCAAACGCACTATAAGCTTTCTTAAAAGGGTTTCAATCTTCTCACATCATATTTTTCAGTGCTGGTGACCTTGAAGATAAGAGTCAGACGAGCAAGCGTAATGCCATGTATTACTGGGGCAAGCGAAATTTGAAGAAGTTTGATTCCAAGCCAAATGCCATGTATTACTGGGGCAAGCAAAATTTGAAGAAGTTTGATTCTAAGCCAAATGCCATGTATTACTGGGGCAAGCAAAATTTGAAAAAGTTTGATTCCAAGCCAAATGCCATGTATTACTGGGGCAAGCAAAATTTGAAAAAGTTTGATTCCAGCTCCAAAGAAAACTGAAGAAATGGAGACTATGCAGCTAGCGTAATACGGGTGACAGCTTTGGGCAAGACGTTGAGTGACCTGCAGCCTCAAGGAACAGTCTTTAAGCAAGATAGTATTCTTGAATAATGGGTGTTCGGTAACTCTTTGTAGTTGTGAATGAAAGCTGCATAAAAGTAAGGCAAAATAAAATGTAACAAGTAATCCTGGGTAAATTCAAGTCTAGAGTTTGTTGTTGTTGGGCTGCCTGTGGCACAGCCAATCATGTTGCGGTGGCAAGTCATCTCCGTCCAAAAAATACAAAATGGCGGACGCATAACCCAGAAGGCGTTGCGTGTCCCCTCCTCCTGACTTTTGAGAGGAGGGGGAAGGTCGTTTCAGATATGAAAAAGAAAAATGGGTACCATAAATTTCACCACATATGAACGAAAATCGTGAAAAAGCAAGTTACCCTTTTAAAACAAGAAAAGAGAGGAATTATTTTTAAGTGGAACATTTCCACAATGCACCCCCATCATCCAATCCCTCCGTTCCCCAAAATAAACATGACAGTATAACGTGACTTAGATTAAGATTGGATCTAACCGGAAATTCCGAAAATTATTGTCGTTTTAATGCTTATAAGACTTGACGGGGGTCGTTTGTTATCTGTATGCCTACAAAAAGCACAGATCGACTTGTAAAGTTGCAGAAAATGATTTATTATTGGGATGCCCGTGAGAGCAACGCCCAATCAAGAATTACCATCTATTTTTGTCGAAAAAATAGAAATTGGCGGACGGAACTCCCAGGAGCCTTTGCGTGTCCCTTCGTGGCCCCCTTCAATGGGGCCAATTTTGCGTTGAGGGGACGGCTCATTTCATGTCGTCTTGCGAACAGATTTGGACGTCGATTTGTAACGAACACAAAATTATTGCCTGAAATTATTGGCCGCTATATCTACGCCGAATGGTTATCTAAATACAGTCTTCGGATGAGATACTGAGCCTGCGCGGGAGCTGCGGAAACAATGCATACCCGCCTACGGTCCCCACGGGGAGAGTTTTTTGTTGCAAGTCTCCCTGAGTGTAAAGACTTCTCTTTTGATACAAAAGAGAAGAACGTTGCTATTTGTAGGTCGCCTCATCAAATAGAAATATATCCACTTGGATAATTAAAAGGTCTTTAAATGCAATATCCGACATAAATATAACTGAAACTTAATTTGCTTTGCGAGTTGTAAGAAACAGAAAACTATTATTAAAAAAAGTGTTTAAAACACCAAAATTTAGCCTTCCACATTTTATAAGCTTGGAACTACAATTTTATAATTTTTGGGATTTCCGGTTAGATCTGGGGTGCTTACCATTTGACATTGGTCTTACAACTTACATCACTAAGATTAGACCTGTTATAGAATATGCCTCGCCTGTATGGGGAGGGCTGCCCATTTACCTCGAAGAAGATCTACAGAGAGTGCAGAATAGATGTCTAAATGTCATTGGTCTCCCTAGGGATACTGTTGAGTCACTTGTAACTAGACGTCAGAATTTGACGAGGAAAGAATTTAAACGTATCCTAGAATCAGAAGCACATCCTTGTAAACGTTTTTTAGAAAAGCCAGTGGATCATGGCCATAATCTAAGATCTTTTAAGACTAATCCAGCGCACCTCAGAATACCTGTATCACGCTCTGTTAGGCACAAACAATCATTTATTCCTAGAGGTGCTAAACTTAACTTAATTTAATATGTATATATAATATGTAGTGTTTTGAATTTTTTACTGTAATATTACCGTAATTCTTATCGCCAAAGGTAGTAAATAAAGGTTATTATTATACAGAAAAATCCGGTTGGGGGTGTCGAAAGCATAATGGTAAGCGATTTACCAGTTTAGCGCAGAATTGCCACATCCGTTATGGTTTGAATCCAAAAAAGGGGCGAATTAGTGTACAATGAGTCTGGAACCAAGAAGGAACCGATAAAATTGGTAAATGGTAAGCAATATTCCGTTTGGTTCGTACCAACTGGAATGAAAAGACTACCTCAAAACCTACTCCTCAATTTTCGGTTGAAATTTCCGAAAAGTGACCTTACCATTTATCTTCCATCCGGAATTTCCAAAATTTTCTGTCAAATGGTAGGCACCCCTGATTAGCAATCTCGACCCAGAGCTCTTCTGCGCATGTAGAGGGGAGAGATCAAGAGCTCTGGGGAACCCTGGAGCAAGATTGTCTCTGATTGGTTTCAGCAAAAAACAATAAAAGTGCTTCTGATTAGTCTATTCAAGTTTGAACGAGAGCAGTTGAACGTGCGGCGTGTCTGGCGTGTGAGCGGGTTTTTCCCTAGACATGTTGAAGTAAACACGGCCGGCCGATTCTTGATATCAGCGATTCCAAAACAACGTTTGAACGACTAATTAGGCAGAATTACTGGATTTTCCATTTTTCAAATAAAATAGCTTAGCGAAAATTGAACCGTGAACCAGAAAAAGATTTGAATGCGAAAAAAGAAAATAAAAATACACCGACATCTTTGCCAGCTATAAGTTAAGAAGCATGACACATTGCTGATTTTTCTTCGACTTCCACGTTATCGTGTTCACACGAAGTAGCCGAGTATGAATGAAAACTTCAGCTTCTTGTCGTAAATTGCCCAAAACAGACTTGCAACAAAAAAAAAAAACAGAAAAAGTAAAAGTGATACGTGTACAATGCGACTAGATATTTATAGTTCTCTTCTTTTCCCACGATATCACATTTCAAAGCAGCTTCGCTGAAGAACAAACATAAATAAAAGGACGCTAAATTCATATTTTGGAAAGTTTTATTGGAATTTCGATACGTTTATTTTAACAAGCCATTCGGGTTTCACTTATCGCCTCGTGAAGTAGTCCACAGAAATATTAATCAACTGCCAAGGATACGCAAACTTCAAGTTTCAAATCTGTGATTGGAAACGTTTAACGGTATTTTCTCAGCAGCTACCACAAGAGCCTTGGATACCTGAAAATTCTTCACGGCCGTTAACTGAATTTCTTCAGTTCTAATACCGAAGCAACACAAATACTTCGCGATGAAGCAGATATAAAAGAAGCAAAAAGTTTGGGTTGGATCAAAGAGCATGCGCTGTGAGGCCCAAATAGCCAGATTTTACGGGCGCATTCCCAAACCCGTAAGCACTGGGGTCGAGAATGATCAGATTAGTCACTTTGGCAATCTCGTACCCAGATCTCCCGCGTTCAGCCTAAGACAGAGTGAGATCTGGGTACGAGATTATCCCATTGGCTGGAACCGTTGAAACTTTGTACAGTACATTTTGCATCAACAGTCGATGCCACCATTGGTAACCAAGGCTTTAGAGATGATAGAAATAACATATTCCCTGGACTGAAGTTAACATATCAAACTCTTGTCATACATCGATGAACATTTGATATTCAGTGATCATACATGAAGCACTCGTTCACTGCGTATGCGTAGTTCAAGGCAGCATTGCTAAATTTGAAAAGGCGGAGTGAAGTATTGAGGTATATTGACGAGTATTTACCATTGTTTAAAGCTAAGAACAAAAATAAAATGAGAAAGGATAACCAACTTGTTGAAATTGAAATTCGCGAGGTCGATAACGAGAAGAAAAGGATCAAAATTCACTACAAAGGTTTTCGCGAAGATACAGATGAGTGGCGTGACTATGGTTCTTTATTTGACCTCGAAGGATTTCACGCTGTAGTAAATTTCGAATTGATATTTCGGTCCGGTTTTCCATCCATTCAACAACTTTGCCAGTGATTTTCCTCCTGCCTTGCTCGCGCGTCTTTAAGCCGTTTGCAGTACTGAAATCTTCTTTTTGAAGACGTTTAGAATACGGCTGTTAACAACAACATCGCTAACACCAGATTCTTCAAAAATTATTTTCTCGACAGCGACTGTGGCGGACTCGTAACCGATTTCTGCGTTTTTATTCTTCTTGCCATAATGAATAAATGAGAAAGCTGAAAGGAATAAAATGTAGACCCCGGAAAGCTAATATTATAGGAAATCATTGACTCAAAACGATTTTCACGGCTGGACGTATAGTACTTTTGTATCAATCCACATCCTAGGCCTCAGTATTTGAGCCAAACCTTCAAACGGAGATAAAGGGCTCAGAGAAGTACGATAATATTGAATAGGCACACTTACTTGTTCATTTCGTGTCGGAATGAAGGAACCGTTGCTTCCCGTACCATCTGCATTGCCAATTGCTTTGCTACCCTTTCACGCTTGGAAAACTGGCAAAAATCACAAGGAGCAGGACGTAGCTGTTTTGAGAGGCCATTTGACGGGCTCAAATCTGCTCTTTGTTAGACGTTTTTCATATCAAAACAAAGGAAATTTGTTCCTCTCTTTGATTTTGGCGGTACATTTTCAATTCGCGCTTGCATAAAAGAGTTATCGCCCAAGATCCCTCGCTCGGTCGTGTTTTGATCACAAACGCCTTGTTAATTTTGATCGAACCGCTCGGGAAAATTGAAAAATGACGAGGGTAAAATTTTACTTTGGAGTCAGAAAATTAGCAAAATGGAAAGCCATGATATCATAGTTAAATATTCCAGTGGTACATTGAGTACTTTTAGTATACAGAATGAGCACGACGATAAAATATCCGAAAATCGCACCCGATTTTAGTGAGGCGCCGAAAGGGGCGTGGTCGCAAAATTCAATTAAAGACTGTTTGTACCCCTTGAGTTTCATATGATTAGTATGCAGTCGTTCTCACTACATCTATTCTCTTAGGTTGTGGCATACTTCGCGAAAAACGTTATAGTGATTAGGGTTACGAACTGACTCATAAGGCAAATTCAGTGGAACCCTGATAAGTCGAACTCCCCGCTAATTCGAACTAAATGCCATTTCCCTTGAATTTCACCATACTTTTCAGTCATTATTACCGGGTTAACTCGAACTCGGATAACTCGAATCCCTCGCTAACACGAACTAAATTTCCTTTCCCTTGATCAAAATTTCACTGAAATGTACCCCGATAACTCGAAGTCTGGTTCTTGTAGAAGTCCACTCTTATGCCACTTTATTAGCTCATCTTGTTATATAATCGGTAAAACCACTAAAACCAACACTATATACAGCTGTTTGATTTTAATTGGTGCAACGAACAGATCACGTTTTATCAAAAAAAGCATAATCATGTTTCCTTTTAGCATACCACAAGGTTCTTGTTTAGGGCCTTTACTTTTCACCTTGTACTCTAGTGAGTTCTTTGAGGTAATGAAATCTCAGCTACCTGAAGCGCATGCTACGCTAACGGTTCTCGACTCTATCTATCGTTCAAGCCTAATAATGAAGTGAATGAATCGGAAGCCTTTAAGTCAATGGAGCTTTGTATCAGAGCTATGAGAACATGGAGATGGATGGGAAAACTTAAACTTAATGATGATAAGACAGAATTTATGATCATTGGAAGTAGCCAACAACTTGAAAAGGTTAGTGTTGCAGAATTGTCTTTTGGGGACACCAGCGTTGCTCCTGCTAATACTGCACGAAATCTTGGAATTCTGTTTGATCCAAATTTGAAGTTTGATGCTCAAATTACAAAAACATGTTGTACAGATTACTACTATCTGCACAATATAAGAAAGATCAGGAAATACTTAACGATGGATTCAACCAGATGTTTGGTTCATGCACTGGTAATTGGGCGCGTAGTCTCCCAAGAAATAATATCAATAAGCAGCAGCGTCTGCTGAATATGGCTGCCAGGTTAACAACAAATACTCCGCGGTTTTGTCAGATCACACTTGTACTTTGTCAGTTGCACTAGTTGCCAGTAAGTGTCAGGATTAAATTCAAGGTGATACTAATAACATTTAAAGCAATATATGGACTGTTTCCATATTATGTACAAAATTTGATCGAAGTCAGGAGAAGCCCTCCTACAACCTTAGGTCAAATGATGAACTGTTACTGGCTCCACCGACGTTCAAGTCCAAAAAGACCTTAGACGACAGGGCTTTCCAAGTGGCCACGCCGACTCTATGGAACAACTGAATTCCAAGTGCATTAAGGATGGAAACAAGCCTGAAGCCTTTCAAAGCTAAACGAAAAACTTTTGCTTTTTATAGAAGCCTATGATTTATAGATTTACGTTTATTATTATGACTTATCAATCGACGTTTTAAGATAATTTCAATTACAAAGTTACAATACGTATTTATTAATCGAATCTTATAATTGCCTTTTTAATTGTACACATAGATAGATTTATACTAAATTTTTAGTTTTTTTAAGGAAATTTTACGTATAATTTTATATTTTAAAACAGCTCGACAAATGGCGCGAGTACAACAACAATAACAACAAATAAAAGCTTTATTTGCATGACCATAGAGGCATTACAGTATTGCAAAAGCTACTAGTCTAAATTTAATTTCTTATTCAAATAATGAATGTAAAACATTTCAAAACATTACAGATCTCATTCATTAATTGATATTAATTTGTTTATTAATTCAAAGCATTGCGAGATAAATAAGGCTAATTGACAGTTAATTAAATAATCAGAAGAATTCATAGGATGAGCTATTTAAAGTATCGTGTGAAAGTGATTTGAAGTTAGGTATTTTAAGTTCTAGTTTGGAGAAAAATACGTCTCTAATCTTAGAAAAGGTTTTACAATCTAGTAAGAAATGATTTTCATCTTCAATTTTGTTACTGTTACAAGAGGAACATAATTATCCTTTCATTGCAAGGGATTTTTTCGGTATCTATGTTTCAATTCAAAATTGATGACTTCTTATTCAAATTTTAACTATACTGCTTTTCTTGAGGGGTTTTTTTCTTGTTAAAACTAGGTACGGCGAGGGGCTATAGTTATTTTTGATTGTACAATAAAAACTGAGTTTTTGTGATTGTTGAAGGATTTGGTTCCAGTAAGAGACGTATTTATTTTTCATTACGCCTACATACCGTTTAACTTTCGAGTCATTCAATGATTCAGCGTTACAAGAAAAGTCACAGTTTAGATCGAAGTAGTCAACCATCTTTATGAGATTAGAGTAAAAACTATTTTTTCCACTATAATGATCAGCTGTAATGAAGTTCAACTGAAATTTGTACGGCGTGCTTAATTAACTATCTTCGTCTTTACCTTTCAAATAGCCTAAGTAATTTACAATCTTTTTATTTATGTCAGTGATCGATGAAGGGGATTTTACCGAGTTCAGCTCAACATGCAATTTTGGACGCCTTGTTGTGTACCTGTAAATAGCGTTTGCAGAATTGTAAATGGGTTTTCTCAATTGCAGAGGAATCCCAGGACTGAAAATCTGATTTAACAAAAGCATTCCAAACTTTATTGTTAGGTTAGTGTGGCTCGATACAGTTTTTCAGGGTCAATACATCCCAAGTTTGAGCATGAACTACGTCGCCATAAACAAAGATTTAGAAAAATTGCCACCACAGTTGTATAAAGATGAAACTTTGTTATGATCAGGGTTGCAATGAACAATGACATTGGACTTGTCATATGAAACTTGGAGACCATACTCCTGAATAATGAGAGGCTCTCAATTGTAAACACAAAATTTCTGACAAAATATTAGCGAATTGTAGCCCTTATTTTACTGCCTTACAATATAACAATAATCTTGAGACTCAAGGGTCTCCTAAAACGACGTTTAAGGTGTTTCGATACAGTTTTTCAGAGGCCATAACAATATTTTTCAATCGCCTTATAAGTGTTTTTTTCCTTGTCCAATCGCTATAAAATTTTCACCAGCTATGGATTGAAATTTGTGAAAATGTAGTTTTAAGTAAAATCGATATTACTAGGACAACAATAAACAAAAAACTTTGAAATTGATAAAAGCCGAATTTTGTGTGATTTAGACCTGCTACTGAAAATCCAACACTAGGAACTTAAAGTTTGGTGTTTAGCAAACAATCTCCGTAAGAAGTAAAAAAATCTGTATGTTTGAATTCGAACAAAACGAAAATATATTTCAAACCTTAAATTTTCAATAGCCGTGATAGATTATTTAATAAAGACGTTATAAATGGCTCACATTATTCTTAAGTAGCGTCAGAATGCTGCTTAATATCATATTTTTATGCTGAGAAATTTTGGTTTACTTTCGTTCTTGCGATCTTGAAAACTAACCCGTTTCCTCACCACCTGTATAAGTGCAACTTCATTCAGAATTTGGACTTTTAGCGCTTTCTTGAATATCTTCGAAACAACTTGAACGAATTTTTTTAAAATCTCTTCACATAATCATCATAATGTATATAAAAATGTCTGAAACTTTCATTAAGATTGATTCACTGTAACACCTTGAAATTTCACGACAAACCTATCCTACGAATCTGTCAAAAATCTGCGTTACAACATTCACTGTTTTGACATTATGCTAATTTTTCCAAATTAATGCGGACAATACATACATCCATGACTAGCACATTTCAGTGTGAGTATTGTCAATGTTTCACATTCAAAAGATGCGATAAATTCAAACTAAAATGTACTAGTCATGTATTGCCACAGGCGCCCAGACTCTGTGAGTTCGTTTTTAAATAATCGACTTTGAATATGTTAGAGAATGCATAAAAATAAACAAAATACGTCCTAAATGTTTTTTTTGACAAAAATAGATATAAAAATGACTCGACTTGTGGTTTTCTTTTGTTATTTACGGTCTCTTCGCTTCCAGAGCCATTTGGGACCATTTGGAAGCCGTTTTATCGATGTTTAGATTACCCTCCCTCGTTGCCGACCTCGCCACTTGCCTGAATAGGGACCTTAAGATACGAGGACGGGAACAGCTGGGACGGCTACCGGAAGTAAATTTACCCACCCGGGCATGCGCGCTAGAGCTCCTGTCTCGTGTGTTTGCCGTCGTGGTCTCGTCGAGGACGGCATTTTGACACTTTCGCCGTCGTGTCGAAAACGTGAGTATTTTGATTTTCTTTTGACTTAAAGAATGCTGCAATCGATTTTATTTTCGGACATACTGATGATAATGTTTATTAAGATCATTTTTATCATAGTTTTATCGCTAATGACTTGAAATAGGGAGAAATACTCATAAATGTATTCACTGTGTTTTTGTTTGTATTGTAGTCGCCGCCATGAGTGTTCCCGCGGAAACCAAGAAAAGCAAATCAATGTTAGTAAAGTCAAAAAATTCTGTTAGGAATTGTTTGAGTGTGTTAGTCGAGCGAAGAGAGCACAACAGGAGAATAATTCGATTTTCAGCTTTATGTATACGATTCAACAGTGAGTTGATTCTTAAGTTTGATGTTTTCTTTTTGCTCTGTTCTATGGCGAAGTTGAATTCCGTTTTATTTAAGTGCTGATTGATTATAATCTTCAGGAAGCCTATGGTATGGAGTACGGCTCACGACGAGATGCTGTGCCGAGAAATACTTGTAATAGATCCTTTTACCGGGACCAGGAAGAGTACTGTGGCGAGAGGAACAAAATGGGAAGAAGTCGCCGAAAACTTAAACAAAATAAAGCAAATTTATTTCAAAGTTGACAAGGGGCGGTCAGAGACCGCTACAACCTGCTTGCAAAAGAGCTGAGAAAAAAATTCAAAAGAGAAAAAAAAAGAAAGTGGAGTCGAAACTGAAATGACAGAAGTTGAAATGGCACTCAAGGAGCTCATTGAGAAGGAAGATGCAGCCGAGACCGAACAAAGAGTTGTTGATAACCAGAAGAAAGCGAAGGACAGTCAGGACTGGGAAAATGCCGAGAACATTCGAAAGAAGGCTATGGAAAGACTTGGACAAACGCAGAAAAGGAAAGCAGATGAGAATGAGAGCGATGGAAAAAGAAGGAAGAAAAGATCAAGCGGCAGCGACACACTGAGCTTTCTAAGAGGAAAAAATGAACAGGCACAGGAAATGCAAAAAGAGGAGTTGGAGTTGAGGAAACAGCAGCTCGAGGTTGAGTCAAAGAAGCAAGATAATTTCATGCAAGTGATGTTGAATCAGCAGCAGCAGCAACAAAAACAAATGCAGGATTTTCAGGCTATGATGAGTATTCAGGCAAAGCAACAAAGTGATTTGATGCTACCCCTTGTGACTAAGTTAGTAGAAAGGAAGTAAAATGTTTAGCCACCATTAAGTAAACACTAAGGGCAGTAGTGTTAACACTGGCAAAATTTGGGTTTACAAAACTTTATTTGATCTGTTTTTGCTGTTGCTGTTTGTCTATAATATGCAAAGAAAACAAAGTAAATATGCTTGTTGATTATTGGCTAAGTTGAAAGTAGCCTGGAGTTTAAAAGTTTACCTTGGACTTTATACATTAAACAACTGCTGCAACTTGTAGGTAAAAGCCTTATTTGTACATCATAACTTCAACATGGTACTATATATACCATTGTCATTTCATTGTAGCATTTATGCTTTCAAACATTGCAAAAACTGTTGTGTTTTTCCATTACACATATGTAACATTTGGAACATCTGTCTGGGGTGTTTTATTACAGTGATAGGGCTTTGAACATTGTTGTTTCTTTTTTTTTTTAACTTTGTAGTCATGTGATTAAAGACTACTTTTGATTTTGGTCAATGGAAGTCTGTACTTTTTAGCTCATAGTGCCTAATGGTCACCTGATGAATCCTAAACAAAATAATCTTCAAGGGTTGGGGGATCCAAGTTAAAAAAATCTGAGGTTTGATTCCCATTAATGCAGGTAAGGGCGTTGCGAAGGAGTGCACTGACAACATACATTTTCCCCACAGAGCTCAGACCAATTTTCAAATTCTTATTGAAATCCATGAATTTAAAATAGTCGATAATATCCCCAAAAAGCCATTCTACTGATTCACGCACAGCACTCATAGAGGAGTTGAAAGCTTGCATGGCAGGAGTTAGAACTGCATTCCTGAAGGGGGCTTGTAGGTGGATACGAAGAGGGTAAGCAGGGTCGCCATAAAGACACATGGGTTGACCAGTGGAAGAAAATGCGAACCGTTGCAGATTATTAAGCAGTCCAGAATCTGCCAGCATACCGGCATCATGTTTTCTTCCTTCTGCAATAAAATGGGAAACCAAAATAGCGAATGAATCGTCAGAAATCTTTAGCGTGAAAAGCCTCGAAACAAATAATAAAAATAACATGATGATCTTGATCATGAAGATGATGATGATGGTAAATAACAAAGCCAAATTAAAGGATTTGAATAACTTCAGCAAACATTTTATTTGAGGTCGTGTAATGAACTGTTATGAACCACAGACTTACCTACAGCCCCATACATATTTGCAATCATACCATTAGGCAAGGCAAATGATTGAAATTTTAGTGCATGTACCCGCTTGTGTCCATTGTAGACGACTCTTTGTAATTCCCCGGGACAACATATTGGTCTTACAGTTCCATCTATAAACCCTATACAGTTATCCAGTGCTGCACCTTTTTCATAGATAGCATCAGCATATCTCTCGAGATTCACAGGATCAAGAATTGGGTGGTTCCACTGGGTTATTCTGTGGCCGTGTGTATTGTAAATGTAATCCAAAACAATGTTGTACATCATGCTCAGCTCCGGTACTGGTCGCCCGAAACGAGGGATCAAATCCGAGTAGCGACAAGGGTAAGTCAGTCGTCTCAAAAGCACGCAAAGACCTTCTATCCCAGCAGCAGTTGTGCCCTGGTGGCAAAGAAACGTTTCAGGGATATCCAGTGCTTCTGCAAGTCGAAGAATTTCAGCTTTTTTGAAGCGAAATTCGG